>CM068580.1:32734584-33334584 GCA_035048485.1 Pteria penguin
GTGACGGCATCTGCCTGATGCATTGCATACAAATTTAGACCTTTGCAACGGACCCACCCGAAGCAGTGAGGGATCTTTTACGTGCCACGCCTACCGTGACACGGGACCTCGGTTTTTACTGTCTCATCCGAAAGACAGAACACCGGTGTGCCCCGGGCGGGAGTCGAACCCGCGACCTCTCGATCACGAGCCGAGCACCTTATCCACTAGGCCACACCGGCTTTAGTTTAATCTGAAGTCAAATGCATATAAGTGTTATCTTGATTGCAAAGTATCAAGTTTGTGGTATGCAAGTTTGCTCTGAGGGAAAAACAGACAGACATCAATCTGTAGACCAGAATTGATCCGTAATTTGCCCCAAAAGCACATTGGTGAGCGCTTTTAAAAAAGAATCAGTCAATCAACAAACAAAACAAAAATGTGTCACTGGATATGTAACAATTTATTATGATTCATCCACCCTTTCACTGACAGTATCTCATTCATCCACTCGTCTACTCTAACATGGTGGTAGTAAAGAAAGCTCTTTCTCAGTATCATAGATGTAATTTTGGGTACAAAAAGAACATACATTGATGAAGTAATTATTTACAGAGCTTGTGTTACCTTGCATTCTTTTGCAGCATGAAAAAGCCTGTAGCATGAGTGGTATTGTACAATGCCCTTATGATGACTCTGTTTTACTTACAACTCAATTATACAAGACAATTCTATGCTTGGCCAATTCTGTTTTTCATACATCTAAATTCAATAGATTACCAATTTTTGTTAAGATGTCAAACTGTGTATCAAACTTATATGACTTTTTTTTTCATTGAGAAATTTGCTTCCATTCATAGGATGCCACCTTTTGTATACAGGCCATTTCTTGGTCTATATACTTTAACTTCTGCTTTTAAGAAACTTAGGTAAGATGTATGAGACAAACTGGACTACAGGACCACATAAATTGTTCATAAAAAGAGCATCTAGAGACATAAATAGGTATGAAAGTCTTCAAATTTATTATATGGTGAAATGAAAAATACATGCAATTACTGGCAAGGAAATCTAGAATCAAAGAATTGAAGACAGTACGTAATAAGCTCTCACAGAATAAATAATTGTTACTTTATAAACAAGAAAAAATATTGTCTACAAATGCTTTCATCATGCCATGGATGAATAAAAACTGCATTACATGTAGTACAATTTAATATTGCTGCTAGAGTCACCTAAATATTGATAAACAATAATGGACATAATTTTCTTCAGTATTTTCAATTTAAGAGCAAAATACTAAATAATAGTATGAATAACTCACATTCTACTGAAATAATCAATATATTTATTACATTATACTTTATGAAATTATTATGAGTTACATATACATAATTTGCATGAATTGGACATTAAGTTATATTTCTTGATTGATTTGAAATCATCCTGATAACAACCCGATAGCTAGACATCAAGTGGATGATAAACTCGGAGGTTTAATTTCACATACTATACTGCATGAAATATCTTAATTTAGACACCCCTATTTATCACTGTTGTTCACTCATCTTATTCCTTTCTTAACTAATATCACCGAGTCTGCAGAAATGTTTTAGTTAACAGTAAGATCTATTGGTTAAAATAATCTTTTAGTTGATGTACTGTGCAAGCCAGCGGAACCCTTCACCATAACCTTCTCGCTTCAGTACACTACACATAAACAGCTCCATGGGTCGTCCTGGAAGTTCATTGCGTGGTACGACACCCTAAAAAAAATTAATATACATATTGTGTCTAAATATTTCTCCAAAAGTGTTCACATCGCATCATAAAAATACAATAAATTATTATTTGCAATTTTCACAATTCACTGTTATTTCCCATTTGGGAAGGTACCTGGTGTCATCACCACTGTGACATCAAACAATTTATATGGAAGTGTCATTTTTGTCCCTTCATTTCCCCAACTTTACATTGTTTCCATAGAATTAGTTCATGTCACTTGTATTCTACATTAGATTCCTATCCAAAGGGTAGATAACTCTATAATATGTAAAAAAAAAAACAAAAAAAAAACCATAAAACAAATAAAAAACAATATGTAAAACCAAGATAATGTGACACAAGTATATTAACACAAATCATGTTTTATTATAACAGAACGACAGGTAGATTATTAATCATACTTTAAGCACTGAATTTTAGGATATATTTTCATTTGTTTTCCTAATGACATGACAGAACCTGAAAATGTCACTTATCTTTGTCAGACTATGACATGTATCAGAGTAGGATAAATAAGTTTTCGATATACAGCTGTTTACATATATATCTACCACTATGAGTATTGCTACTTTCAAAGAAATGCATTTGTTAATTTCTATGAAGAATATCAAATGTAGATATTCAAATTAGACTCATTACTATGAGTTTGCTTGGGTAAATGAAAATGAAGTAAAACATGGTGTGAAGAGATCACTACAAGGAGTTTCCATTATAAGCTACATACACAGTTACTTACCTTGCCAGTTGTCTGACCATGGAGTCCAAACCAATGTCTGATTTCATCTTCACTAGCAGCTCCAGCCTTGTCTATTTTATTACCCAAAACTAACACTGGTGCATTAGCTACCTGCTCATCTGTCAATAAACTCTGTAAAGAGAAAATGTTTCAAAAATATACATGACCATTTATGATGAGCCAGATAATGTTGGAGTGGAATTGAAAATTTCCTTTCTATTATCCTATCTTAATATTTTTCCATCTTTCATTTTCTTTACAATTTTTTTTTCTGATTCTAACCCCAACACTTCCCTCAAACCTGTTGTAGTTCACCTTGAAAGCTTTATCATCTTTAACTTTTCTAACGTGGTTTAATGCCAATCCAGGATTATTTCACAGGTGTGGCAGAAGTCAATATTTAGTTGAGAGGACCCTAGAGTAACTATAGAGAGCCAATAAGTTTTATGCAACTTCTGCATTCACACAATATGCCACATTGGACATCAAGACCATGTGCCTGGGAAGAGTGAGCATTCCCCATTTGGTAGGCTACATCTGACACAAATGATACAAAAACTCTCAACACTACTGGTCTAGTAACAGTTTCTGTAGGAATTTTAAGGTTTTCTGAAAACAACTCTTGTTACAGTAGACAAAAAAATTCATAAAGTTTTTTTACAGTGCATGTTTTACCCTTTATATATGGAACAATGTCAAAACAAAAAACTCATGCATAAACCAAACATTTTATGCAGTTTTACAACTCTCTTTTTGACCATTTTTACCAACTTCAGTGTAATATCGTAAATACTCGAATATAATACACACTTTTTTCAGTCAATTTGTCTTATCAATTTTTGACTGTGTATACATAGGATTAGAAATCTGCAACTTTCTTCCAGGCTCTTAATATCGACTTTGTGTTAACTATGATTTAAGGCAACGCTTCAGTGGCAGATTTAGGGGGGATGTGCATGTCATTTAAAAGTACCTAAAGCCATGAATCAAACCCATGAGGTGTGAGATATTTCTATTGTCAGTATACTGTTTGCTTCCCGTAGCCAAAAGGGGCACCTTAGTCTATTTTAGGGCCTATTTTACTGCATTTCTGTCTTAAATTTCCAAAATTTTGCTGGCTCGCTTCGTTGCAAGTTATTCTCTCATATTTCTTCAAATTTGCATTTAAAAAAAAATCGTTGACTTGTTTCACTCACAATCAATTTCATAATAAATCTCCCCAGATCCTCGTCTATGATCCATAATATCTTCCAGAGGGAAGGGAAATATTTGTGCAATCCAAATTAATATCCAGCGCACAAATGTTCGGCCACTTGGCCTCAAGCAAGTAAAATCGTATGGCTATATCCATACAAGTTTACTCAAATACGTCTTGTACATCGTGTAGCTTCAGTACAACGAAACGCTTGTACTAAAGCTATGCAATGTACAAGATGGATTTCACCTATAGCCATTTCTATAATAGTTTATTTTCACAACGTATTTTGTATCTCCAAAAGTCTCAAATACAGGAGCATCCGTGGAGGGGGACTTTGCACCTTGTTCCCCCTACCAAGAATCTACCCTGCATCCACCAGGGACCTATAAGCAGTCTCTAAACCATGCGCCGAATTTTACGACTCCTCCAACTGAAAATCTGGATCCATGCCTGATAAAATTTCCGTGAATTAGAACAAAAGGGGCCTAATATGGCATACCCGATTTTGCAAGATTTTGTCATATCTTCTTGGGGAAACCCCATCCTCACCTATGAAAGGGAGGGAGGGGTGAACATGATAATTTTTGACCGAAAATATTACAACAGTTTTCTTCCGATTTCAGAGTTTTAGCGGAATATCTTAAGTCAAGAAAATGTTGAAGAATGCAAAAAGGAGAACCAGATTTCACTATTTTGCCTCATTTTTCGAAAATTTTCTCAGGGGGAGGCCCCCTGAACCCCCACCTATGGGAGGGGCAGACCCCTCCTATAACCTCCCCATTCGGTCCTTCAGGCCTCAATTGTGAGGGCCCCCCCCACATCCCCGGCACATGAAGTTCTGGATCCGCTCCTGGGCTTACTATCATGAGAGTATGAGAATAAAAAGAAGTTTACTTAAATTGGACTATGCAGATAACACTCATACATTTATTCCTTTTTCTTCACAAACATGGGTGATCTCAATGTAAAGTTTATGTAATTTATGTGGACACGCACATTCATTCTATTGAGAACAAGAGGCCCAAGTGGGCCTATATTGCTCACCTGAGTACCTAGATTATCAGTCATGCATGAAGGAAGAATTCATTTATTTTCGCATTAATGTGACTAAGTCGACACAGATGTTGAAAATATGTCAAATTTTATTTCAGGCTAGAATAAAAAACAACACTTTTTTGCACATCCATTCAGGTGATTTTGATATTAAGCATTTCCTTTGTCTCTGCAAGAAGTCATTCAGGGCAACAAGTTAGTCATTTTCTTTAGGTGGGGCCTTTTGTTGACTGATTTCAAGTCTGGGTCATGAACAACAATTGTTTCAAATATTGTCCAGATCTAACTTAAAATTGCCTAATTTCATATGTTGAGTGTTGAGAAACATCTAAAAACTTATTTAGATGTGTAAAGAAATGAAAAAAAAATTTTGACCACAGCTGGATTTGAACCGCTACTCTCCATATTTCAATTACCAAGTGGTATATGTACTATTGTGAAAACTGCTTTTTAGACATGGTGGCATTATCTGTTAACCAATTTGGATGAAATTTACGAAATTGATAGAGGACTTTTAGTACTTCATGTATTCCATGTTTCATTAAAATCTTTCATGTGGTATAACAGCAGAAGTGAAAAATGTGATTGAATTGTTCCTATACACCCTCATTTGGAAGTCTTAAAAAATTCATAGAAAATCCAAAAATTGAGATATTGACAAAATTCTTTCAAAGTAACAATCCTTACCATAATTATGATCACAATAGACCATAAGAAATCATCATTATCAATTAACCAGGAAATATGACACTTTTTTCTGCATTGAATCACCAAGTCCAAAGAAATGTCGAAAAAAATTCTAAAATTTGATTTTGGAAGGGAACCAAAATGACAATACATCTTCACTCATCCCTCTAGATCATTTCTATGCATTCTGTTTTTCTCTCTATACAGCCCGTATGAAAAAGAATATTGTTAAACGAGGGAATTCTTTTGTGACCTACTCTTGACTATGGTGGCGCCACCTGTAAAGAGGTCTGGACGAAAACAACAGAATTTGAAGAGGATCATAAGTGACTTATTTCTACCAAGATTTATTAAAATCCTTCAAATAGTTTTGTAGAAAAAGTTGAAAATGTGAAAAATGGCCAACCCCCCCCTTTTTTTTTGGAAGTCTTAAACGTAAAATTCCTAATTTCATATGTAGAGTGTTGAGAAACATCTAAAAACTTATTTAGATGTGTAAAAAAAAAAAAAATTTTTTTTGACCACAGCTGGATTTGAACCGCTACTCTCCATATTTCAATTACCAAGTGGTATATGTACCATTGTGAGACCTACTTTTAGACATGGTGGCATTATTTGTTAACCAATTTGGATGATCCACACAAAAAACAAAACCTTTGAAAAGGACTATGAGTACTTGCATCCTACCCAGTTTTATCACAATCCTTCAAGTTGTTCTGTAGATCAAGTTGAAGATATGAAAAATTGTCTCCCCCCCCCCCCCGTCCCCTTTTCTTGGAAGTCTTAAAAAATTCATAAAAAATTCAAAAATCGAGATATTGAAAAAATTCCTTCGCACCAGCATTCCTTACCATAGAAATGATTAAATAAAACCAAATGAATGCATCAATGTTTACTAAAAGAAAATAATAACTCTTTAATGCATTAAAATAACAAAGTCCAAAATAAAAATGAAAAAACGTCAAAAATTTGAATTCAGAATGGAACCAAAAATATCAACACTTCTTCCCATATGCCTCTAAATCATTCCTATGCAGTCGGTTTGTCGCTGTATGCACCCGATCTGAATAAGAAGTTTGTCAAAGGAGGGTACCCTCTGTGACCTACTTTTGTCTGTGGTGGTGCCACCTGTTCATGGATCCTGACAAAGATGACATTTGTCGGGGACCTTGAGTATTTGATGCATGCCAAGTTTCATTGAATTCCAGCAAGTGGTTCCGAAGAAAAAGTTCAAACTGTGAAATGTTTACACCAATTATCCCACCCCCCTTTTTCTTGAAAGTCTTAAAAAATTCATAAAAAATCCAAAACATAAAATATTGAAAAATTTTCTTCGCAGTAGTATTTCTTACCATCAAAATGATCAAATTAAACCAAATTAATGCATCAATGTTTACTAAAAGAAAAAAATACCTCTTTTCTGCATTAAAACTACCAAGTACAAAAAAACGTCAATAAAACGTCAAAAATTTGATTTCGGAACGGAACCAAAAATAACAACACTTCTTCACACATCCCTCTAGATCATTCCTATGCATTCGGTTTGTCTCTGTATGCCCCCAGTCTGAAGAAGAAGTTTGTCAAAGGAGGGTACCCTCTTTGACCTACTTTTGCCTGTGGTGGCGCCACCTGTTGATGAATCCGGACGAAAAACAACAACAATTGTAGGGGACCATGAGTACTACATGCTTATCAAGTTTCATCAAATTCTGTTCAGTGGTTCTGGAGAAGAAGTCGAAAATGTGAAAAGTTAACGACGGACGGTGATTGATCACAATAGCTCACTTGAGCCTTTGGCTCAGGTGAGCTAAAAAGAAGTGGCCTTTTGGGACGAAGGTTAAATTTGTAAGAAATATGAAGTCTATGCGAGTTTTATTGTAAATGAAATGAACGAAAGAATGAGAGAAAGGCGTTGATAACACACTATGAATAAAGTTGGTCGTTCCGTGCTGCTTTTCATAATAATGCAGTAACATGATCACAATGTAAAAGGTATGCAGCAAAGCAAATTCAATTGACAACATCAACAATGAAATGACAGATTAATTGAGGGGGTAAACAAAAGACAAATTACAAAACATAAAAACAAAATCATATACATTTGCTGAAAAATCTCGATTGCACCTTGCGGTCTTGATGTTTCAATACGAAATTGACATTATCATTTGGAATTTTACCCTGGATGTCATTTTTTAGGTGCATATTATACTCGGGTGCATATTATATTCGAGTTTTTACGGTAGTTCCCTTATGCTCCTGTCTACTGATATTATAAGTGGATAAAAAGACATGACATTGATTAAGGTCAAAGGTCAATCTCTTTTAAGAATGAATAATGCAATATTTTCATTATAAGCAAAATCAAAACCTTATTTTAGGTTCATTGATTAAGAACAACTTTCCCCCCTTGTATGGATAATGAAGTAGGTCAGAATGTGATAAATAAAAAAAGATAGAAGACATAAATCAAAATTTTTATCAGAGAAATCTTATTCTCCTTTAAAAATCATTTATTTCACATTAAAATTTTGGATGATTTCTTTTCTATTATGCTCACACCAGCAAAAAATCCAGGAACTGTTACAATCTGGAAACTGCTGCAACACATGTAAAATGAAAGCGGAACAAAGGTAAAACTCCCTACTTGATGAATCAAGACTGAAATGAGTTTCAGTGCACTGCTTCAACCGAAGTCTACCAAATTAATTAAAACATTCTGTATAAAGAAAGCAAACTGAATTTAGTGTCTTGTAACTCAAATTTCACATTAATATAGTAATTAAAGCCTTACATCTAATTCAGCTTTAGCTTCAGCATATCTCTCTCTGTCACACACATCAACAAGAAAAACTATTCCATCAACAGCAGGGAAATAGTCCTTCCATACTCTACGAGCTGTAGATAGATAATAAATTACAGAATTTACAAAATGTTCTTCAATTGTATATTTGTTGATTGGAGTTTATGTAATGTAGACATTATACCCTATAACTAGACTTCAGAGACCTGACCATTCTAAGTGATGGCAATGATAGGCCAAGAGAGTGAATCTCATCACATGTCAAATGAAAGTTTTATGCATGTCATTAAAAACTACAACTGATCGGCTATATCAAATCTGTTCATCTTAAACCTTTAAGCATAACATAACAGACAAGGCAGGTTTACGTTAACTATTGGAATATTAACATATCTCACCAATGATTGAATTTTTTTGGGGAGGGGAAGGGGGGGGGGTTGAATTGATAGTTTTTACAATACTACTTATAGTAAAGAATATTACCGGTAACTCATGTAATGATGAACATGTTGAGGTAACACCTATAGAAGTGCAAGTTTTAAGAATTCAATTAATTCTAAGCACAGATACTGAGATAGTCCCTCCATTGCTGTTGAGGATTTCAGACATACAATGTCTGGCCTAGTCAACATAACATTCCCATCTACTGAAAACAACTGACAGTATAAAAGAGCTCTTTTTTTAAATATGATATTTTCTTTCCCTTTTATTTTTGTATATAGAAAAACAGAGTTCAACAAACCATTTTATTTTTGATTCACTATAACCTGATCTGTATGCAGTATGAAGGTCAATGTTGAGGTCACAAGTTCAATGATCTTGATCCCATTTTGAAACGCTTTATCACTGAAGTATGTATGCCACCTATCATTGTTTGTTCACTGTTTTATACCACTCAAAATTTATTTCACTTTTATATGGTGGTGGTACCTGCCTAGTGTGTATTTCATGATTTTACTCCATACAACAGATACCAGGTACCCAAAGCAAAAACTCTTCTTTTACCTGTACTTGCTAATGTGACTTATTATTACTTATACCATGACATGGGACCACAGCTAATACTGGCTAATCTGATGGACAGGCAGGGAGGCAGTAGATGATTTATAATCGAAGACTAAATTAAAACCTGACAGCGATTAAAAGTCAAATGTAATACATCTGGACCAACCACAGCACTCATTCCAATGCGAAATCTCAATCTCATTGTAATTCAGAAGTTGTAACCACGATTAAAGTTGGTGAAAAGTAAATAATGTCCCAAATCTGATATCTGAGTCAACTACTATCTAGTATTAATTTACACAAATATACATATATACATGTATTACCTAAGCCCTCCTTTGATGACTTGTATCAAGAATGTCATAATATCTACATGTAGTGATAATACTAAATAATACTACATACTGAATGATATTTCTCAAACAAATAAGAGTAAATCTATGTTTTATAGACTGTTTTATTCAGATAAATGAAAGCATGACTTTTTAAGGAACATGAAATTATCACACAGCTTTAAAGAAAATATATATAAATGGCATACCTTGCTGATGACCTCCAAGGTCAAATGTAGTAAATTTCATTCCTCCCATGGAAAGCTCTTCTGATGCTAAAATGAAACAAAAAAGTGTGCTTGTAATTTCGTGAGAAAATAAGCTGATGCAATATGACCAAAACAAAAGTGGCAATGCAATATGACAAAGTAATTAATACACTGTACTTTAAATTTTTATGTTGAATTATTATAATAGTCCTCTTATTATTGTGTTGTCAATCAAAATCATTGTAAATCTATGATACATGTATAAACAGATTCTCAAAGCATAAACGATTTCACTTTAAAACATAACAGACTTAATATAACCTAAGTTATTTAAGTACAGGTCTGTGTTTTCATAATTAGTACTGTAACACATACACAGCATTCATCTAATAAATGTATTGCTTTACTTGAGATTCTCTACCAGATTATACTAATTCATGACAATGCATGGTGCCATAGAAACAGTCGTCATAAACTCCTAAATCATTCAAGCTGATCAGAGAACATACATATATATATTTCAGTTAAAAATGGAAAGAAATAAGATCATTTATTTCAGTTTTAATCTTGACTGTATTTTCTCAGTGCTATCATTAGAAATGACTTATGAAATGTGAAATACAGACAGTGAAAGAAAATAATTACAATTGAATCCACACGGTATAAAACTGAAGGGACCTATAAAGTCTTAAAATATGTAGTATTCAATAGGCCAGAATCCATTTGAGTTACCTCCCTTTGAAGACCATCTTGTCAGTCAAACCAAAGTTTTTCCTTCATATTCTTACCATTTTCAAACAACTCATTCGGAACAGACATTCATAATTGTCAAATTCAAAAGTCATTTCACCAAAAGAAAACTATGGTCGTGAGGAATTTATGTGTACAGCACAGTCCAAGTGTTTTGGAGAAATTGCACAAAACACAGCGGGAAAGGCACCCAAAATCACAGTGGGAATCCAAGTGGAAATTCACCTGTGCTCAATTACAACTTTGTAAAATACACAGCATATTGTGTAATTCTTGAATTTATACCTGAATGAGGCCCATTGTGGCAAAATTGCACTTTGCCATTGGATGGTGCAGGAATCGACATTAAACATTTTTCCATACTTGTCCATTTCGACAAGTAGCCATAAAATTTACTTGTCCAAACATAAATTTCACTTGTCTGACAATTTGTCAATACTGAACTTCTATTGCTACTGTAATGAATAACTAAAGATAAAGTTTAAAGAACATACTCATTGTGTTAAGTTATTTTATTAACGAATATACAGAGCTCCTGATAAGGGTAGGAGGGGATTTAACAATTGCAAAATTAGAAAATAACAGAAAAATAACAACCAAATTGTCCAACAAGTGAACTTCCATCACGACTTTCAACTTGCCAACCTTGTTTTGAGAATCAACTTCCTGATCGTTGTTCCCTCACTGCTTTCGACTTTAAATTTTAATAAAAAGAATTACAATTTAGTTTGTTTTTTTTTTTTAAATTTTGAAACTTCTTTACAGAAAAAACACTTCTCCAATCGGACAAGCACTTAGGAAGATTCATTTTGTCTGTGAAAAATTTGTCACTGGTACTGGACAAGCGTTATGTCTAGCCCTGTGGTGTACATACTGATTGGCCAATTGGTAATACTTTAATGTTTAATCAGATGGCAATTTCAAACAACACTGATAATACATGTAGTAAACAAATTCCTTATGTACAATATTTAAAGATACATTAATTTGAAAATAACCTTGATTAATGAAAAATTGTCTTGTTTTTCTCTTAGTCTCTTAATTATCAAACTTTCAATGATTTCCTTATCATGTCCTAGGTGACTTCATCTAAAACTTCCTTACATCAGTTGAATTCTTTAGGACAAGATGCAGTGATATATTTCTATATATTAAGTGTGACAACAAGTTCCGTGCATCAGCAAACTCAATTTTAAAAATAACTTGAGGTATTTTTTTGTAATGCTCTTGGTATCTTGCCCTTTTCAGTGGCTTCTCTCACATATTTATGTATTTTGTTATTAAAGTGTCATTAGAAACACTTCAACACTTTAACAATACCCTATTTCATACTACTAAGCAAAATATCAAATAGCAAAAGCAAATTATTGTGAAACTAACTGCAGTAAGAAATTGAAGAAATGGTAAGGCACAAATATAAAGCTGACAATTTACAACAAGAGCAACGCCTAGCGTGGCATAACACGCCCGTCGCTTACTTTGGACAGGATCAATGTGAACATATGGTTTTATTACCCCCAAACATGGGTCTCTTTGGTAATACTATTATGAAATACTGAAATCCAAAAAGAGGGATCCAAGTCACATAACTCTGTAACAACAAAATGGAATTTGCTCAAAACTGAAAAGTGGCTTCCCCTACACTATTTAAGCATTCTGTATAAGTTTCATGAAAAACAACTGAGGTTTACCTGAGTTATCATATCACATAGCATCTCCATAGCATCTTATCATAGTAACAAAGTTTTATTCACTTTGCATGATGTGACCTTGACCTTTGACCTTGGGTCAAGGTCATGACATACCCTTGCGTCATAAGTAACAATGTTGTGAAATATTATTGAAATCCATGCACAGGGGAAGAAGCTATGGCCCGAACAAGGTTTTATTCACTTTGCATGTTGTGACCCTTGACCTTTAACAATCAAGGTCAAAACACACCCTTGGGTGCTAAGTAAGAATTCTGTGAAATATAATTGAAATCTATGCATAGGGGAAAAAGTAATGACCCACCAACAAGGTTTTACTCACTTTGCATGTTGTGACTTTGACCTTTGACCTATGATCTTGGTCAAGTGTAACAATCAGTGAAATATTATTGAAATCCATGCACAAAGGAAGAAGTTATGGCCCGAACAAGGTTTCACTCATTTTGCATGTTGTGATCTTGACCTTTGACTTATGACCTTGGGTCAAGGTCATGACACACCTTTGAGTCCTAAGTAACATTTCTGTGAAATATTATTGAAATCCATGCACAGTACAAGAAGTAATGGCCTGAACAAGGTTTTACTCACTTAGCATGTTGTGACCCTGACCTTTGACCTTGGGTCAAGGTCAAGACACACCCTTGGGTCCTAAGTACCAATTCTGTGAAATATTATTGAAATCCATGCACAGGGGAAGAAGTTATGGCCAGGACAAGGTTTTACTCACTTTGCATGTTGTGACCTTGACCTTTAACCTATAACCTTGGGTCAAGGTCATGATACACCCTTGGAACCCAAGTAACAATTCTGTGAAATATTATTGAAATCCATGCATAGGGGAAGAAGTTATTGCACGGACCAGGTTTTACTCACTTTACATGTTGTGACCTTGACCTTTGACCTATAATCTTGGGTCAAGGTCATGACTCACCCTTGGGTCCTAAGTAACAATTATGTGATTATTGAAATCCATGCACAGGGGAAGAAGTTATTGCCAGGACAAGGTTTCACTCACTTTGCATTTGTGACCTTGACCTTTGACCTTGGGTAAGGTCATGACACACCCTTGGGTCGTAAGCAACAATTTTGTGAAATATTATTGAAATCCATGGACAGGGGAAGAAGTAATGGCCCTGACAATTTTATCCCGGATGCCGGACAGACAACACCATAACATAATACACCCTGTCTTAAGACAGGCGTATAAAAATCACTTGATTGTTAAATGTATGTTACACTAACCTAGTTTTATCTAAATTCAAAAGTATGTATCAAAATCATCTCCCATTCAAAATATCAAGTCTTTGGTCACTGTAAGTTTTAAGATTATGCTTCAAATGAAAACTTAACAAGGGCAAACGCTAAGCGTAGCATCCCCTCTCGTGGCATAAAATTTAAATACAATTAAAATGTTGTAATTAATGTTAAACTTATGACCCTGTCAAGTTTTTACCATTCTAGTCCATTGTGACCTTGACCTTGGGAATTTGACCCTGAGACAAGGCCATGACACTTCCTTGAGATGTAAGCAACATTCATGTGTAATATTATTGAAAGCAATCAAGGTGCTAAAAAGTTATGGCACTGACAAGTTTTAACCATTCCAGCCCACTGTGACCTTGACCTTCAAAATATGACCCTGAGACAAGGTCATGACACTTCCTTGAGATGTAAGCAACAATCATGTGTAATATTATTGAAATCCATCAAGGTGCTAAAAAGTTATGGCCTGGACAAGTTTTTACCATTCCAGCCCATTGTGACCTTGACCTTGAGAATTTGACCCTAAGACAAGGCAATGGCACTTCCTTGAGATGTAAGCAACAATCATGTGTAATATTATTGAAATCCATCAAGGCTGTAAAGGTAAGGCTCGGACAAGTGAACACACACACACACACACACATACATACATACATACACACGGACGGTGGCGATAATAAAAATGTTAAAAGATGGACATCAATCTATAGACTAGAAATGCTCAGCAATTTGGCTATGATAAATGCAGTCACACAATCTACGTCCATAGTTTTCAATTTTCATTCTGTAAAATCAATTCCATAAAGAACAAGGAGAAATTGTTAAAATAAACATGAGTGTAATTGACCTCTCCGTATAAATGATGTAACCACGCCTCCTGCGATAGATAACTCCACTGTTGCTAACCCACGTCAAGCTTTCGTTAAAATGGCCGCTAAGTCAAAGAACAGTACGTGAATCTTATCGAGCTTACTCACTTGTTTTACAAAAATACGGAAATTCATTGATATTATATGACAGGGTTTGATAGTAGGATGATATTCATTTAAGTAAATGATATTTTCTTCATGCTTCTATGTTTCAAACATCATCCGAGGCTGATTTCAGTCAAACTGAACTATATAGCATGGGGATGACCGGACGCGATTCTATATTATTAGACATTCATGTTTGTGTATTGACGTGCCTTGTTTTATTTAAATGTGGTTCACTAAAATGTGTCCTCAATATTACCAGTATTATTAAATGTTCTGTCTGCTTTAATATCGATATTTTTGTGTGTATATAAAAAATATATATTTCTAAATGTGAAATTCAAGAGATTTGCAGCAGTGACAGTTCACATTATTATTTAACTATTTCTATTTCTGAATTTCAAATCGTAAATTGAAAAGTTTAAATGCTTTACTTTCATTAAAATATATTTACTTATTTGTTTTGGTCGTAAATCCAAAGTAAAAAAAGAAAAACAAAAACAAAACAAAACAAAACGGGACAAATAAATTTACAACATGTCAGTTTAGTTGCCATTATTTCATTTCGCTGTCACGTGCAGCGATATGGTTCAAATGGAAAGTACATGTGAACTACTTTTGTATATTGTTTCCGTACTTCATTTATTACTTTTTGCGATATTTAAATATTTTAAATATTATAATGTGTAAAAATTGATTGATTGATTGATTGATTATTGTTTTACGTCACTCCACGATTATCTCACGTATATGGTGACGGCATCTGCCTGATGCATTGTATACAAATTCAGACCTTTGTAACAGACCCACCCTAAGCAGTGAGGGATCTTTTACGTGTCACGCCTACCGTGACACGGGATCTCGGTTTTTACTTATCATCCGAACGACAGAACACCGGTGTGCCCAGGGCGGGATTCGAACCCAGGACCTCTCGATCACGAACCGAGCACCTTATCCACTAGGCCACACCGGATTATTTAATATGTAAAAATATCACTGACGCATATTTTATTTAATAAGTATGTAAACACCCCAGTACTATAGTAAATAATAATCATGCAAAAAAAAAAAAATGGAAATAAGGTCCAGCTGACTTAAACATCTCAGTCTTGTATGTATATGGGACATAGTTTAACTATCAAATGATATACATGTAACTTGCACGTATATAAATCTTTCGTAACTAACTAAACCACCGGAGAATGGTATCAGTAGTATGCCCCCCCCCTTTTTTTTATTATTACTACCGTCGCACAGAAAAGAATTTAGAATTAAATATGAGATAAATACATGTATTAATACATTGTATACAGTTATGGATTTGGTATTATTTCACTTTCAATAATTTACATCCTTCGTAATGAAACACGAGGGTAAGTGTCTCCCCCCCCCCTTCTTTCATTTTGTTGTAAACTTGGAATCTTTTGGAATATAACCAGGAAATTAGAAGTGTGCGGCACTACTGTTGACCGCGTAAGATCATATCCTTACCCTTTAAAGCTTTACAGCAGTTACCAAATCGCTTATTTCTTTTATTTTGTATGGGATACAATGAGAGTACCAATGTAATAATAACATAACCAAGCACAAGCTTGACGCGGGTAATGGCTGCCGCGGAATCTCCAAGGCGAGCATCCCTACTGCGCGACATAACCGCTAGCTTGATTGGTCAAAGATAATGCTGATCAAATTCTGCGGAGAGGTCAATTGTGTATTTTGTGCCATGATTTCTTACTTGGGTGAAGTGTGGGGACATGCTGGGCCATTCGATCATCTTTCAGCATGTGGAGTAAAGTTGTTTTTCCTGCATTATCTAGTCCCAGGAACACAAGCTTGCCTGACTTCTTATATAAACCTACAAACAGTCATGCATTATATGATACATGCCATTAGTGATGAAAGCCAAACACATTATTGGCCTTTTAATAAATACCAGCAACAACTACATACATTAGGGTTTTGCAATCAACACAGTCATACAAATATTGGTGATTTGTTGATTTAAGAAATGTGTAAAATATATGTACAAACATATCTGGATGTTTACTGGAAGCATGAGCAAGTTTCATGCACTGATGACGGAGAAGTACTGTGACATATTAAAGGAAAGTGATCAGAAAAGCTCACTTGAGCTTTCAGCTCAGGTGAGCTTAAAAGGACTACTCAGTGATACCTATATTTTCATTTTTAATGTTGCATCTGCACTTTAGTTAAAAATCTGGCTTTACATGTTGAAATTGCTCTATGGAAGCATACTACCCTAGTACAATACACTGTTCTTTTGATATAAACTGTATGCCAACAATACAGAAATCGTTCCCTATTTGCAGTAGATCTATTCATTCAATGTACGTTCAATAAAACACAGATGATTTACATTTCAAAACTCAGAGTTACGGGCCTGCTCAGTTTTAACATTTTTACATATATTTATATGGCATTTAAACTAAATCTTCATTTTGTCACAGTACTATTACATATGTCATCAGGCAGAACACTGGTGTATCAATATTCCACAATCCTTGGTAATCAGTCAACAACATCAACATATCCCTAAATCTACAGTGAAAATATCCACACTCTCAAGCATTCATTACCCCCATGATGCCATCATGCCTTTTAAGTAGGCAAAGCTGAACTTACTAGGATGAAGGGTGGGTACAGGTTGGGTCAAATGACCTTCCTTAAGGACACTTAGTAGTGTGGTTTTTCCTGCATTGTCTAGTCCCAGGAAAATCAGTTTTCCTGACTTCCTATCGAAACCTTGTGAGGAAATGACAGATAAAGTAAAACTGATAAATTAATCAGTGATTACCAATGGATATTTCTCACAATCTGGGTACTAAAGTACTATGAAACATTTTCACAGACAAAGACTGCGGTAAGATCAGTCAAGGTGTTAATCTGTACTAAATTCAATATACATGTTATATAAATAATAATTAGAAAGTTGAAATTTACAAAAAGCGTTTGCAGAAAAACAACTGGCAAATGCTTACATGTACAGCAACAAATTACATTGAACATACATTTTAAAGAATATAATAAATCTATAATGCAAATTTTCTGAAGTGTAAATGACAGATGGTAGGAAATACCAAATGCTATTAACCTTAATGTCTCCAAATTTTTGTCATTCAAATATACATGTACATGTGTGAGTAGGCACAAAATGTACAAAAAAATTTCAAATATCATACCGGTAATCCATGTATCTACTGTATAATTAAGTGTAAACAAAAGGTTAATTGAACATATACTTCTTGTAATATCTAAAATAATCTTTCAATACTTCTGTTTAGTACTACCACAGGTACATGTACATCAACTGAATATTTCAATACAGTTTTCGAGGTTTCAACCATTCAGACTCAAAATAAGACTTATGTTCTATTTGATTTTAAATAACTATGTTATCTGTTACCTGTACACAAAATTTGGACAGATCTATTTACCATATTATTATACAATGTTTACTAGTACTTTAACTTTAATATGTATATTAATATATATACAGGTACATGTACTAATTCAACAATCGTTGATCTTATTTCTAATTCTGAATACAATCTGAAGTATTTTCAAGAACTTTCTTTTCTCTCAGATATTTGGTCTTTTCGTTATACAGAGTTACTTCCCATATGGGATGGTATCTGACATAAAACACTTATTATGTCATTAAATCCTATGGAAACTGATCTAAAACTCAGGGAAATGATAGCTCACATATGACATTTTCATAGGAAACTGATGATGTCATAATTGTTTTACGTCAGATACCGTCCCAAATAGGAAATAACTCTGTTTAACGAATGACTCAATATGTTGTCATAAATCATTTCAAAGATTATACATACCCAAAAAGTTTAAAATTCCAGCAAACCAATCCCATAAAAACATACTGCATATGATCTAGAAAAAGAAAGAAACTTCATTACATGTACAATCATATCTACAAAATAAAATCAAAACACTGATCTGTAGTATATGTACTATTATCATTTTCGTCATACATGAACCAAGGAATAAAAATACAATGTATTTACATGCACAGTCATTTTATTCAAAGAATTACTGTGTACCGGGATGTCTACATGTTTAATATGTCACACTTCATACATGTAACTGGAATGTTGCATGTTCAAGTCTCAAGGTCATGTCATTTGGAACTTTAATGACCGAGACCTAGTGCAGGAAACCACATCAAGGACATGAATTTAGTAAACTTGCATTTAAGACCCTCAAAAGAGGTTGGCATTCCCTAAAACTGCACTGGTAAAACTAAATATCAACACATTTTTTTTCTTTTTAGGTAATTTGCAGGATCTGTTAGTTTACCTGAATTATTGAAGTTTATCGTAATATTATAAAAATTTATGGATACATACAGAAATGGGAATTAGAGGTTATCAACCATTTAAGTCAAAAGTAAACAACTACTACCCATTGTCTGCTACACAACCTCAATGAAAATCAAAATGATTACAGGTAATAACGGTCCATCATTTTAAAAATAAAATTAACTTTGAATCATGTGTAGGAGGTGAATTCTGGTGGAAACCTGTGAAATACAATTGATATTTTTGACTACATATAATAAGGAAACCAGAAGGACAGTAAATTTAAGACAGCTTTCAGTCCTACATGTATGGTAGGGACTTGGTTTCCCAATCCGATTAAAACCTTATCTTTATTCCACTTCTCTGTTTGTCCCATTGTGGATAAAGACCTGGTGAAACTCTGACAGCCAATCAATGACTTGGCTAGGCACATGATAGTGACGCAATATGTCACAAACTCTGTTCAAAAACTACCTTGTGGGTCAAGCATGCTGGGGATGTTACTTTCATTCCTAGGAATTTGTAGCCGATCCACTGACTGGCTGAAGTCAGAGTTCAACAGAACATTACCCCCTATGGGGTTTTGCTGGATCTTTATCCACAATGGGACAAATAGAGAAGCGGAATAAAGATATGGTTTTAATTAGATTGTTGGCTTCCATAATATAAATCATATTCTAAGAGGTTTCAAAATTGACTTCCTTTACCACTAGTAGAAAATAAATCTACTAGTGCTGCAGAAATGGAAATCTACCAGAATTTTGAAAAAAAAATCATAGAGAGGATAAAAGTATAATGCTAGGTAATCATGCTTTTGTATTTTTATTTGATTCTGAAATTCTTAATCATTTTGTGATGAACAGTTGGTGAGCTGGGTATGATCAGATGATTATTGTTTTCATCCTTTCTTTTATATTTTTTGTGAAACAGTGCAGTATCAACTTTCTTTACACAAAATTGATCCAGGTGAAATATCTCCATTAACTATAAGTACATGTAGTTATTTAATGACATTATGGAAGAACTATTCAAACATTTCAATGCAAAGGATTACTAAAACTCTAAAATTGGAACTGAAGTAAATGGAAACCTGGAAACAGAATATCACGTTGTATGAAAATAGTCACTAGACTTACAGAGTTTGTCATGTACCGGTATTTACCACTAAACACATTTTTTAAATGCATGAAACAAGAATTTCAACTTAATTTTGAACCTTGTTACAGTTTTAAAACAAATTTCATTTATTCATAATTGAGACATGTACATGTAGACAGGACTTGAAACATGTAGATCATGGGACATTTATATATAACGGACTACCTGTACTTAGGATTAAAAAAAAACAAGAGGCCCAAGTGGGCCTATATCGCTCACCTGAGTACCTAGATGATCAGTCATGCATGAAGGAAGAATTCATTTATTTTTGCATTAATGTGACAAAGTCAACACAGATGTGGAAAATATGTCAAATTTTATTTCAGGCTAGAATAAAAAACAACACTTTTTTGCACATCCATTCAGGTGATTTTGATATTAAGCATTTCCTTTGTCTCTGCAAGAAGTCATTCAGGGCAACAAGTTAGTCATTTTCTTTAGGTGGGGCCTTTTGTTGACTGATTTCAAGTCTGGGTCATGAACAACAATTGTTTCAAATATTGTCCAGATCTAACTTAAAATTGCCTAATTTCATATGTTGAGTGTTGAGAAACATCTAAAAACTTATTTAGATGTGTAAAGAAATGAAAAAAAAAATTTCTCCATATTTCAATTACCAAGTGGTATATGTACCATTGTGAGAACTGCTTTTTAGACATGGTGGCATTATCTGTTAACCAATTTGGATGAAATTTACCAAATTGATAGAGGACCTTTAGTACTTCATGTATTCCATGTTTAATTAAAATCTTTCATTAGGTATAACAGCAGACGTGAAAAATGTGATTGAATTGTTCCTACACACCCTCATTTGGAAGTCTTAAAAAATTCATAGAAAATCCAAAAATTGAGATATTGACAAAATTCTTTCAAAGTAACAATCCTTACCATAATTATGATCACAATAGTCCATAAGAAATCATCATTATCAATTAACTAGGAAATATGACCCTTTTTTTTCTGCATTGAATCACCAAGTCCAAAGAAATGTCGAAAAAAAATTCTAAAATTTGATTTTGGAAGGGAACCAAAATGACAATACGTCTTCACTCATCCCTCTAGATCATTTCTATACATTCTGTTTGTCTCTGTATACAGCCCGTATGAAAAGAATATTGTTAAAGGAGGGAACTCTTTTGTGACCTACTTTTGACTATGGTGGCGCCACCTGTAACGAGGTCTGGACGAAAACAACAGAATTTGAAGAGGATCATAAGTGACTTATTTCTACCAAGATTTATTAAAATCCGCTCAAACAGTTTTGTAGAAAAAGCTGAAAATGTGAAAAATGGCCAATCCCCCCCCCTTTTTTTTTGGAAGTCTTAAACGTAAAATTCCTAATTTCATATGTTGAGTGTTGAGAAACATCTAAAAACTTATTTAGATGTGTAAAAAAAAAAAAAAAAATTTTTGACCACAGCTGGATCTGAACCGCTACTCTCCATATTTCAATTACCAAGTGGTATATGTACCATTGTGAGACCTACTTTTTAGACATGGTGGCATTATCTGTTAAACCAATTTGGATGAAATTTACCAAATTGATAGAGGACTTTTAGTACTTCATGTATTCCATGTTTCATTAAAATCTTTCATGTGGTTTCGTAGAAAAAGTTGAAAATGTGAAAAATGGCCAACCCCCCCCTTTTTTTGGAAGTCTTAAAAAATTCATAAAAAATCCAAAAATTGAGATAATGACAAAATTCTTTCACAATAATATTCCTTACCACAATTATGATCAAAATAGTCATTAAGAAATCATCAATATCAATTAACTGAAAAACATGACACTTTTCTTCATTGAAATGACTAAGTCCAGAAACACGTCAAAAAAGCGTAAATTTCTATTTGACGGATCTTAACCCCGAACACAATTTTTAAAAACCCATCTTTATAGATTGTTGAAATGCAATTAGTTTCCCCATTTATGTACTGGTTCTGGAGAAGAAGATGTTTGAAGAGGGGTACCCTTTTGGGCACTTTTGGTCCCGCCCTGGATCCACCCCTGAGGGAATCTCGATCCCAAACACAATTTCAGTAGGGGACCTTGAGTACATCATTTACACAAAGTTTGATCCAAATCTGCAATGTAGTTCCAGAGAAGAAGTCGAAAATGTGAAAAAGTTAACGACGGACGACGACGACGCCGACGACGACGGATGGCGCACTATGACTATAGCTCACTTGAGCCTTTGGCTCAGGTGAGCTAAAAAGCAAATTCAGAGAATTGTGGTCCCCCGCTTTGGGAGTTCTATTAGTAAGGGTGTAGTGATCTCTGACATACATTCATGGTTGTGCATGTCTACAGACACACATGCCAAAAATGAAAGCCCTATGTCTTACGGTAAAAAGTTACACTGAAGTAGGTCAAAGGTCACCATCAAGGTCACATGATAAAAAATTTTGGTACCAACAGAAAGGTATTGCAACTAGGGAGACACATGCCAAATATAGAGGCCCTATGTCTTTTGGTTCAAATGTTATAACCAAGCTTAAAGTTTTTGTGACAGACAGATGGACAGATAGCGAATAGACAGACAGATGGACAAATGAGATTTAATGTCCCCATGCTTTCACGAAAGCGGGACAATAAGCTAGTATCTAGGACATTTAGCCAGCTGAAAATACTCAGCATATAGAATTACTGGAATGGCAGTATTCACCAGAAGGACAAGGGGAAAACCAGAATGATGATTTTAGCACAAAATCTACAAAATGATACAAATACATGGTATAGATAATTTTCAATATACAAAAACCCATTGCAATTACCAATAACAGATTATACAACTTTTTCAACACTTTTGATAACAAACACAAGTCTCCTTCCTGGAAATAACAAACAAAAAGGTGAAAACTGTGTTTATGAAACACTGATGCCACAAGGCGAAGAAAGGCCAAAAAGTTGTCTATGAAGCCTTTGAGAAAAAAATTGATATTTTCTCATTCTGTTATTCAGAAACCAAAGTGTTTTTGAGTCCCAATATGTCTGGTAATGTCTGTGATACCCCCATGGGAGATAGTAAAATCACATCTGCACACCGTACAGTAAGCGAACTCGGACCCCCTTTTACTTTGGGCAACGACCCGGTTAAAACAAGACACATATTCCTTTCTGAAGTTTTGTTTCCTGTGCCATTCTTTTTCTTTTTAGGTGACGCCTCGTCGTAGCTATCGACACTGTCAGTATTGTTGTTTTTGTGTTTCGTCGCTCCCGGTCGCTGCATTTTGTTTCTGCTTCTGTACTGAACTTCTGAAGACGCCATGTTTGTCTTCGTTTTTGTCAAGTTCGTCCTTGGTCAGGTCAGCGCATAAAACATGGGTTGTTTAAAACATATCGTTAAGCATTTACAAGAGTGTGACAGAAAAAAAAAAGAGAGATAACTCCAATCTAAAGTGTGCATAATGGCCGAAAGCTGAATGGGCAAGTATAAATACGAAATGTGGAATTAGCATGTAAAAATCGTAAAAATTCAGCCAAAATCGGAACAGTTGGCAGGTATGAGTTTTTCCTTTGATTGTGTATTATAACCATTTTTTCCTTTGATTGTGCATTCTTACCATCTTTAAACAGCTCATTTGAAACAGGCATTCATTATTTTTCATCTATGACACTGTGACAATTTTTAAAAAGATGATGTAGTAGACATATTTGAAGAGAAATCAACACGATTACTTTTTATAACCATCAATTTCAACTGAATATTGTAATAAAATACAGAGTTTGACACACAAGATGACTGCCAACATGAGGTTAACCCATTATTCTTGCCTATTAAAAACTATCGACATGTATAGTCCTAAATGTAGTGACTAACACCTGAAAAGAGATTTCAAGAACTCCGTTCAAGTTCATATTTTGTGTGGGAAGACTTTGCCGATAGAAACTCGTGAACTACACCAGATGTGTTTAGGTGTACCGGTATCTATATGAATATACATTAATGAAAAGTGAGGGATTTAACTGGCCAAGCAGGTACATGTACATGTAAGTGATTTCTGCCTGTCATTTCTTGTAATGGTGCAATGACCCAGTTTTATCGGCAAAGTTTTCCCACACAAAACATGAAAGTTGGATTAGAAATGGTGGTGGTGAAGTTCAATATACATATATGAGTAAAGATGATGGATAAATCCAAACTGTAAGTCCGAAAATCATGAAACCAAAGGACATACAAAATCAGTGAAAATGAAAACCAAACAGAAAACAACGAAAAATGTCTACTTGAAGAGCATAAGTGAACCCCTTTAATGGAGAGAGATCAGGTGCCCAGTGAGAGTGGGCATCTTCTGCTTGCTAGCAACACCCATCACATATACCCAGAAGAAAGAGTCAAATCGTGTAAATTCCATATATATTTATATATGGAGAAGTCAAAGTAGGTCAAATCTGTGTTAAATGATCGGAATCGGTCTTAGTCCATAATATCATTTAAAAGTCTGGATAACGAGATTTCATATGGAGTAATAAGAGTCTCGTAACGACCATAGAACATAGATATGAATATGCCATATGCAGGCGATGACGGAATGTTGCTACTTATGAAAGGAAAGTCTGTGGTAGCGAAATTGAAATCGTCACATTTGTCATACAGTGAGGTGTTCAAATTTCAATTGACCATCAATGTGGAAAGACCACATAACAGTGCTCTAAGTTGCGACCAAAACACTCGCATTTGCGACCTTAAATTTAGTTTTGTGACCAAAATATGACCAAACTCGCAAAAATGCGACCATTTTTTTTCAACTCTGTAATTCCGTTTTTTGAACTGGATGGCCTTTGGAGTCACAAAAAATTTAATTATATAATTAAATTGAATTTGTAATACCAAATTAAAACATAAGATTGTTGCACTGTGTTTTATTAATAAAAGCAACTTAAAAAGGTTTATATGAAAAATTTTATGTTGTGGCAACCAAAAATTTCTAAAAGGCGACCAAATTTTCAAGAAGGTCGCCTTTTAGCGTCCTTAAACCAAATGATACTTAGAACACTGCAGAATTTCTGTAGAATCACTACTTTTTGTGGTTTCTTTGACCTCCAGTTCACTTGGATAGATGATGCTAAGGTAATCCGCAAATGAAGGATTATTAACTGAAAGCATGTCATCTACGTATCTGTAAGTAAAACTGAAGCCAAGAGCCAATTGTTTCTTTCCTTGTGAAACCAAAGAATGAATGAATTCAGCTTTGTATAAGTAAAGGAATATGTCAGCCAGAAGCAGGGCACAGTTAAATGTAGTACCCATTTGAATGCTGACATTTTGTTGAAAACCTTTTCTCCAAACACCACAAAAATGTTATTGATTAGAAAGTTCAACATTTGGATGACATCTGTTTCAGTATATTTATTTTTGGAATCAAAATTTTCCCTGACAAAGTAAGTTTTATCATGGCCTATAACTGTATACATGTATTTGAATTTGTGGCTTCCGTTTTAACTAGTAAATGCATTTTGGATTATTTCTCCTTATCCGTCTTTCTGATGAGGGATCGTTGTGTAAAGAGGTGAAAAGTTAAAGAACTTGATGGAGTGAATCTTATAAAACTTTTTGATTTCAGATTTTCTAATAACTCTTTTGAATCTTTTTAGGATCCACATTTGTTTGATTTCACTTCTGGAATATACTGTTTCGCAATACCTATGAAGGTCAGATCTAATTTCTGATAATATTTTTGTGAGTAACATCGATACAGATTTTGTGGAACACTTTGAGGAACCAGCGATAAAGCCTTGTTTGTAAGGATTTTTGTGCATTTTTGGAATGCAGTACAAATATGGACGTTCTAAATTTAATGTATTTGTGTCAATACCTAACGTATCGAGGAAAGATTTATGATTTTTAAGTACTTCTGAAACCGAAAAGTTCGTAAGAGTATAAGTAGGATTTCCTGCAGCTGAATTTAATCCTAATTCTTTCAATAGGCTGTCAAAGTAATATTTCTTACAAGTAAATGTATAATTATTAGAAGCTTTATCTGCTGGTGTAATGATATAACGTTCTTGGAGGAAGGTGCATGTAAGTTCTCTGACAACATCAGGATCTTTAAAAACAGATTCAAATCTGGTGTTCACAGAGCCTTGTATTTTTCTAATGTTTGATCTTAGCAGTACTGCAATAGATTTTATCCATTTCAAAAGAGTGTCCTCCTGTACTTCCCCTCTTTTTGCCAATCATGTAGCATATTCCTCGCATGATCGCATACCGGTAATATTCTCAAAAGTTTGGCTCCATGTGAATGATCTGGGTTCTGTGTACATGTATTTTGGACCTTTAAGTAAAAGTTCTCTTAATTTGGTGTTTTTATTAATATCCAGATCACCAGTAATGACATGGCCAGAAGGAGAATATATAAAATTAGATGAGGAACATGCACACGATTGAGGATGGCATGCAGAGTTGCTAAGATCAAGACACTACAGAAACCTTTTGTAATTATGAATTTTAGATGCATCTGATGGTGCTTTAGGAAATACATGGCGGATCTTTGTTTTTGGAAACATGGAGATATTTTCTCTAATACACACTTAGGATTTGAAAATTGGTAAAAATTTAAATAATCAATGCCTTTATTTGCAAATTTAATTTAGCCTGACCGTTTCAATAGAAATTAGTCTTCAGTTACAATGTAGATCTTAGCGTGATGTCACATAGATTTTGAGGATACAACTTTGATTCATATATGATTATATGTACTAGCAGATTCTGACTCCTGTTTAAAGGGGCTCACTAAAACTAGTACGCGGCGCTCACTAAAACAACTACGCGTACCCTGACGTAGACTTGAGAAAGTCCGACTTGAAAAGGATTGGGATTTCTCTAAAAGTTTGAAACATTTCGTGAAACTTTCTACATGAATTGTCGTGGGCATACTTATTTGTTTCAACACCAGATATTCACAACTGAGGTCCTGAATTTATCATTTTGAGATACTGACCTGGCACAAACTCACTAAAACTAGTATGCAGACTTCGACTGCCGACTTGGGATATCAAGATGGATATTCGTCTGATTTCAATAAATGACAGCGTAAGCTTAATTGTTATGCATAGTGTAAGTGTAAATGGATGTAAATATTTCTTAATTATGCTTAAGACCATCTTTTCTAGCGATAAATCAATGTTTGTTTACATTGTGTGACAGCGGTTTCGATCAGTAGGAAAAGCCGACTTCGGTTTCAAAGGGACTTGTACAGCGGACTCAAGGGCTACACAAAATTACTTATCCTAATACGCAGACTTCTGCGTCAGACTTAGAAGCTGAAGCTGAATTAATTACATTAGAATACTTTTTTAATTAATCGTGGGCATAAAGATTATTTGTAAAACAATCTTTTTACCTAATTTGAACCTCATCCTGAAACTCTGCGTATGGTAATTGTAGTATTTCATCAAAGTGACGTCAGACACTTTCTTTTATTATCTTCGAAATCCAAAGTCGGACGCAGAAGTCTGTGTACTAAGTAATAACATAACACTTTCTCCACAAAGTTTCAGCCCCAAGTGGAAACAAATACAATCAGGGTTCTCACTAGGGTTCTGAAATGGTGAGTCCTGGGACACCACTTTTGAAAATAGTGAGTCCCACCAAAATTTGGTGAGTCCCAATCTAAAAATGATGAGTTCTGAAGTAAACTTCAATATATATAGTTTTTTTTTGTGTCTTGATAGGTGTATGTGCATATTATCTGTCTTTCATGCTAATTATGTGAATTAAATGTCAATAAATTTGATAGTTTTGTTGTTTAAGCATGAAAAGCAGATAATGTTCACATGATGTGTTCAAAACTCAATGTGTTCTACAATATCTCTTCGGTTACCTTCAACATAAGTGTGACACCACCCTAACAGACTGCTAAGCACTTGGCATAAAATGAAAAGATTCCTTTGATTAATTATTTATTTATTTCTTTGTAACAATCACATAAAATGATAACTTATCAATCATGTTATAAACTGTCAAGCACTGTATCATATATAGCAAAAGAAGTTTTAAGGTCTAAGCACTACAAATAATTCTTATGGAAAATCAAGCACTATCATACATTATATTATACATTATATACATAATAATCAAATCACATCATATTATAGCACATTGTTCACTTCCTACGGCTATGCATGTCCATGAACTTCAGGGACTTCTCGGTGTTGAATTCACAGTGGTGGTCCGGGTTGCTGGATCCGCATCAGCTTGGTGGGTAGGTGGGTTGGGTTGTTGATCAGTGAGTTGAGGACCTCGTCGCTGTATGTAAGGAATGAGTGGTCAGCAGGCATGTTGGCATTAATAAATTTACCGATTGTAACCCAAATTATGTTTAAACCAAGCTGTCGTTGCAATTTTGCAGTAACTGCTAATTTTAATGACCCATACAAACTGCCGCGTCTTTAAGTATCATTAATATATTTAAGTGCGTAGAACTTAATTAATAGTAAGGCAATTTGAGGTTCAAATAAATCATTACGTATTCTGATGGCTAAACACATGTTTTTGTCCACCACTCTGAGATTCTTTAGACCCCATATCAACTATAACTCGTAAAACAAATCATCTTGTATAGATGACCCTGAAATGTCAACACATTCAATCCTTTTTAATTAATACACGGCTTACTTGGCGACACAGCACAATGTCATAAATTTATTAGCCGCATACAGGGGTAACAGGGATGCGTCCAGGGGACTCACCACTTTTGAAAATCGTGCGTCCCAGCCGATTTTGACGCGTCAGGGACGCAAATATCCCTGTACAATGAAGAATTCTTTGTGAAATCCATTACAATTATTCCAGTCAATGTAGTTTTTTTGAGTCTGTAATAATTCTCGATTTCGCCGTAGTGTCTGTTTGAAACAAAGTCAGCTTTTCCCATTGATCAAGACCACTGTCTCACAATGTAAACAAACCTTGATTTATAGCTTGTGAAGATGTTCTTAAACATAACTACGAAGTAATTACATTCATTTACACATACACTATGCATAACAATTAAATTTATATTGTTATTTATTGAAATCAGACGAATACCTGTCTTGATATCCAAAGTCGCTACCAAAGTCCGCATACTATTTTAGTGAGTTTGTGCCAGGTCAGTGCCTCAAAATGATGAATTTAGGACTTCAGTTGTGAATATCTGGCATTGGTAAGAATAAATATGTCAATTACAATGTCTGTAGAAAGTTTCACAAAGAAAGATTCCAAACTTTTAGAGAAATCCCAATTTTTCTTTTTTAAGTCAGACTTTCTCAAGTCTGCATCGTGTCCGCGTACTAGTTTTAGTGAACGCCCTGTTTAAACCATGTGCACTAATGTGGATGCACTATAATGTAACAGGCAGGAGAAAAAGTTGTAGCCAGACCGCGGCCCGAAATCGAACTTGGAACCTTTCGCTATAAAGATAGACGCTCTCACCATTGAACTATCTGGTTTGATAACTGTCCATCACAATTAAGACAACAATGAAAAGGCACAATCAGCTCAGCAAGAAATTTCAATGTGTCAAATCATATTCATTCAATAATATTTCATAAAACATTTAGTACAGGGGATAATTCCACCATTTACTTTCCTTAAAAAACATACATAATTTACCTATGTATTAATACTAATATTTCTCGCAGTAATTGTAACTAATATAGTTTTAAATCTGTAAATTATTCAATGTGAATAACACCAGCCTTGCACTTTGTACACGAAGCAGTCGAAGAATGGCGTAATTACGACGTCCCGAAATGTTAACTTGACTGCGGTTGGATAATATTTTTTTGACATCCAATCGGAGAGCGTTTAACATACAAAATCAGAATCAGCTAAACGTTTACTACTGCGTATGGAAGATTCAACGGTGGTTGCATGCAATGCGTGTAAAAAATCTAGATTCCCGAGAATATGGCTGTAAATGTTGCGAAGACTTACTACATGGTATGTATCACAAGCTTAGCTTTTAAAAAAGCTTAGAATGCAAACCCTGTAGCATTTTTAATTGCGAGGAAAATGGTACTTGTGGGTCAGTTTAAAATGAAGACCCTTTCGTATGATGTTAGCTAGGTTGTTGTCTAAATAATAGTTAATACCTCCTTTCTAATGTTTATTTATGTTTAGACTTGGGTTGGGAAAGCTGACCGTCGGGATAACATTTCGTACAGTTAGACATGGAAGAAATCGTACAAAGTACGCAGTACTTGCTCCACCAACTTCAACACCTAAAGAACACGAACTCCCCGTCGAGGCCTCTTGTGCCCAAATAATCGCTGGGGAAGTTTGCATAAGTACAAAGAATGTTACAAACTGCGCAGTAATTGCTCCACCAATTAAACTGCTAGAAATCCTTGATACTCCGCCTTCATTTACTCGGAACTTTTCGAGATTTTCTATAGCCAGATAATGTACATACGCTAAAAGGTACGAACATCTAATTAGTATTACGCGGGAAAATTCTGTTGGATTATTCCACTGCTGCCGTGGGAAAGGTTACACGAATGTTGATTTCCAAAATATGAATATCCTTCATATTTATACATGTTTATGTGGCATCCACTAATTTGTCTAATAATATGTATTTTAAAGTATTCTTTTTTATTCTTAGAATGCATTGCATGTAAGATTTATTTATCATTTATATGCATTCACTAAAGAAAATCACCCCAAGTCATAATGTCTATCCTATTAAAATCTCTATCCTCATATACTCCTCTCTGCGTTTGAAAGTACGGTAAATACTATTCGTTTGGAACGCTTAATTGTAACATTGATTTAGTAATGAGCATTGCCTTTGAATCAAGGGTATTCTTTCTTCATTTCTTTTCCTTTTAAGCGCATTAGAAATATCGATGTCATGGACAATACAAAACATACACTGTCTGACCTCGTAAAGTAAAGCAACTACTTTTTGGAGGCTATGTTTTCCCAGCATGCAGCATAATCATGTCGCACATGCGCATTTCCAGATTAGATATCAACGTAATATGCAAACCCCCGACGGGGTTTGCAACAATTTCTACGTCCAAAATCAAATTTTGATTTTTTTTATTTATTTCCTTTTGGGCATGGCACATTTTAACACATTTTCTGATTTTTATTCATGATAAGTTGTTTCTAAATTCTATGTAATAGATATTATTATTAGTAATGATTATGTGTTTTGATTTTTGTATATTATATACAATGGTTGTGTATATAATTACAATATATATTACAATGGTTGTGTATATATACTATATATACACATCCATTGTAATTGTTTGAGATAAAGCTTACAAGACCTATGTATTTTACTTCTCTATAATTACATAATCGGTGACGTCATAACGGTCATAATGAAATCTTGACATTTCCAGTCTTGCATGATGTCATCAAAGTGGTATTTTGAGATAAAATGCGCTTACGGGCATTATATGTAATAAATGCATCAGCCATTGTAATTTATTCGTACATGAAAACACAAAATAAGACACTTATTATATACATAATGAAATCATTGATATTTTGCATAGACTAAAGTAATGATTATCAGCATGACAGCAGTCAAGAGGGTAACAACCGGTATCCATATGGCTATCATGCAAGTTGAACGGTGAATGGAAACACCAGAACAGCACCCTAAACACCGGAACAGCAGGGTAAACACCGAAACGGCACTTTATATTTTTGCATAAAATAATTTTTTTATATATTAGTCATACACATTATACATAGAATAACCAAGTTATATTTTAATTTGTTACATAATTGACACAATTACAACATTTTCTTTTTTCTGCCATTTTTAGGTTGTGAGAAATGGCTGTTTTCAAATCATGCACAAATAAAATGTGAATAATTTGGGTATTTTCAATTTATTGCAAATGTTATCAGTATACATGTACGACAGTGTGAAACTTTTGATAGTTATTATCATTGGGACCGTTCTGAATCTTGGGGGAAAAAAATGGGGGGGGGGGAGTTCCATTCCATTGAACTTTCATGATTAACGTATGCATCCTTGTGATATGTAGTCAGTAAGAAAAAAAAGATACCAAAATAAATCTGAATTGCAATAAATATTGCCAGATTTCTGAACTTGAATCCAGAACTGCTGAAAGGATGAAACATCTATAAAAAAGAGGAAATTCGGAAAAACTCAAATTTAAGTTTAAAAGTTGATATTGATTTTTTCAGCATTTTTAAAGTCATTAAGCCTGCATAAAATGAAGATGGTCTTATAAGTAATTATAATGAGTAAATAAGTGCCGTTTCGGTGTTTACCCTGCTGTTCAGGTATTTGGGTAACACTTCAATGTTTTGTCTCACACCCCAATTTGAAGGCATAACTTCCCAATGTTTGGAAGGGGGGGGGATGACAAGCCTGGACCAGGGCATAGGTGCTTGTTTTCATATAAATACAGCGGCTTTGTCCCTGTACGTCTCTGTCTCTTCATATCAAGACAGACATGTACGGGGGTGGAGCCGCTGTATATACATGAAAACAAGCACCTATGGTCCAGGGCAGTGCCTAGTCCGACTAGTATGACCTCGACGATGTGTTGATTTTTGATGAGCACTTTCTTAGGTCAGGCAATAATGCAAACTGCGCAAAAAGTGTTGGTCCGACGGTCAAATTTGGTAAAAATCGAGTCGGTCCGGTAAAATTTGACTACTAGTCGGTCCTAATGTCCGGTTAAAATTTCAGTTGTTACTATTAGTAGTACCGTGATCCTGTTCTATGCAACACTTTCAAATTTAAAACTACGACATATTTTCATCTTTCATTATAAGAAAAGATCATAAACAAAAGCTTTTCTCGTCTTCTTTACAAAACTATTGTTGACTTTGGATAAAGTATCTCAACTGAGGCTTTTCAGCTTGTAATTTTATAGAAACGGGTACGGCGTAACTAGAAACAGTGCTGGCCGTGTTTGTTTATATCGAATCGTACATAACGTCAGTCATGTTACCGTTTCTGAAATAATTCAAAGGTGCTGTTCCGGGTAAAAAGAGAAAACTATCCCAAACAAAGTACGAAGAGCACCAACCGGATCGTACTGTGAATGAAAAATGGAAGGTGGGTCGTCCATAGCTCACTTTCAGTGACAACAGTGTCACGAGTGTGGTATGCGAGGTCTGTGTAAAATATGTGGAGGGCTCGAGTCAAACTGCAGGGCGGGGCCAAAACAGATTTAATAGTGGCTGTATTAATTTCTGCTTTTCGGCCATTAAGTCTCCTTATGATGTGTTCATAAAAGAATTAAAGAATTTAATAAACAGTCATGTGTTACCATTTAATAGTTTGAAATTCAGAAATTGAGACAGTTCATGTCATTTTGTTTGGTCCTGTAAAATACGAGTTGGTCCTGTAAAGTTCAAGTCTTTACAGGACCTAATGTCCTGTAAAAAAAAAAAGCTTTTTAGGGAAGTCTGAAAATGATAACCTGAGAATTTATGATGACAAAATTTCCATAATGCATGTTTTTCTTCCATATCCCAGTTCCTTGACCCACATTATGAAATAATTCATCCTCTTTTTCCTTAGAAAGCCCCTGTAAATGCTATTTTCACGTCTTCTTTTTCTCTAATTTATGCTCAAGAGTTGCCATTACTCAGGATTGAATTTGAAATAACTGACCAATGAACTTGCGTGCTACTTATGGCACTCTCCCCAAAATCTATTTATGTGCTGTCTTAAGCAAAGTCAAATGTTGGTGTTCTAAATTGTTTCGTAACAAGTAATTATTGATGTAAACATGGCAGAAAGATCACATGCTGCATACCAAATGTATGTTTTCCAGATAATATACATGAAATTACCTCACCATGTTCAGAGTTCTTGAAATCCTTTGGTACTGGCAAAACCGATTAAAATTGAGAATGTCCGACATGTTTGCTCACTACATTGGTCATTGTGACCGGTAAACTCCCCAAGTGCCAAATGCGCTTTCACAATTCTGATCCTGATAAAATCTTTCCTAAGTCTTACTCTGTTAAATGTTTGGAAACTCCTCGCGTCAAACCAAATATTTGAAATATATGTATGACCCCGAAGACAACAATGATGACTTCATGGCCCATAAAATTTGTCGAAGGCACAGCGTCAGTCTGAGATGGAGGTGGAAGAAACAGATCAAGAAGATAAAGTTTGAGTAGTTGCCCGGGAGCAGAATACTTTAGAAAATGCAAATGAACATGAAAGTGGTGTCACTGATCAAAGACCTTTAAATAATGTGAATGAAGATGAGAGTGACAGAGAATGAAAGTGAGTATGAGACAGAGAATGAATCTGAGAATAAATGCAAGCAATCTGAGGAAGAAAATAGCAAGTTGATTGAGGGAATAATAAGAGAGATGAAAATGGAAATCGAATGGAATTGAATAAATTTGATTTTTCTTGTCGGGATTTGTTTTATATTTCATAGTACCATAAATTAGGGCTGCTTCTGACTATAAATCACAAGTTTTACGCTGAAAATTTTTCAGACTGACAGGATTTCAAAACTCTGCTTGTTCCATCTTAAATTCTAAATTAGAATTATATTTATCCATCAACTGCATAAGATATTTAATTTCAGCAAGTGTATATTGATGACATCCGTAAGTTAAGATGTATATTCTGAAAACCCAACAAAAACAAACTATTTATAATGATAATAAACAATCTACAAAGATGATGTAACATGTTCATCATGTACAATGTATGCAAGAATTTTTCATTATTAAGTCATTATCGAAACGAGTGTGTCAATACCAAAATGGAATACATCATATAATTTGTTGCGGTAATTACTGTTTCGGTATTCTAATGACATTTTCAACTGTTTCTCACTTGAAAAGTATTTGACAGCTACATATAATAAAAACTTGGACTGTGTTGGTGGTGCATTTCCAGTGAATATGAGATTGTAAAACATTTGACAGGACATTTTGTCTGGTATACTAGGACAATTCACCAGACCGAAGCAACTTTTACTAGACCGTAAACAAAATTTGCATTTTTAGAAAGATTGTTACAAAAAATCATGCAATGACTGCTAACTTTGATATTCATTGGTTTATTGCGAATCTCTGGCAAGTAAAAACACATATTCTCAGTTGTCTTCTTCTTCAACAAGATCAGTATACTGTAATAATCATCATTGTGGACATCTTTTCCCCATATAAATGAAAGGGCCTTTAAGCCTTTCTTCTTTTAGTTTTTGTTCATTTTCACCGGACAATTGGTTCGGAAATTTAAGGCTATTTACAGGACCAACGGTATTATTACCGGACTTGTCCATCGGCCCAACTATATTTCATTTTCATTGCATTTCGCTGTTTGTATTTGTAAGGACGATTTATATATATATATATACCGGTATATATATGTTTATATATATATACATCTTTATATCTTTCTATACATATATATTTTCTGATGACACAATACACATCATGACACACTTTCTAGTCAAGGTTTTTTGTTCACTGCTTCAGTTTCATGTGGTATCTAAAAGTAGTTTTTGAAAGGAAAAAAGAGGTATTTGTACTTATAAACTTTACAAACTATGTGGGGGCAGGCGTGGTGTAGTGGTTAAGTGCTTGGCTTGCGGCGCCGACGATCCGGGTTCGATTCCCAGGTTGCGCCACTATGTTTAAGAGGTTGGTAACCTCCTGCTTCCATGTCGCGATATAACTGAAATATTGTTGAAAGCGACGTAAAACACTAATCAACCAACCAACCAACAAACTAAGTGTAGAAATGAGTCACTGGTACATGTATAAATATCCAAAATGTATACTTGATTACTCAGTTGACTGTTAGCATTTGGGTTCTTGAGTCTACTGTCATATTTAGCAAACAACTTTTAGCTATAGCCAACAATGTTAGTCATGTTTTTGAAAGCATAATGTATATGCATGTATTACTGTATTAGTATTAATTGTGATGAACTGGCATGAACACTGATATCTGCTCACTTAAAAATAATAAACAAGATATTTTAATGCTATCCTTTCCTTAAAACTTTTTCATAAAAACTTAAAAAAAAACTTTCAGATGTAGAATATTCCAGCTTAAAGATAAAAGTAATTGATATGGGAAACAGATAATACAAATTTGACCTTCATAAATGTTTGTTCATTTTAATAAATGCAGCATTATCTTCAAAATAGTTTGAATCAATGTTTTTAAAATGTGTATTTAGAGTTCAACATGTAATATTTATGTGGTCATGTAATGAATGTAAAGCAAGTGAAATTATTCAATCAAATTAATGACTATACATAACAAAACAAAGAATTTCTAAATGTTTACATTTATATCTGTATTTATTGCAGTCTGTGTCTTCCTTCCAAAGACTGTTTGTAAATTTGCCATTTAGACTGATCCATACATCATCTATTGCATTGAAGAACATTAGGTCTGGCAAAGTCAAAGTTGATAAGCTTAAAAAGCAATATCTATCTTATGAAAAGGCGAATCCTCCATACACGATAGGATCCAGAAAGGGCTGGCTCTCCTGGAATACATGTAAGAATTTATTCATTTAATTTAAAATAAAATATTTATTTGTATCATAAATTAAAATGAAGCGGGTGTGGCCCAGTGGATGAGGTGCTCGGCTTGTGACCAAGAGGTCCCGGGTTCGTTTCCCGCCCTGGGCACACCGGTGTTCGGTTTTTCGGATGAAACAGTAAAAACCAAGGTCCCATGTCACGATAGGTGTGGCACATAAAAGATCCCTCACTGCTTCTGGTGGGTCCATTGCAAAGGTAGAAATTTCTATATAATGCATCAGGCAGATGCTATCACCATATATGTGAAATAACCTTGGAGTGATGAAAACAATAATCAATAAATCAATTATTATAATGTATAGCCCACATTTGCATGTAGGCATGGAATGAGGTTGTTTAGCTCACCTGAGCGATAGGTTCAAGTGAGGCAGAGCTAATGTCATACATGTAGCATGTCTGGCTCTTTCTGTTGTTTGTTGTCATATACTTTTTATATGCCCGTCATAAGAGGGGACGTATTATGTTATGGCGTCCGTCTTTCCATGCATCTGTCAGTCCGTCTGTACGGAGTCATGTTTTCCGGAATGTTTTCTGCAGTCTTTCAAGATACTGGATTGAAACTTGGTGTATAACTTTATATCAAAGAGGGTCAGTACCAGTTCGCATTTGGGTATGATTGCTTTGGTTTTGCGAGAGTATACCTTCAAAGATTTTACAGTTTTCTGGACTTTTTTTGCAGTCTTTTAAAGATACTGAATTAAAACTTAGTATATAACTTTATATCAACAAGGGTCAGTACCAGTTCGCATTTGGGCATGATTGCTTTGTTTCTTCCAGAGTTATGGCCCTCGAACTTTGACATTTTCAAGGATTTTACAGTTTTCCGGACTTTTTTCTGCAGTCTTTATAGGTATTGGATTTAAACTTTGTATATAACTTTATATCAAAGAGGGTCAGTGCCAGTTTGTATTTGGATATGATGCTCTGTCTGTCCGGAGTCAACAATTTGCATTTAGCTTGATCTCAAGCAGACTGTTAATGATGCCAACATCAAACTTGGTCAATTTGTAGACATTGATGAGTTCTTCCTGACCAATACAAAGATTGGTGACCTTGACTTCAGTTTTATGCTTCAGTTAACACAGTCTCATTTTGTGTTGAGCTTGATTTCTTGCACACCATTAATTATACCAACTTCAAACTTGGTCAGTTTGTAGACATTGATGAGATCTTCCCAACTGACACAAAATTTGGTGACCTTGGCCTTGTTTTACGCTTCAGTGAACACACTGATTTTGCATTTAGCTTGATCTCTTGCATTCCTTTAATGATGCCAACTTAAAACATCTTCATATTTAAAGAGAAATGTTTCTGAATAAGATACTACAGGTAGGCTGTAATGTCATGGTTTGCAATCCAGTAATTCTGTCTTTGGCGTTTTCTTGTTAATTAAATTTTTAAAACTGTGAAAAAAAAATACAAAAAGGGGATGGGGGTTATTCTTTCACATTTTCAACTTTTTCTTCAGAACCACTGGAATGATTTTTATGAAACTTGGTTGGAATGAATCATTTATGGTCCCCAACAAATGTTGTTGTTTTTCATCCAAAACTGCAGCCACTACAGGCAAAAATAGGTCACATATTGTACCCTCCTTTGACAAACTTCTTCAGACCAGCTGCATACAGAGACGAACCAGATGCAAAGGAATGATAAAGAAGTGTTGTTGTTTTTGGTTCCATTATGAAATCAAAGTTTTGAAATTTTGTTAACATTTTTTTGAACTTGGTGATTTCAGTAAAGAAAAATGTAATTTTTCTCTTTGAATAGACAGTGTTGCTTTAATTTGTTTTCTTTTAATCATGTTTATGGTAGGGAATGTAACAGAGATAGAATTTTGTCAATATCTTAATTTTTTAGATTTTTTATGAATTTTTCAATACAGTCAAAAAACAATGGTGGGGGGAGTCATTTTTCAACTTCTGCTGCAGAACCACTGAAAGGAATTTGATGAAAATTGGTAGGAATGAAGTACTCATGGTCTTTTACAAGTGTTTATGTTTTTCATTCAGATCTGTCGACAGTGTTTTGAGCATTTATTTGCAGTAAATCATCATAGATTTAAGGATTATGAATTTTAATTTGGCCTACATAAACAATCCCTTAATGTTGATTATGATTCAAATTTTACCATCAGTTTCCAGTACAAAATGTAGTCACAACACAATAAACATCAGGGAATGTATATATACTAGCGGAAGAAGATACTATGTATATTTAAAAGTTAAATAAAAACATAAAAAGTATTCTTTGATGGCTCTTTTTTTTTTCTTAAAGGCATAATTAAATACAATGTATATTAAACACGTGTTTGAGTACTCAATTTGTTAAATATCGCGTCCGATTCGCTTTGATAGCCAAAACACGCTTTTTATATATTTTTTGTTTGTTTAGAGTCTAAGGGACACATGGTCAGTAATCGATTGGAATACATGTATTTTTCATTCATTGACAATATTGAAAGAGAAAAACATTGGTTTTGGGGACAAAAATTTGATTGAGAGATGCCTCGCATGATTGAAAATGTTAAATGATCGTTTGCGTGCTATTGAGATGTCGGAAGCTGGGATGACTCAAAACAATGTGGCAAGGCATTTGGAGTTCATATTAACACTGTAAATGCCTTATGGAGACGATATCAGCAAAGTGGCACCGTTCGGGCCGCCTACAATCAGGACGCCCGCCTGGGATGTCACGTTGGCAGGATACGTGTTGTCACGTCGGCAGGATACGTGTATACGGAATTCACATTTGTGTAATCGATTCCAGTCGGCTTCTTTGACCGTTAGAACCATTCCTGGGAATCGACGGAAAAATCTTATACCGTAAGGGACAGATTGCAAGAGGCCAACATCCGTCCTCGACGTACTGCTATCCGTCCTGCTCTACCCCTGTGCAACCATGTTAAGAAGTTAGCATGGTCAGAGACATATATGTATATATATGTCTCTGGCGTGGTGTAGGAGGCATCGTCGTTTCAGTAAGAGGTTGGGCGGAAGTTCAGTTTACGACGAGATTACATCTCGACAGCAGTAACGGTCATGTTCAGTCTTATCGTCGTGCTGTCCGTTACATTAACATCTGCGTTATTTTGCTCCGCCAATTCGGCGGAGGGAGAGTTCTAGTCTGGGTGGAATTACAACACATGGAAGAACAGCTTTGGTGATAGTGGAGGGCATTTTAAGCGGCCTACGCTACCGTGACAAGATTGTACGTTATTCCATTCATTCACAACAATCAGGGTAACATCATTCTGCAGTAGGAAACGCACTACAGCACACCACATGCGTTGTTAGTGACTATCTACAGCAGCAAAACGTGAATGTGCTACCCTGGCCTGCGATGTCACCGGATATTTCACCAATAGAACATGTTTTGGACGAAATAGAAAGACGTCTGTGTCAAGAACCAATTCCCCCTTTCCTTGCTACGTTGGACGCTTTGCGTTGTTCTTTATTGTACATTTGGCGGAATATTTTCCAGGCATTTCTTAAAGACAATGCATTATAGCAGTGGCGTAGGAAGCAAACCAAAACTGGGAAGGGGGGGGGGGGTCATGAAATATTTCTCTTTGCACTGAATGAGTTCATCTGCTGTTTGATATGCGATAAAGAACTTGCTAATAGAAATTCGGAGCTTGTGTGTTATAAGAATAATTTTGACGAATATGTAGGCTGTCGCTATATATATATATATATATATATATATATATATATATATATATATATATATATATATATATATATTTATTTATTTATTTATATCATATTGCAAAATATATGCCAAAAATTTATTATAACCATTGTTAGAAATTTCCCAGATTTCAGGTTGGGAAAACGGCATATAATATATATCCACATCAATTTAATCATAAAACAGTTTAAAACTTCACTTTGTAATGAAGTAGGGTTTTGCAGGAATGTAATTTGATGTATCATTACTTTATTTAAATCTTCCGCTAAATTGCTCAAATCCAGCAAAATTACAATGCTTTCCTCCGGGTCTTATTTTCAAGGGAGCGGTGGAAATGGTCGAAGCGTTTTAAGTGGACTATGTTTATCACACTATGTACATAATATAAAGTTAACTCCAAATTTAATAAAATCAAAACGTTTAAAGGTAATCTTGTAAGATATGTTTCTTGTTTTCTTAATGAATATTATAAGCATTTTCAGCGATATTTATGTTGTAATTTTTTTTACAGCTAACCTAAAAGATGAAGAAAATGCACCGCTCAGAGCTTTTGAAGACATATTTATTCGAAAATTTATTGAAGGAAGTTGGATTAATTTACTTAAAATTAGATCGGACATTATCATTAAAAGAAAAATGAATACAATTTGTGTTAGTTTCATCATATCAGATAAACTGGTGTTTCATGAAAAAGTTTATTTTATGCAAGGATATACAGAAGAAATGTTATCTATTATTTTAAAATGCCCAGTAAAGGTTGAAATAACAACTGGGAGTCATAAAGAAGTTGATTTTATCGAGAAGTAGACTGTATATTATGTTGTTTATTTCAATAAATCACTGTATTTTGAGTTTGTTTAGTCTATTTATATCTGCTACCAATGATAAACTACAGATTTCTTGTATCTTTGATCCTTAATTTGCTCAGCATATGTACGGTAAGAAACTATTCAGTTTATGGATAAGATCAGCTCCAACGCAGGGGCGGATCCAGAACTTGCAATGCCGGGGGCACACTATTCGAGACCCGAAACCCCTCCTTGAGGGGGGACTGTCTTGTCCAGTGTCCTGATACATGTAGTTCCTTTGGACTTTATGCTTAGACACAATACAAATAAAGTATCTGAAGAATCTTCACCTCTGATAGTGTGTGGCCACCTTTGATCCACCGAGAATTTTTTCACAATGCGCACTAATACGTCTCTTTATTCAATGCTGGATTAACCCTGTTGGAGAGATCTCTGTCTGTAGGATGGCAGGCTCCTCGAAAGCTATGTGTGTGTATCTTTTAGAAAAAGAGTCGATTCCTTATTTTAAAAAAGAAGAAATAAAACCTCATTGTTTTATCATAAAACATTGCCCGCCATAACAAAAAGTCTGAGAACATCTTGTAGACAAAAAGAAACAAAGCGCAACTTGCATGCCAGGAGTTCCAAGACTTGGGAACACGTGATTCTCATGTATGGTGGGTGGCACCAAATGTTCTTGAAAGCAAACCTTGTCTTTATGATAACATTTTATTTGCTTGATCACCGTTTACGCCGCACCAAGCTACATATATATGCTGGTAGTGCCTTTCTAGTGATAAGTCTCATAATTTTGCCTTGCCGATGTAATTCGTCCCATTGGACACACGGTCTCTGTTTATGCAGTTTCATCCGAAGGAAAGGGAAACAGAAGACAATACATTGCTTAAGAGAATTTTTCTCATAGCCAAATGTTGCATTGGTCGTCAGATTAGAAATCGAGAATACTACTGCCTACTGGATCAACTTGTCCGATTGTTTTAGTATCAATGTGAAGTTATCAGATTATGCTGTAATGGAAGTTGAGGCAAAGCTGTTTGAGAGACGAAGGTGCCTGCGTATTCTGAATTTATATGACGTAAATATCTTCGCATGATGTAAAACAAGAAATAAATAAACATTAAAGGAAATAGAGATTTACGCTATTAAACTATGTACAACGGCCTTGTCTTAAGATAATATATCATAAACTTAGCCACTTATCTATTTGTGTAAAAGTACACTTCTGTTCTGTTGAACTTTTTTCACTATCATCCATCTTGACAAGTTACCTTAACGACTTCCTGTACGTTATGGTTTGACCGAGTGATCTATCGAAGTAACCAGGCTCTTTATATACTCAATTAAGTCCACATTGTCGCTCAACACTTCATACAATGTATGCTTAATTTTTTTTAATTTCAATTTGTGTGTGGATGAAAATAAATCGAATTTTATAAAGTTGATATAAATAAGATCATTCAGTAATTTTTCAGAATAACAGTCATTACCATATTGCATATATTGCAGATCATAGACGAAACAACTGATTCCTCTAAGCATTAACAGACTGTACCAAAGATAGTCTGAGATTCTCTGCCCTCCTCTCTCCCGCCCTGGGTGCACCGGTGTTCTGTCTTTCGGATGAGACATTAAAACCTAGGTCCCGTGTCACATAGGCGTGACTCGTAAAAGATCCCTTGCTGCTTCGGATAGGTCCGATGCAAAAGTCTAAATTTGTATGCAATGCATCAGGCAGATGTCACCATATACGTGAAATAATCGTGGAATGACGTAAAACAATATGCAATCAATTAATCTCTGCCATCCTTCCACTTTTGATATCGACGGTGTCAAAAGTCCGAGAAGGACAGAGAATCTCGGACTATAGTAAAAACGACAGATTTCTCTTAACAGTAACAGACTGTAGCAAAGACTACGGTTTCCTCTTAGAATGAACAAGCTGTAGAAAACAACCTAAGGATCTCTCTTGGCAGTAACAGATTGTAGCAAAAACAACGGATTTTTCTTAGCATTATCAGACTGTAACAAAGACTACGGATTCCTCTTAGCAGTAATACACTGTAGCAAACATATTCTTCTATGCATTAATAGAATGTAGCAAAACAATAGATTCCTCTTGTAACAAAAGTACACATTCCTTTTAGGTGTAACAAACTATAGCAAAGAATGAATTCCTTTCAGCATTGATAGATATTAACAATGACTTAAATATCTTGGTAGTAACAAACTGTGGCAAAAACTACAGTTAACAAGAGCAACGCCTAGGGTGGCATAACATGCCCATCGCTGAGTTTAAAGGGATGAATTTGAAAGTATGAAAACATTCCCCCTTGTCAACAATTCTGTGAGATATTATTCAAATCCGTGCAGTGGATAAAAAGTTACGGACTGGACAAAGATTTACCCATCATATGCAGTGTGACCTTGACAAAGACTTACTTATCATATGCATTGTGACCTTCAATTTGCATATATAACCTTGAAAATCAATAGGGGACTATCCTCTAGTCATAAGAAATACGTGTGCAAAGTTTAAATGTTTAAGCATAAAAAGAATTAGATCTGTAACTTGTTTACAAGTTGCATTCTCATAAATTTGCTATTTTTGCCCCCAAAATGACCTTGAACTTTGACCTAGGTATTGAAAATCAATAAGTTTCATCCTCATGCCATAATGAATAAGTCTATAAAGTTTGAAAGTCTTAGCCGAAACGGTATGATCTGTACAGTGCTTCAAGTTCGTCCTAAAATCCTAAAAAATCCTTTTTTGGTCGGAATTGCGTAGCAATTCCAGACTCTAGTCGTTACAATAAGCTGTGGAGAATGCGTGGAACGCAGAAAATACCTCCTCGTGTATAAATAGTGCGTCGATATTTAGAAAAAGCGTGATTAGATTTACTTTCAGTACTTATAATTCATATTGTACGAGTCAATACAAGATAAGTGTGGTCAGATGAGGAAATTGATGTGCCGTTATTCCATCGATTTAGACGAGTTATATTCATGCGCTGGAGGACATGCAGTCTTTCCGAATACTCGACGGAAAGTACCGAAAAAGTACGATTGACATTACCGTGTAGCTGTGCCGTAATTTAAGAAGTACACTACTAGTCCTTACTAGTATCCGTTGTATTATAATTAATAAAATTATCGCTTCTTTTTATAGCAGTGGAATTCGAAGTACTCTACAATCTTCTCGTCACAACGATAATCAAACGTCTCGGTAGTTGTAGATATGTAATGCTACTAAAAATAGCCAGTTATTTATAGATCTCCACGTGTAAACGTGGTTTTCCCCAAATGTATATGTACAGCGGGAGACTGTCCAGATTGTTAATTTCACACTGATGTCAATATCAAAAGTGATGAGAGAATGAGATAACTATATAGTACGAGACGGAGACGTACAGGGGTGTTCAGGGGCGGAGCCGTTGTTTATATGAAAACGAGCACCTGTGCGCAGACCGTGTTTTTGTCAATACTGATCCTAAACACTACACGCTTGGTGTGTGATCTCTTGGTGGATCACGACTTTATTACCTTTGATGTACTTGACCATGCAATTCCGACCTTGAGGACTTTCAAGTCCTTTCATTTACATTTTGTTAAAATCCTAAAAAGTTAAAATCAATTCAATGGAGGATATGGGAAAATCCTAAATTTTTTAATGACGATAAGCTCAAATTTTGTAAGAGATAGTGATATTATTAAAGGCACTATACAAATGTTATTGTAAATTCTATAATTGAATTGATATAAAGCTCTTCTCAGTTTCCATTTTTAGAGATCTCACTACAGTTATCGTATCTGTTGATGGCCTGCATTATGGGAGCAACCATGAGGGTGCTACAGTAAGATGACAATGTTTCCTAATGCAAGACTCAACAGATTTGAAGACTGGGATGAAAGCTGTGTGTAAGCAAATGATTATTATCTGCTTTTAGGTGAGTAAAAGATCCTAAAAAATCCTAGTTTTTTTCAAAATGTCCTTAAAATATCCTTAAAAAGCTTAAAATCGTCCTTAATTTTGTCCTAAATTTTGTGGAAAAGGTGCTTAAAGCACTGTCTGTATCATGTCATGTTAAGAAGTTGCGCACAGACCCACAATGCCATACCATAATACGGGCGTATTAAATTGTTGAAAAGACAACGGATTCCTCCGATCAATATATATCAGATGGTAACTATTCCTCTGATCCTCAAAGGCAGTGTTCAATGGCCACCGAAGCTTTATACAGCAGATTCTTCCAAGACAGAAACCAACCCTAGACTAGAGAGCGAACTCCTCCGAGGCAGTAAACAGTTCGTAGCTTAGACAAATTGTATGTATTTCTCCAAGGATATAAACGATCGATGCCGATTCAACGGATTCCTCTAATACAGTATTTATCCTTCATACAACAATGGATAGCTGTCGAGAAAAAGACTTTATTCCAGACAGAAAGAGAGTAAAAGGTTGTAATTTAAACCAAGAATAACTTTAGACCAGACCAAATTTTAGCCTAGACAACAACTTTCACACAGACAGTCACATATTATATAGCGTTAACAACTGTTTCCTGTAAAGCAGTAACAAATCGAGTCCAAGACAAACGAGTTCTTCGATCAATTATAGATCATAGTTTACACAACGAAAATCTCCGATGAGGAAATATATCGTAGCCTAGACAACAAATCCGTCCTTTTCTTCGAGACAATGCAAATCGCATCCAAGACAACAATTCCTTCGGACGCACGAAAAGATCCAGACAACGGCTTCCAATTCAAGGGACAGCGACAAACCGTAGTAGGAATTAAAATAATCATATATACATGTACTAATTTGGTGCACCATATGCGCATTCCGACAACATGTGTCAGTGACGAAACTGTAAAAAAGTACCGGGTATAAATATTTGAAGAGCAAACTCATTACCCAATTGACCTTAAGAGTAAGAGCCAAAGAACCAAACTAGCGTGTTACACATCACTTTATTCAATATGAATCAAAACAAAATACACGTATACAAAACGAATATAGAAAAACCAGTACATAATGAGCAAAAAGATGAATAAAACCGATTATCATATAAAGACTACGTTCGTATATTGTTAAATGAGCTATAGACAGAGAGCAGTGTGTCTGATTACATTCTCTTAAACTCGTCTAATTAGTCGTTTACACGTCTTCTATTTCAAACCATAAATAAAGCCTCACACGTATTTGTGTAAAAGGCATATTACACAGAACCTCATCGCTTTACTTGACCATTGACACCAATACCCACGTGTACTAATATGCACTAATACGTCTCTCTTCGGACGTTAAAAAGTAATCCGTGGTATCAGCAGCTACAGGTATTTACTCGTAAATAAAGTTAGGTAAAATTGTTTGATTTTTCTTCTATTTCACGTTATATAACAATATTCTGCTATAAATCACGTGGTTATATAAACAATCACGTGGTTATGCTGAACAAAATGCTGGGGGGATATGATGATGTGATGTAAGTGGGCAAGTCAGTGCACGGCGAACATGTAATTAATCATGCGTTCGTTGGGGATGTACTGTAAACAAGTTATAAAACCTAATCACATTTTGAAGATCTGAAGGATAATAAGTAAGGTAATATTAATTGTCTTATCTCACGTTGTTACATTAAGTAACGTTTTCTACTGTAAAACATCCACAATTCTTTACATAAATATATGAATATATATAATAAATATAAATACGCAGGCTTGATTTGAACTGTTATTTATATTTTTAACGCAAGATTCCTGGGAATTTAATTTGGTATCACATCATGACTTCCGCTCTGACCGGTGATATTCGAACAGGACGACCTTCGTTTACAGTGAAGCGTCGACTGGGTGTCGCTAGCGCTGTTTCCTTCATCATTAGCAGTATGTGTGGTGAGTAGAAATCGTAGTGGGACGTGTTGGGATATTTCTGCAAAAAATAATTTCGACTTTTAAGGTACTATTCCTTCATAATAACATGTGAACTTGTCAAAAATAATGTTGACTGGTGCAGTTTTTTCAAGACAAGTATCTGACAAGTTGGACATAAAGATTTGGTCACCCCTGTGATCTGATCATCGAGTGGCAGAAGTATGCTACAGTATCCTCCAGTTATGTTCTGTGATGTTTATATGTAACTTTATAGTGATGTTTATATGTAACTTTATAGTAAAATGATAAGTGATTGATACTATTTTCTTCTTTTTAAACTAAATTTACATTGCTTTTTTGTCTATAGAAAAAGAAATTAATTACATACTTTGTACAGAGCTATTGGTTCAAAAGGAATTCGACATAAATACCCTTAACGACGTCAGACATTACGAGAAAGGGAGCGGATTAAAATGTAATGGATCAAACTGTCATTTTATTTTGGTATCTTTTGATAAATTTGATCAAAATTACATAAGTAAGACAGTATACATATTTATAATGCAAAATGCATGAATTTGTGTTTTATTAGATTTATTCATCCATTGTCGCGTGTACATTCATCATTATAAGTGATTGTGCTTTTAAATTACCATTGTATGAACAATTTGCAGGGTCAGGTATATTCATCTCCCCTACTGGTGTATACCGAGGAGCGGAGTCTGTCGGTCTGTGTTTAATTATATGGGTTGTGTGCGGATTCATTGCTCTTGCAGGTAAGTATATTGTCATATATCATTTATCGTAAGTAATATTATGTAATAATTTAGTATTCATCATATATAGAAACATTAACTTTTCGAGAATCATTACTGTAAGAGATAAAACAATGATTTCAATAATCAATACATGAGTAGATCTATAATAAAGTACATGTAGATCAGTAATCAACATATAAAGTAGATCGATCCCGACAAATTGTCTTCCTCTTATCAACCTCTTATAAATCAGTTATCATAAAGACAGCATATGACAGAAGTTTATATCTGAAGATAATGTATTAACAAGCAAACCTCATACATCTCACAGACAGCGATCTCTTTAAAACCTCATATTTATGGGAACTTGTAGGTGAAATAAAAATGATTGATAAACTGACAGATTTCATCAATTCTTTCATTGTATTGAACTTAACAATATAAAATAAAAGTATAGACAGGAACATGGATTATATGTATTGTAATTTGTATTGACTTATTATTCTACAAATCCAACATTTATGCATTATAACACGATTAGAGAACAAGTGATAATAATCGAACATACAATTTCTAATATTGCAATATATCTGGAGGTTTTTGATATAACATTCTGTAATATTACATTTTACTTTAAGGTGCCTTAGTATATGCTGAGCTAGGTGTTTTGATTCCTAAGTCTGGTGGTGATTATATCTATTATCGACAAACCTTTGGTAATTTTCCGGCCTTTTGGTATATATGGTCGCAATGTCTGGTCATTTATCCGGTGTCTCAAGTGATCAAGTCGCTGACAATCGCCGAATACGTTGCAGGCATTCTCTTCGATAACTGTGGACCGCCAGTCGCATTTACTCACACAATTGCTACAACTCTTATTGGTAAGATCCTCGCAAGATTTGGTATTTGCTCACATAGTCGCCACTACTCTCACAGGTAAGACCACCAGATTATTAAGTATTCGCTCACATAGTCGCCAGTGCTCTCACAGGTAAGATCATCAGATTATTTAGTTTTTGCTCACATAGTCGCCACTACTATCACAGGTAAGATCACCAGATTATTTAGTATTTGCTCAAATAGTCGCCACTACACTCACAGGTAAGTTCACCAAATTATTTAATATTTGCTCACATAGTCGCCACTACTCTCACAGGTAAGATCACCAGATTATTTAGTATTGCTCACATAGTCGCCCCTACACTCACAGGTAAGTTCACCAAATTATTTAATATTTGCTCACATAGTCGCCACTACTCTCACAGGTAAGATCATGAGATTATCTAACATTAGATCACACAGTAGCCACTATTCTCACAGGTAAGATCACCAGATTATTTAGTATTTGCTCGCATAGTCGCCACAACTCTCACAGGTAAGATCACCAGATTATTAAGTATTCACTCACATAGTCGCCAGTGCTCTCACAGGTAAGATCACCAGATTATTTAGTTTTTGCTCACATAGTCGCCACTACTATCACAGATAAGATCACCAGATCATTTAGTATTTGCTCACATAGTCGCCACTACTCTCACAGGTAAGACCACCAGATTATTAAGTATTCGCTCACATAGTCGCCAGTGCTCTCACAGGTAAGATCATCAGATTATTTAGTTTTTGCTCACATAGTCGCCACTACTATCACAGGTAAGATCACCAGATTATTTAGTATTTGCTCAAATAGTCGCCACTACACTCACAGGTAAGTTCACCAAATTATTTAATATTTGCTCACATAGTCGCCACTACTCTCACAGGTAAGATCACCAGATTATTTAGTATTGCTCACATAGTCGCCCCTACACTCACAGGTAAGTTCACCAAATTATTTAATATTTGCTCACATAGTCGCCACTACTCTCACAGGTAAGATCATGAGATTATCTAACATTAGATCACACAGTAGCCACTATTCTCACAGGTAAGATCACCAGATTATTTAGTATTTGCTCGCATAGTCGCCACAACTCTCACAGGTAAGATCACCAGATTATTAAGTATTCACTCACATAGTCGCCAGTGCTCTCACAGGTAAGATCACCAGATTATTTAGTTTTTGCTCACATAGTCGCCACTACTATCACAGATAAGATCACCAGATCATTTAGTATTTGCTCACGTAGTCGCCACTACTCTCACAGGTAAGATCATCAGATTATCTAGTATTTGCTCACATAGTCGCACTACTCTCACAAGTACAATTACCAAATTATTTAATATTTGCGCACATAGCCACCACTTCTCTCACAGGTAAGATCATGAAATTATTCAACATTAAATCACACAGTAGCCACTACTCTCACAGGTAAGATCACCAGATTAATTAGTATTTGCTCACACAGAAGCCACCACTCTCACAGGTAAGATCATGAGATTATTTAGTTTTTGCTCACACAATAGACACTACCCTCTTAGGCAAGATCACCGGATTATTCAGTTGATTACTCGCACAGTCGCTACTACTCATATTTGCTCATACTGTCGCCAATGTCACCAAGTAAGATCTTCATATTATTAGGTACTCAAAATCGCCACCTTTTTCATAGATAAGATTCTTGAGCCTATTAAGTACTCGCACATCCACCTCTAAACGTATAGGTCAGGTAATCAGAATACTTGGTATTTACTCACACAGTCGTCACTACCTTTACAGGTTAGGTAATCAGAATACATGGTATTTTCTCACACAGTCGCCACCACTCTTATATGTCAGGTAATCAAAATAGTTGGTATTTACTCACACATTCACCACTACTCTTATAGATCAGGTAATCTGAATCCTTGGTATTTACTCACACAGTCGTCATCACTCTTATATGTAAGGTGTTCAGAATACTTAGTATTTACTCACACAGTCGTCACTACTCTAATAAGTCAGGTAATTAGAATCCTTGATATTTACTCACACATCCATCACTACTCTTATAGATCAGATGATCAGAATACTTAGTATTTACTCAAACAGTCGCCACCACTCTTACAGGTCAGGTAATCAGAATACTTGATATTTACTCACACAGTCGTCAATACTCTTATAAGTCAGGTAATCAGAATCCTTGGTTTTACTTACACAATCGCCACCACTATCATAGGTCAGGTAATCAGAATACTTAATATTTCCTCACATAGTCGCCACCACTCTTATAGTAAGATAATTAGAATCCTTGGTATTTACTCACGCAGTCGCCACTACTCTTATAGGTCAGGTGATCCGAATACTTAATATTAACTCGTACAGTAGCCACCACTCTTATAGGTCATCTAATCAGAATACTTGGTATTTACTCACGCAGTCGCCACTACTCTTATAGTCTGGCGATCAGAATACTTGATATTTACTAACACAGTTGCCACCAATCTTATAGGGCAAGTGGTCAGAATATTTGGTATTTACTCACGCAGTCGCCATTGCTCCTATAGGTCAGGTAATCAGAATTGTTGATATTTACACACGCAATTTCCACCCCTCTTATAGTCCAGGTAATCAGAATACTTGATATTTACTCACGCGGTTTCCACTACTTTTATAGGTCAGGTAATCAGAAAACTTGGTATATACTCACACTGTCGTTACTACTCTTTAGGGTTAGGTAATAAGAATACTTGATATTTACTCACACAGTCGTCATTACTCCTTAGGGTTAGGTAATCAGAATACTTGATATTTACTCACAAAGTCGTCACCACTCTAATATGTCAGGTAATCAGAATACTTAGTATTTACTCACGCAGTTTCCACTACTCTCACAGGTCAGGTAATCATAATACTTGGTATTTACTCACACTGTCGTCACTACTCTTTAGGGTTCGGCAATAAAAATACTTAATATTTACACACACAGTCGTCACCACTCTTATATGTCAGGTAATCAGAATACTTGGAATTTACTCAGACAATCGTCACTACTGTAATAGGTAAGAGATGTCTTAGTACTTACTTACACAGTTGCCACTGTTCTCACAGGTAAGAGCCTCTTATTACTCAGTACTTACTAAGATCATATGTGTATCGTGATTTGTTATATATTGTAATTACTTCATTTCTTCACGCATTGATCAGAATAGTTATGATTAATTACAATCAATGATAACAATGCCAATGAACTTAAATTTCTTTATTATTACTATTTTATACATTTATATTATTCTACAATACATTTGAGGAGTAAATAAGATATTATTTGAAAAAGTGTAATAGTAGTAAATGCGCTTTGAATATGTACATATGATATACCGTATTAATTATCAAAAGTACTCTTTAGTAAATTGACAGAGGAACATAAGTACTAACTTCATCATATTTTGTTCAGAATTATGTTCCATATACGTAAAGACAAAAGGAACTATTCCAGCACGAACATTGAATGTAGCCATCATATGGTACATCATTTATCAAAATTGAAAAGTGTATTGATAAAGCAAATGTTCGAATATAAACGAGTATACCTTTCAAGAACATACATTTGTATTAAATAAAATCTTTTAATGTATTAAATTTATTTAAACAAAATGAATATTTTGTTCATTTCAGTGACATTCACGATTATTAATATATCAAGCGTCCATTTGGTTGCACGGACCCAAATTATTTTCGCTATAATAAAGATTGCGAGTCTGAGTGTCATTGCAGGAGGAGGCGTGTATGCACTCACTGTAGGTAAGCCAGTCAAATGTACGTCAGATCTCGTCATATCTCGCAAATCCGCTTTATCGCGCTATTGTTAATCGGTGAAAGAGGGGAATATAAATGAAATTAATACGCATTGATTACCCATGACTTTTTAAGACTGATGGAAATATAAAAAAGATAAATACATATTAATTTCTATGACATTTTTTCAATAATTGGAAATTCGTGGTTTACTTATTCTTATGATCAACATTTTATCATACATACCTATTGTTAAGGTCAGTTCGGGAGCCTCGATCAGGGATTTGTTGGTACATCTACACAGGTGACCGGTATCGTATCTGCCATGTATAGTGGTATATGGGCGTTCTCAGGATGGTAGGTATCTATACCAATATACTTACGTGTGTGTATGTATATTTATATATACTGACAGACTATTTATTCTATGACTAATTAAAAGGTATATATGTTTTATATTTATTGTAAAATGCTTAGATATATCAGACGGATCAGATTTCAATGGCATACACTGTGCCCTTATTTCAATAGCACGCACTCAGTAAGTATTTCAACTGCATACACTGTAGACATATTTCTGATGTACATCCAGATACTAGATTTCGAAAACGACCAAAACACTAACCTATCTATGTATTGTATAATTCTGATAGGTTGATTCGAATGTGCATAAAATGTTCAAAATGTTAAGAGAGTAAATATAACTATAAATTTTATGCTATATTAGATTTATTATGTATTTTACAGGAAGACTTTGAACTTCAGTATTGAAGAAATGAAGAATCCAGCACGGTAAACGTTTACTCGGTTTGGTCAGTTTTATCAAAAACGAAGCTATGAAACCGAATCATTGTATCATAGCAAAATATTTAAGAGATTGTTTAAGATGATTAAGATATCTGTATGATTAAGCCTTTAGAGTAAATTATTTTTTATTCCCCCGGATTAATAGATCGTCGTTATATTGTTTTTGTCCTGTCTGTCTGTTTGTTTGTCTGTTGTCAATTTTAGCCTTGGCCTTCACTTCTGAACCATGAGACTTCATATTTGACATGCGTACTGAATTAATGCAACCCTTTCAAATAATACCAAGGTTTCGGTGACCTTTTGGCTTGACAAAGACTTTCACGCTTAAAATAATTTTTTTGTACTTTTTTGCCGTCGATGACACTAGTGTTTCACAAACACAGCTTGTGTTTTATTTCACCCCTACCGAAGTCAAAATAGATCGCTTTTTCACGTATAAACTTGGATGCGTTGATCTGATTGATCTTTTCTTTTTCAGCATTCTACCCCTGTCTGTTCTTATTTCTGTTCTTAGTGTATTGGTGATATATTTACTGGTCAATATATCATATTTTGTCGTTTTGTCGCCTGAAGAGTTCATGTCATCCTGGGCAGTGGGCGTAGTATGTATAAACTAATAGTGCTTTTGAACAATTACAATCTGGATATCATCTTATAATCTTAAAAAAGCTTTACTGCCATGCGTATACAAAGTTTTTCTTTTTCTTTTACATGAAACATTTTAAAGCATTTAATGTCTTAATGAAGATCCAGATTTTATTCTGTCATATAAAGAACCGTCTGTCCTCTAATATTGTCTTATCTATTTTGCAGACATGGTCATATAAAGTATTTGGAAAAGGAGGCATATTCATTCCTGTCGTTGTAGCATGCTCTGTGTTTGGTTCAGCCTGTGAAGCTTCATTTACCTCATCAAGGTGAGTATAAAATGCTAAATTTCATTAATAATATTTTGGGGTTTTTTTTTATCTTTATCTTTTATTGGTGTATCCATTTATTACATCGCTGTCCATAAAATGACACCACTATGGGAATATATCTGTCAAGAAGAAACATAAGTATGGACAGAAAAGACAAATCATCGTCACCTTGGAAAACCAGGGAGAGATCATGTACCAAAGAGAAGTTTTCTAAGTTTTACCTTCTATAGGTTAAAGCATAGTAATTCCTTTTCCCATAGGGTTCCATAATATGACCAGTCTTTCAGCAAGATTCGCACAATTTTCTTTCTCTAAGTTTAATGTAACACATATATCAAAATTATCGTCAGCCCCTCCAGCCATTTTACTGTACGTAGTTCACCTTAGTTTCGAAAAAATCGTACTGGAAGGTGGGCACTCCTAAAACTTTCTAATGTAAACAACAACACTTTTTAAGTCAGAAAAACTCAACAGTAACGAAATAAGATTGAAATTTATGATTTTACAGCATAATCAATCTTTGCTTATAGATTAATCAAATAATTTTATCCAATCAGAGCCCCTGATACGTTAAAATAGTAGCTCCTCGTTTCCTACAGATTAGTTAATCAGACGTCTCGCTAATCACCAGTATTTAACCCTTTATAAAACCTTTCCTATACCATTTGCATATCCATATGATGTGCACATCTCTTTCCTTTACGCATGACTTTTTCAATAGGATGATTTCATACACGGAGTGAGTGAATGTCACAAGGACACGGAAGACGGACATGATCGTTATAGAAACTTTTATTATCATATACCTGGCTTTATATTCTGGTTCTTTCCGTGTAAAATTATTCATATGTATATTACGGTGGTGTTATTGAACTGAAACTGAAAGTTTCAGAGGATTTGTTTTTGCCCCTTTACCAGCTACTAATTCTTCCAGATGTCCGTGATTGCCCTGACCTAACCACTGGTCCTCCAGAAGTCTTTTATTCCCTACATCCAACCTCTGAATGTTACAGAGTCCGTTAAATTTTTGCCCTTTATCAAACCAAAAATTCTTCCAGATGTCCGTTATTACCCTAATCGAACCAAACATTTTCCCACAGATCCATGAATGCCCCTGATCTACCACTGATTATTTCAGAGGTCTGTGAATGCCTTAATTCAACCATTAGTTCTACAGGATTGTCCTCGATCCAACTACTGATTATTCAAGAATTCTTTGATTGCCTCTGACCCAGCCATTGGTATCTCCAAAGGTCCTTGGTTGTCTTTTACTTCTTATTCAAAATTGTGATTATAATTTTGATTTTTTCTTTCAGTTGATGTTTGGTATCTAAAATGCAACTCCATCATCAGAACATTTTTCTGTGATATCTTCTTTTTTTTTTCTTATTCTAAATTTTGTTACACATTTCCATGGCAATTATTACCATACGGCTGAGTGAAATCCTTAGAAAGGACCGACTGAAATGGAAAGAATGATTGGTTTTGTGTATCAAATAATATTATCCTTATTCATATGAATGACATATTACTTGCACAATATATCATCGTAGACATATTTACTGATACGCTGTTCACAACTGAGAAACAAACTTAGCAGTGAAAATATTTCCATATATTTTATTATTTTACACAGGATTATATTTGCTGGCGGAAGAGATGGTAATTTTATGGAATTGTTTTCTTTCATCAACGTAAATTCTAGGATTCCAACACCATCGATTTTATTAATTGTAAGTATGCAAACAAGCATTCAAACGATATCAACCCGTTCATCGTCTCGTCCTTCCGAAGTAGTACTTTGTGTTATGAATTTAGAAAATTATTTGGCCTTTGTGCTACATTGTTTGTTACGTCATGGGTCAACTATCCAAGCTTTCCTTCCCGACCATGTAGTTTCAAATGATGAAAAGGAAGATATTTAAGTGGAGTTTGAGCTAAACCTTCGTTTTAGGTGGTTTTGTTCAGCACTTTATCGTTTATTTGTGTGTGTATGTGTGTTGTTTTATTTGGAATTGAAAGATTTATTCTTTTTGAGATGTACATGTTTCTTAATCTAAATAATTTTTTGTCAGAGACGAGGAAGATTGGTCGTAATACACGGACACTGAATTCCTTATTATACAAAGCAAACAAAGTTTGGTGGTGGTGGTGGTGGTATAAACAAACCACCCTGTCTGTCCAGTTTGTCCGATTAAGAAATTTTACAAAGCAAGTTTCTCAAAATGTACAAGTGGGACATCCACGTCACTTATGCCAGTGATATATGTTAAGATAAAATATTGCAGGGTTCATATTTGATTCCGTGTGGTATTTTTCCCGTTAGGACAATTCTAGTCTGACACAGACCAGCTTATTTAAATAGGTATGTAACTTGTTCATTATGACAGTAGAACTGTCTCTTTTGCAGTCGTTGCTGTCTCTGTGTTATTTGTATTTACCACTGCGATTAGGAGAGATAATCAATATGACTGGTTTCATGACAGCTGGTTTTAACGTCCTCACTATGATTTGCCATATTAAATTACATTTTACAATGAAGGATGCTGCTGTTTTGTTAAAGGTATTTATTTCATTTTATCATAAAAATCGCGATACACTACTGTCACTACAGAATTATATCCTTAAATGATTTCTTATCTCCCGTATTGCATTAAAATTATCAAACGTAATGAAATGATTACTAGTTTATTGAAAATTGTGAATACATGTATATATTTAGAAAATTTTGCACGAAATGTTTACTTCTTTGTATTGAAAATTGTGAAAACATGTATATATCTGTTGACTCAAAAAAGTTTATACCCTTGTACTGATATTGTGTAAAGTTAGATCGAGGTCAGGCAAAAACTTTTTTCCTGGCTCATTCTCTTCATCTCTATTCATTAAAATAAATATATTGTTTCGCTTGGTAGATATTACATTTGCTTTTTGAAAGTTTCCTCAAAAAGTGTTTAGTATCATGCCCTCTATTGTGCAATTCTATTAAAATGTTTTAGAAAAAACACAGAGTAATGTACTGATGTCTATTTCAGGTTCCTGTAGTTTTGTCGTTTTTCTTGGCATTGGTTTATTTGTATCTGTTTATCGCTCCAATACTAGATGGCATGAAAAAGGAATTTGTATTTCCGGTTGTATTTATGGCCTTTGGATTCCTGATTTACTTCCCTTTCGTATTTATGCGTTTACAGTTACCAGGATTAGGTAAGATACTTAAAGCATTTCAGAAGCGTGATTGTAATGCTTTATTTCATATAGATTAAATAACTTTGATATTAGATTCATCTATGTAACTTATATTTAATAAGTGAAATAACGTATCTGATTTCAGATCATTTCGTGAAATGTCTTCAGCTATTGTTAGAAGTTGCCCCAGTAGAACAAAGAGATGAGGTTTATGTGTGACGACAGAAATGTACAGAATGTTATGAAATCCAAAATAGATTTTTATTTACATGTATTTTAATGCATCTTTAAAACCTCAATAAAAACAAAGTTAAATCAGATTAGTCTAATTTGTGAAACATGGAACATGTTTTTGTGATGAAAAAATGATGGATAAAACAACTTAAAAGTCTAAAAATCATGAAACCTTTGGTGATTGAATATCAGCAAAATGAATAGAAAACACACCAAAGAGCAGCTACCTGGGAGCACACATGAACCTTCAAAATGGAGTGCGATCAGGTGTCCAGGGACTATCAGTATCATCTGCTTGCTAGCAACACCTATCACTTATGTCTATTACAAATGTAATCGGGTAAAACCAAGTAAAGAAGCTGTCAAGTTTGAAGCTAACAATGTCGAGATACGTTTCACTCCACACCATTTATTGGACACATTCTGATTGCTAGAGGGTGTGTTACCCATAGAACGTCCCAAGTGACGTTGTAAATTTGCCACTGAGAGTCGCTTTATATTGGCTCCCAAAACTACATATATTGGCTCCCAAAACTACATAAATGTCCATATAGGTCACGTTTCATATCTAATTCTAGCCACTGCTTTACTACGGTACTATCGAAGCATATTACGTCTGCTCTTACTGCTATAAAAGATCATATTATCAAATATTGTGATGTCGCATATCATAATAGTAACATCAATTACTTTTGGTCGATTAAAAATTCTCATGAAGTTATGGACAAACTTCTTTCGCTAAATTTCAAAGCAACTCAAATTTCTACATTTGATTTTTCTACACTTTATACATCTCTGCCTCATGATTTGATTATAAGCAAGTTGCTGTCTCTTATACAATGGTGTTTTCACAGAGAATCTAAAACGTACATATGTACTTCCAATAACTCCGGATTCTTTTCCAACAAACAATATACTTCATATACATACTGGACTTGCAAGGAATTAGGTAAAGCACTAGATTTTCTCATGAATAATATTTTTGTGCAATTTGATGGCAAGATATATCAACAAATAGTTGGGATTCCTATGGGTACTAACTGCGCGCCTCTGATAGCAGATTTATTTCTTTATTGTTATGAGAGGGATTTTATGGTTTCTATTCAAAAATCAAAACTTTTTGACCTTATTGACAAATTTAATAATACTTGCAGATATCTGGATGACATTTTGGTTATCGACAACCCTGAATTCGAACACTTTATATCAGAAATATATCCACCAGAGCTCACATTGAATAAAGCTAATACAGTCAAACTTCGATATCTCGAACACTGATATCTCGAATACCCGAGATATCTCGAAGTCGAACGTCGGTCCCGAAAAAAATCCTTCATATTATGATTAAAATCACCCCGGATGTGTCGAACACTGATATGTCGAATACCATGCTTATCTCGAATACATTTTCAAGTCCCGAAGTTCTTATTTACCCGGTTTATCTCGAAGTTGGCTTCTTACTGACAATATTCCCCGCGGCGTTTATCCTAAATGACAGGTCGCTTGCGTGGTGTGATCAATTGACCGTGTCGGTGTACAAAGCTGCAGGAATTACATAATCGATCGCGTCCGTGTGTACCCTGTTATTTATACCAAATAATAATAAATGATGATAGCTTATCAAACTCGACACAAAATTAGATAATTAACATTAACTGTAATTAGTGCTTTTTGATACCTGCGTTTAAAGAAATTTCTTTACACTGTTCATTAATTATTACTATTTGCAATCCGTGTGTATGTCTATGTATTTTCATGCAAAGCTATAGTAATTAAATCAAATTATGATGTGTGTCTTTATCTTGTCTTACGTGTTAGCCCGTCCTCGGTTTTAGGTAATAGTATAAGACAGTTATATCCAGTATTGGATTTAAATTACGATGTTACTGAAAAGGAAAGATGACGTTTTCAGTTTTGGAGTATATTCTCTATATATTCATAAAATATAAAAGGTATGATGAGATTTAGATTAATTATTTAGTTATTTAGGAACAATACAATATGTACATCTTCATGCGTATTGATTGATAAATACATATATACATCTACTATAATAATCACAAATGTCTAATGAATCGGCGTACATTAACAACTGCAAGATTTGTGATCCTAAATTCGAAATTTGGATATCTCGAACTACGGATATCTCGAAGTATTTTCCACGGTCCCTCCGACTTCGAGATAACGAGGTTTGACTGTACTTGAGATAAATCTACACCTTTCTTAGATTTAAACATCAAAATTATCAACCACCTAATATATACTAATATTTATGATAAACGTGAGGATTTTGGATTTCCTATTGTAAATTTCCCTTACTTGGATTGCGATGTCCCTCGACTCCCATCATATGGTATCTATATATCTCAATTAGTTCGATTTGTCAGAGGCTGCACCGATGTTTTGGACTTTCATAAACGAAATTTACAAATTACTACTAAACTTTTAACTCAGGGTTACAGATATCACAAGCTAAGAAAAACATTCGGCAAATTCTTCAGATCTTATTCAGAACTTCTATCTAAATTTGGAAATATTTCTTTTCAACAGTATGTATCCAATGGAATTTCCCATCCTAATTTTTACGGTGATCTCGTATATAAACTAAGGAAAGTAAAAGGCTCCGATAACGTTATTTTATCATGTAATAAAATAGTCAAACGTCTTCTAAATAGACAATATGATATTGAGATCATCAAAAAGACTATAGGTCTTGTATTTGGCCCCTCTACAGCCTTATACAGACTTTTACTTGAACGTTGCACGCTGACTAACAGGGCGGTGGGGACTATATGACGGGCCTTGTCCAAACCTCTTTCAGAGGAGACATGGTCCTGAACCTCGTCCCCTCTGACTGTTAGTCGGGACTCCTACAGATCTAATGTCTTAGCTCGCTTTCAGACTGGCAGAGCACGGTTTATCATGTTGATGTCGCATATATTTTTATACCATTATGTGTTTTACAATACCTTACGTGTTTATATTTTTATGACATCTCAATATGCGATACCTGTTGACCCTTGTTCTTTACATGGAGGATTATTTATAAATTTTTAAATGGACGTCCTTTGATTGTTCTGCTGTTACGGTGATTGGGGAGGTGGGCCCGTAAACCAGTTAACCACACCATTTGTTTGGCTTTTGTCAAATTAAATGACCGTCCTAAGTCGGTATCGTAATTGCACTACAATCAAATATTTTTGTAATGTGTTATATGTTCTAGTATATTATTCATATTCGTGTATTGTATAGCTCCATGGTGACTTCTGCCACATAATTGAGCCAGTAACTCCTCATAGGAACATAAATTGTTTGTTTGTTCATTTGTTTGTGGGTTTTTCCTTCTGTCTTTCTTTTTTTCTTTTTTTTGGGGGGGGGTTGTTTGGTTTTTTTTTTTTTTTTTTTTTTTTGTTATTTTTACTCGATCCGGCATGACGTTTTAAATATGATATAGATACGCAAAAACATGGTACTTCCACTCATAAAGGCAAACTTTGTAGTGCTGAAATGAACATCGTAACGTTTGAACATAAACTTCAGGTGACAATCAGTGTAAGATAACATCATATCTGGATACAAATCTGAATTCATTCTAAACAAATGCATATTTAAAATATACTTAATTTTTCAAAAATAAACCTTATAATGAGCTGCAAATCAGATGTATTGCAGCTTAGTGATATGAGGTAATATGTTCACCAATTTTTAGTTGTATCTTTTCATAACTTTTTAATATTTCTTATATATCAAAAGTGATCATATGGTAGTCATATGATCACTTTGATAAATATCAAAAGTTATAAAAAAGACAATTGGCTGGTTGATTCGGTTTCAACAATTTGTCCGTAATATCGTGACATGGAAACAGGACAAGCCTCTTATACATAATAGCGCAGTCGGGGAATCGAACCCGGATCGACTGTAATTCATTTCAAGCGCTTAACAAATAGATTCCTGCCCTTTCCATGTCTTTTTTCACATATTTGCTTGTAGAAAAGCATAGATATCCGATATTTAAAGACTTGCCATTGAAATGACGGTTCCATACGTTTATAGAAAATAATTGCTTATAAATATAATGAATTAGATTTGAAAAACAAGTAAATAAAAAGGTCTATATTCATGAATATGTATTATAAATATTTAAATTGAAAAAGTTTTACTTAACAGTGTAAATCTCTTCATGTAGGTCAACGTATACTTGGAGTCGAGAATCTGTATCTTCTCTTAAAAATTAATCTGTATCTATTATACTTCTGCAATCCTCTGTTATGTTAGGTACTTCAGACAGCAAGACTCCCCAATATACTTCTAAAAGTAACCGCAGAATGTGATAGTCATACCATTGTTGATATATAACACGTGTTAATCCTTTCAACATAAAAAGGTCCACCGAAATAGCTTTTTCTGTGTCGCATGTTCACCGTTACTATCCATCCATCACACTATTAGGTGATGAAAGAATTTTCAAAGTAAGTCATTCGAATTTTTACGATATGAGTGTTAAATAACTGGTAATAAAATTATATAGCAAGTTATGTCTTTATTTATCTTATATGAAACGTAGATATTAGAAGCTTTATTAAAAACTAAGGAATTCGCGTCTACATACAAATTAATCAAAACAAACTTACAAAATTTCAGTTACAGATTTGTAAACCCCATACAATAAAGCTGATCAAACATACATCCTAAATCTCTTTGATACAGATTTGGGCATAATTCTAAAATATTAAAGACAAGATTGTTATTATAATTAATATAACTCTGCTTTAATGTACATGTATCATGAACAGGTTGAATTGTAATTATCACATGATTTCCGACAACATGATACTACATTTATCCTGTATGCAACAGGCAGCGAGGAATATATATGTAATAAATCTTCCAATTTAAAGAAATAATATTTCATCCCCCCCCCCCCGCAGCCAGGTATGGCAAGGGGGATTCAGTGCTTGCTTTCGTCCTTCTGTCCTTCCGACCTTCCGTTACACATTGGTTTACCGATGATAACTCAAGTACCTTTTAACATGTTCATAGCAAATTTGGATATATGCTGACTTATCAAGAGAGGAAGAGCACTATTAATTTTGAGTTTCAAAGGTCAAGGTCACAGCTGATGAAAATAGAATAATTTTTGGCTTCCGGATTATAACTCAAGTACATTTTAACATATTCAAACCTTTGAATATATACTTAGTTATCAAGAGAGAAAAAACCCTTTTGAGTTTGGTGTCAAAAGTTCAAGGTCAAGGTCAAGGTCACAGCTGATGAAAATTTACTGTAATTATTGGTCTCCGAATGATAACTCAAGAACTTTTAAACATATTCAAACAAAATATGGATACATACTTACTTATAGATTGTAATTATTGGTTTCGGAAGATAACTCAAGTGCATTTCAACATATTTAAACCAAATTTAGATATACACTTACTTATCAAGAAAGGAAGAACCCTTTTGATCTTGGGGTCAAAAGGTCAAGGTCAAGTAATGAAAATAGACTGTAATTATTGGTTTTCGAATGATAACTCAAGAACTTTTAAACATATTCAAACATAATATGGATACATACTTACTTATCGATTGTAATTATTGGTTTTGGATGATAACTCAACACCCGTCACATATACCCAGTAGAAAGAGTCAAATCGTGTGAATTTCATATGTATTTATATATGGAGAAGTCGAAGTAGGTAACCTTCTAGTATAGAAGGTGTCAAATCTGTGTAAAATGATCGGAATCGGTCTCAGTCCAGAATATCATTTAAAAGTCTGGATAACGAGATATCATATGGAGTAATAAGAGTCTCGTAACGACCGTAGAACTTCCTCAGTGACGTTGCTAGTCTAGCACATATATAACCCTGGTTGAGCAGCTTAACTGAAAGTCGCCTAGCCCTCAGAACAAAGTCATTGTAATTTGAACATGCTCTGGAATAACGTATTAACTGAGATATGAATACGCCGTATGCGGGCGATGATGGAATGTTGCTACTTATAAAAGGAAAGTTTGTGATAGCGAAATTGAAATCGTCACGTTTGTCATAGAGTGAGGTGTTCAATTGACCATTAATGTCGAAAGACAACATAATATCTAAATACGAAGTAGAATTACTATTTTTTTGTGGTGTCTTTGACCTCCAGTTCACTTGGATAGATGATGCTAAGGTAATCCGCGAACGAAGGATTATTAATTGAAAGCAAGTCATCTATATATCTGTAAGTAAAATTGAAGCCAAGAGCCAATTGTTTTTTACCTTGCGAAAGCAAAGACTGAATGAATTCAGCTTCGTATGAGTAAAGGAATATGTCAGCCAGAAGCGGAGCACAGTTAGTGCCCATTGGAATGCCGACAATTTGTTGAAAAACCTTACCTCCAAACACCACAAAAATGTTATCGATAAGAAAGTTCAACATCTGGATGACAACTGTTTCAGTGTATTTACTTTTGGAATCAGAATTTTCCCTAACAAAGTAAGTTTTATCGTGGCCTATTACTATATATTTGAATTTGCGGCTTCGGTTTTACTAGTAAATGTATTTTTTGATATTTACTTACTTATCAAGCGAGAAAAACCCTATTGATTTTGGGTTCATAAGGTCAAAGGCCAAGATCACAGCTAATAGAAAAGACGGAAATCATTGGTTTTCAGGTGATTCTCTTGTATTATGATATATTATGAAATGCTCACAGAATTTGATCATATTTCACATATTTTACTAGTCAAGTTCTTTTAAACAGAGGTTATTTAAAATCTAATATAACGGAAGAATGCCTATAGATTTAAGGGTCAATGTCAAAAGGCAATACTACACTACTAATATTTATAGGAGTTATGGCCCATGAAACTTGTAATTTTGGAAAGTTTGTTGCTGCTATGAATAAAGTTCTGGTTATTTTCTATACATGTTTTACATAAATATTTTTTATTGTAAACATGGAATCGACAGAATCTGTTCATAAGGATAAAACTGAAGAATGCCAGTCGTCCTACACGTTACATTTACATATGTAAATTGTAATGTGTTTACATTGCACTGGTGTAAAATTTACCTAAAGATAAAAATATCCCATTAAAAGAGCTTTACAGATAATCATTATTTGTGTAAAGTCATCAAAACCATCAAAACAATTATTGAATGTTTAGTTGGGGCCTTTTTTGTTTGTTTTTTCTTTCTTGATTGTTTGATTTTTTTCTTTTTCAACATCATATATCTTAAAATACTTGATCTTTTACCCCTGTTTTGTTCCAACATTGAACATTTGGCTGGTAACATCATTAACTACACACTGTTGTCTACTACATCGCTATAGTTTAGATGTTTGACGTTATGGTGATCAATTACTATTATACCAAGCATACACCTGTTCCGTTCCCCATTTCGAATTAAACAGCACCCCAGTCGCATAGGTATACATGTATTTATATTTACATGATCTATGATCCATATGGACGGCGGAGGTATTAATGCAAGTTACAATGTACCTGTATATATTATGTTTCACTTCTCAGAGGTGATGTGATACAAGTGTTATGGCGGAGAAGACATTGACGGTGAAGCGGAGGATAGGGATAGTGAGCGGGATATCATTAATCCTGGGCAACATCATAGGTATATATCTTAAAAGAAGATATTTTAGGAAAAGTAAAAAAAGAAGAAAAGTTTTATATGCAGGTGACTTAGAACGATATACATATATTTTCTTTGTGCTACATTTGAGTGTGCATTTCGTTCATTCCATTTATATATACTCAGTTGTTCATCTGCAATTAAGCCGGCGTGGCCTAATGGTATCGCGTCGGACTCCTGATCGGGAGGCCGGGGTTCGAGTCCTGCTCTGATCATGCCGGTGTTCTGTCTTTCGGATGAGACAGTAAAAACCGAGGCCCCGTGTCGTGGTATGCATGGCACGTTAAAGATCCCTCACTGCTTCGGGTGGGTCCGTTGCAAAGGTCAAAATTTGTATGCCCCGCATCAGGCAGATGCCGCCACCATATACGTGAAATATTCGTGGTGTGACGTAAAACAAAAATCAATCAATCAATCATCTGCAGTTTTACTCAACAACTTGAAAGAACAAGACATTTTTATAGAATCGTTAATTGAAATGTCTAAATTTGTGGTTCTTATGCATTATCCAACATTTTCGTCCTTATTTTAGATTTATTTTTGACAGTTAGATTCACCCATTTGGTTTTCGCTTCCTTTGGCTATTAGAGCAATAAGATTTTCTCATTCACAACACGTGAATAAACAGCTCTTAATTTGTTTTTATTGTTTCACTTCAATTTGTTTCTAGTCTTTTTGTTCGCCTCGAAAATTTGGCATTTTTATAATTTGTTGTATGGGTGCCGTTCTCAATTGTGGTGTTTTTATATTTCACTTTTTCAAAGTGACTTACATTGCATAGCGAACGTTGTAATATCTTATATTCTTATATTATCTTATTGTGGGCCAGCACTAGCCGGTCCATCCTTTGATATAAGTTTAGGAATGTCGCATGCGTTACCGCGGTACAGTAAAACCACACCCCCAAAAGTTTTACGCCAATAGTAAAATTAGGATATAATTCAATGCGGATGACCACGTGTAAAGTCGCTGTCACGTTCTGATAGATTTATATGAGTGTAGTATAAAAATTATTTTGATTACCAACTTTAATTGAAAAATAAAAGCGAGACTTAAAGCTATTCAAAGACATTCTATTTTGGTTCCCCCACATGTTTGACCTAGATACCCTAGATGTAGGCACCGTCCATTTGATCTTCAAGGGTGTACTCTGATATTTATGCTAGGATCACTATGAGCGATAGTTTTTCACATAAAATTTGTAGAAATAATGTATTCCGTTGGGTCTGCTCGTTTAATATACTTATGAAAGTTCTTTTGCACAACGGCCCTCCCACCCCCCTCATTAGAAGAACTATGGACTGTGCCTTATTATGCTTACATAAACCGTACATTCGGGTTACTTGTGTTATCCTTACACAATCAGATTTTTTTTCTCTGAAACCTGGGTTCAGAATGGATGATATTTAGAATAAAATTGCAGTTCAATATGTTTTTATGTAGTTTATATTTCCGCAATAAACATTTGTGAATTTATTTCTTTTCTAAGCTTTGTTTAACACAAAATTTTGATTGCCATTGTGAACGTATATATCAACATTTTTAAAATAGTTATTAGTAGGTCAAATAAGTAGGTCACTGTAAATAATAATGGATTTTGGGTTTCTAGATGATAACCAGTTATAGGAATCTTTAATATTGAAAATACTTTACACAGTGATAGTACATGAAGACAGCTTGCTTGGGATTGTGTTTGGGGTCAATAGTTCAAGTACGTAGGTCAAATAGATTTCGGGTTTTCAGATGAAACTTCTGCTAGCAATGTACAATTTTGAAATAACTTTACACAGTGATAGTACTTGACGAGCATTAATTCCTAATGTTGGAACGAACTAAAAGTTGTGTTTCAAAGATTGACGAAGGCATGGGCAAGTGTTGCATGCAACACTGACTGTGAGCTTGCTCGTTGTAATTGTGATTGCCATTGTGAACGTATATGTCAACATGTTATTAGTTATTAATAGGTTAAATAAGTAGGTCACTGTAAATAATAATGGATTTTGGGTTTCCAGATGATAACCAGTTATAGGAATCTTTAATATTGAAAATACTTTACACATTGATAGTACATGAAGAGAGCTTGCATGGGATTGTGTTTGGGGTCAATAGGTCAAATAAGTAGGTCAAATAGATTGTATTGTAACCAGTTACATGAATCTTGTTGGAACGAATTAAAAGTTGAGTTTCAAAGACTGACGAAGGCAGGGGACAAGTGCAACACTAACTGTAAGCTTGCTCGTTGTGTATTAAAATTGTATCAGCCTTTAACGTACTTCATAGTTTTAACATGCACGTGTTCCGGCCCATCGTTTGGTGCTTGCACCAAATTGTTTCTTGTGTATATATATATATATATATTCCTTTCACAAAGATGTTCTATTATAATAAACTTTTATATATATAAAATTGATAATCGTATGTTGACGCCTATTTAATTCGATGTACTAGATGATGATGTTTTATTGTCTTTAGGATCAGGAATATTCATATCACCTAAGGGAGTTTTCCAAGGAACAGGGTCTGTAGGACTTTGCCTCGTTATCTGGACATTCTGTGGATTTATCGCTATTGCAGGTATAACCTTCAGTGCTGACGTCTTTCGTCATTATACGATATATACAAGAACATTGTTAAGTGTATTAACCTTGTGTACCCTATGCACATTTCGACTACAAGTGAGTAAATATAACAAACTTCTTTTACCATATACGTATTCTACAGATATTCTCTTCTATTTAGCAACTAAATTGAAAATTGATTACACACCTATACTACTATTTATAATTTTGCATTTTCTCTATTATTATTATCATCTTAAATGGGCATGCATTGCATAAACTAAAATCAGCACGCAGGTAAAACATATATGCATAACATGCCCATACGTTCGGCATGAATAAATTAGAAACCTATGATGCCTCTATAGTATACACAGAAGAATGTAAAACAAAGAGAAAGAGAATCTATATCAAGTAGTGATTTTAAACAATCCACAATATTTGGATGAACAACTCTCAATATGGTGAAATTGATTTCTATATCCTTTCACTACAGGTTTACTACAAGGTTTGAAACTTTAAGTTATGATCGTTCAAATTTTCCCACGATGCCGCATAATTCAGTGACAATGCTTGTACATGTATTCCAAAAAGAGAATATCGCTGTTGGAGAACGCATGTTAAAATAGAATTTGAATAAGTCGGTTGTTTTCCATAAAGTTTAAATTATATCTTTTTAAAAGTACATGTTGTTACATTTTAAATATATATTAAATATATTTTATAATTTATATTTTATAATTATAATTTAAAAGTACATGTAGTTATATTTTGCTGCATACAAGCATTGCATGATTGTCAATTCATGAATGTCGTAATTTTTGTTTTGTATTGCGATTAAGATAACAAAACCAACTGCGTGCAGAAAGTGTACGAACTATACGGGATTTGAATTTATATATTTAGACATTTCAATAAACGAAATAAATGCTGTGAATATCTTAAAATCATTTTATCTTTGATTGTAGGATCTTTCGTTTATATTGATTTGGGGCTACTAGTACAAAGGTCCGGTGCAGATTATGCATATTTCACTGAGGTTATAGGCACATTCCCTGCTTTCCTGTACACATGGGTCCAAATTCTCGTTGTTTACCCTATGTCACACGTGATCAAGACGATGACAGTTGCTGAATACCTCAGTGTACTGGTTATTACTGGTGACTGTGGTCAGAAAGAGCTAATCAAACGTCTAATGGCCGCAATGATCATAGGTCAGTACATAGATGCACAAGAAGGAGAGCTTCCATTTCGTCTTTTTTATAAAAACATTTCCTCTAGATTTCCAATGACTTAAATCAATTATTTCAGGTATGCCTGATTTATAAATAAAAGGGACATGTATAAAGATATGTCAATGTATAACGTTATGAATTTTCACCAACAGCAGCACACTCTATCACCAAATGTGATGCCTACGTTACCTTAATATGAGAACTGTAAAACAAAAACTGAATAATAATCGGAGTACCTTAGTTTTGCATCTAGCATGATTTCCTATACTGATACTGAGAATTCGGTACCGAAAAAACACACTAATGTAAATTAATTCTAATGCAATAAATAAGATTTTTATTTCTTCTAAAATAACTTGTAACAATGCTAAATCCGAGTGCATTATAACGCCGAAGAGGTATTAGTTTTAACTACCCTTATACCTACCGTCTTCTTTATATTTCATAGTATCTATAACGATAATGAACGTGATAAGTGTTAGAGCAGTTGCACGGACACAGATCATCCTAATGATAATTAAAGTCGGGGCTCTGTTGGTCATCATTACTGGAGGAATTATCAGTATGGTGAAAGGTAAAATGTAAAGCATAAACTGCACATACTCTAACCATTAATAATTATTTGATTAACATGGACAAAACAATGTGTTAACAAAAGTAGAGACCTCTTGCAAATGTGAACACTTATCTTTTCTATGACAGTGTTAACTATTGATGCAACAAATGAGCATAGTAATTTGCATGCAATGTATATGGTTCATTTAACTTCGTAGAATCATATTTATTATTTGTGTCAAAGCTAGCATGAATTCGAAATTCTGTATCAGGTTCTCATGGCACATACAATCATATGTAAGAAGATAAATTTTAATGTCATGGCAGTGCCAATTTTCAATAAAACTTTCAAAACTGTGATGCAACACTATAGGTTTTTTTTTCCATTGAATGATCTGATATACCCTGTATCATCAAAACTTACAAACTATTAATAAGGGGAAGAAAAAGCTCATTACTTTTTTTTCTTTTGATATTGTTATATACTGAGCATTCTCTTCATTTCTCTGCGTATTTGAATTTCTGTTTCCGTTTTCTCTGATCATTTCATGTCCTGCAGGAAGAACAGAATATTTAGACACAGGATTCGAAGGAACTACTGACGATATATCCGATGTAGCATCCGCTATGTACAGTGGTATCTGGGCGTATGGAGGATGGTAATATTCTCTATTTACTATGTATTTGTTCCTCGGCATATTGAAAATGACAATTACACGAATTTATCCTAAATGTGCTTATGCATCCAAACGTAATGAGGATAATAATGTAAAATCTCTTAATTGTGTCTGGTGCAGAGATGATATTAAGGTTTTTAATCTGCTATATACAATGTTATTAGATGTATAGAGGATAATATATTTGTATGTCCTCCATCTACATTGATATCCGTGTGGATGATGGTAGCTATGTATTCTCGTGATATAAAGGTATATGGGCGTATGGAAAATGGTAAGGTTTTGTAACCGTTACACAAAGGGAGTTTAGAAGGTTGCAATGTTCTTTTCTATATATCGGTGGCACTTGGGTTCATGGACGATGATACAACACTCTGTTCGCTACGCACAATAGTAAAGTTCTCTTTTCAATATTTACTGTAGTATTTTTGGCAAATGGTGAATAGTAAGGTTTTCTGTTCGATATATACGTTGGTATATGCGTATGGAAGATGACTGGGTCTTTTTGATATGACCAAAGCTACGAGGGTTATGTAGGATAGTAGGGTTCTCTAGTCGGTATGTACAGATGTGTTTGGGCGTATGAAGGATCGTAGGGTTTTCTAGTCAGTATGTACAGATGTGTTTGGGCGTATGAAGGATAGGAGGGTTCTCTAGTCGGTATGTACAGATGTGTTTGGGCGTATGAAGGATAGGAGGGCTCTCTAGTCTGTATGTACAGATGTGTTTGGGCGTATGAAGGATAGTAGGGTTCTCTAGTCGGTATGTTCAGATGTGTTTGGGCGTATAAAGGATAGGAGGGTTCTCTAGTCGGTAAGTTCAGATGTGTTTGGGCGTATGAAGGATCGTAGGGTTCTCTAGTCGGTAAGTACAGATGTGTTTGGGCGTATGAAGGATAGGAGGGTTCTCTAGTCTGTATGTACAGATGTGTTTGGGCGTATAAAGGATAGGAGGGTTCTCTAGTCTGTATGTTCAGATGTGTTTGGGCGTATAAAGGATAGAAGGGTTCTCTAGTCGGTATGTACAGATGTGTTTGGGCGTATGAAGGATAGGAGGGTTCTCTAGTCGGTATGTACGGATGTGTTTGGGCGTATGAAGGATAGGAGGGTTCTCTAGTCGGTATGTACAGATGTGTTTGGGCGTATGAAGGATAGGAGGGTTCTCTAGTCTGTATGTACAGATGTGTTTGAGCGTATGAAGGATAGGAGGGTTCTCTAGTCGGTATGTTCAGATGTGTTTGGGCGTATGAAGGATAGGAGGGTTCTCTAGTCAGTATGTACAGATGTGTTTGGGCGTATGAAGGATAGGAGGGTTCTCTAGTCGGTATGTACAGATGTGTTTGGGCGTATAAAGGATAGGAGGGTTCTCTAGTCGGTATGTACAGATGTGTTTCAGCGTATGAAGGATAGGAAGGTTCTCTGGTCTGTATGTACAGATGTGTTTGAGCGTATAAAGGATAGGAGGGTTCTCTGGTCGGTATGTTCAGATGTGTTTGGGCGTATAAAGGATAGGAGGGTTCTCTAGTCGGTATGTTCAGATGTGTTTGGGCGTATGAAGGATCGTAGGGTTCTCTAGTCAGTATGTACAGATGTGTTTGGGCGTATGAAGGATAGGAGCGTTCTCTAGTCTGTATGTACAGATGTGTTTGGGCGTATAAAGGATAGGAGGGTTCTCTAGTCTGTATGTTCAGATGTGTTTGGGCGTATAAAGGATAGGAGGGTTCTCTAGTTGGTATGTTCAGATGTGTTTGGGCGTATGAAGGATAGGAGGGTTCTCTAGTCGGTATGTTCAGATGTGTTTGGGCGTATGAAGGATAGGAGGGTTCTCTAGTCGGTATGTACAGATGTGTTTTGGCGTATGAAGGATAGTAGGGTTCTCTAGTCTGTATTTACAGATGTGTTTGGGCGTATGAAGGATAGTAGGGTTCTCTAGTCGGTATGTACAGATGTGTTTGGGCGTATGAAAGATAAGAAGGTTTCTCTAGTCGGTATGTACAGAGGTGTTTGGGGGTATGAAGGATAGGAGGGTTCTCTAGTCGGTATGTACGGATGTATTTGGGCGTATAAAGGATAGGAGGGTTCTCTAGTCGGTATGTTCAGATGTGTTTGGGCGTATGAAGGATAAGATGGTTTCTCTAGTCGGTATGTACAGATGTGTTTGGGCGTATGAAGGATAGGAGGGTTCTCTAGTCGGTATGTACAGATGTGTTTGGGCGTATGAAGGATAGGAGGGTTCTCTAGTCAGTATGTACAGATGTGTTTGGGCGTATGAAGGATAGGAGGGTTCTCTAGTCGGTATGTACAGATGTGTTTGGGCGTATAAAGGATAGGAGGGTTCTCTAGTCGGTATGTACAGATGTGTTTGAGCGTATGAAGGATAGGAAGGTTCTCTGGTCTGTATGTACAGATGTGTTTGAGCGTATGAAGGATAGGAGGGTTCTCTGGTCGATATGTTCAGATGTGTTTGGGCGTATAAAGGATAGGAGGGTTCTCTAGTCGGTATGTTCAGATGTGTTTGGGCGTATGAAGGATCGTAGGGTTCTCTAGTCAGTATGTACAGATGTGTTTGGGCGTATGAAGGATAGGAGGGTTCTCTAGTCTGTATGTACAGATGTGTTTGGGCGTATAAAGGATAGGAGGGTTCTCTAGTCTGTATGTTCAGATGTGTTTGGGCGTATAAAGGATAGGAGGGTTCTCTAGTCGGTATGTTCAGATGTGTTTGGGCGTATGAAGGATAGGAGGGTTCTCTAGTCGGTATGTTCAGATGTGTTTGGGCGTATGAAGGATAGGAGGGTTCTCTAGTCGGTATGTACAGATGTGTTTGGGCGTATGAAGGATAGTAGGGTTCTCTAGTCTGTATTTACAGATGTGTTTGGGCGTATGAAGGATAGTAGGGTTCTCTAGTCGGTATGTTCAGATGTGTTTGGGCGTATGAAAGATAAGAAGGTTTCTCTAGTCGGTATGTACAGAGGTGTTTGGGGGTATGAAGGATAGGAGGGTTCTCTAGTCGGTATGTACGGATGTATTTGGGCGTATAAAGGATAGGAGGGTTCTCTAGTCGGTATGTTCAGATGTGTTTTGGCGTATGAAGGATAAGATGGTTTCTCTAGTCGGTATGTACAGATGTGTTTGGGCGTATGAAGGATAGGAGGGTTCTCTAGTCGGTATGTACAGATGTGTTTGGGCGTATGAAGGATAGGAGGGTTCTCTAGTCGGTATATTCAGATGTGTTTGGGCGTATGAAGGATAGGAGAGTTTTCTAGTCTGTATGTACAGATGTGTTTGGGCGTATGAAGGATAGGAGGGTTCTCTAGTCTGTATGTACAGATGTGTTTATGCGTATGAAGGATAGGAAGGTTCTTTGATCAATATGCGCAATGAAATAAATGAGGGTTCCCTAATATATATGAACAGTTATATTTTAATGTATGGATGATAGTAGGGTTCTCTGTTCGATATTTACAGTGATATATGGGTGTATGTGCAGGGTAAGGTTCTGAGTAAATTATGTATAGTGGTATTGTGGGATATGGATGTTTTAGGTAATACCATTACTCTGTTTCCACTACTTATTTATGGATGTTTTAGGTAATACCATTACTCTGTTTCCACTACTTATTTATGGATGTTTTAGGTAATACGATTACTCTGTTTCCACTACTTATTTATGTATAGTGGTATTGTGGCATATGGATGTTTTAGGTAATACCATTACTCTGTTTCCACTACTTATTTATGTATAGTGGTATTGTGGGATATGGATGTTTTACGTAATACCATTACTCTGTTTCCACTACTTATTTATGTATAGTGGTATTGTGGGATATGGATGTTTTAGGTAATACCATTACTCCGTTTCCACTACTTATTTATGTATAGTGGTATTGTGGGATATGGATGTTTTAGGTAATACCATTACTCTATTTCCACTACTTATTTATGGATGTTTTAGGTAATACCATTACTCTATTTCCACTACTTATTTATGGATGTTTTAGGTAATACCATTACTCGGTTTCCACTACTTATTTATGTATAGTGGTATTGTGGGATATGGATGTTTTAGGTAATACCATTACTCTATTTCCACTACTTATTTATGGATATTTTAGGTAATACCATTACTCTGTTTCCACTACTTATTTATGTATAGTGGTATTGTGGGATATGGATGTTTTAGGTAATACCATTACTCTGTTTCCACTACTTATTTATGTATAGTGGTATTGTGGGATATGGATGTTTTAGGTAATACCATTACTCTGTTTCCACTACTTATTTATGTATAGTGGTATTGTGGGATATGGATGTTTTAGGTAATACCATTACTCTGTTTCCACTACTTATTTATGTATAGTGGTATTGTGGCATATGGATGTTTTAGGTAATACCATTACTCTGTTTCCACTACTTATTTATGTATAGTGGTATTGTGGGATATGGATATTTTAGGTAATACCATTACTCTATTTCCACTACTTATTTATGGATGTTTTAGGTAATACCATTACTCTGTTTCCACTACTTATTTATGTATAGTGGTATTGTGGGATATGGATGTTTTAGGTAATACCATTACTCTGTTTCCACTACTTATTTATGTATAGTGGTATTGTGGGATATGGATGTTTTAGGTAATACCATTACTCTGTTTCCACTACTTATTTATGTATAGTGGTATTGTGGCATATGGATGTTTTAGGTAATACCATTACTCTGTTTCCACTACTTATTTATATATAGTGGTATTGTGGCATATGGATGTTTTAGGTAATACCATTACTCTGTTTCCATTACTTATTTATGTATAGTGGTATTGTGGGATATGGATGTTTTAGGTAATACCATTACTCTATTTCCACTACTTATTTATGGATGTTTTAGGTAATACCATTACTCTGTTTCCACTACTTATTTATGTATAGTGGTATTGTGGCATATGGATGTTTTAGGTAATACCATTACTCTCTTTCCACTACTTATTTATGTATAGTGGTATTGTGGGATATGGATGTTTTAGGTAATACCATGACTCTGTTTCCACTACTTATTTATGTATAGTGGTATTGTGGGATATGGATATTTTAGGTAATACCATTACTCTATTTCCACTACTTATTTATGGATGTTTTAGGTAATACCATTACTCTGTTTCCACTACTTATTTATGTATAGTGGTATTGTGGCATATGGATGTTTTAGGTAATACCATTACTCTGTTTCCACTACTTATTTATGGATGTTTTAGGTAATACCATTACTCTGTTTCCACTACTTATTTATGTATAGTGGTATTGTGGGATATGGATGTTTTAGGTAATACCATTACTCTATTTCCACTACTTATTTATGGATGTTTTAGGTAATACCATTACTCGGTTTCCACTACTTATTTATGTATAGTGGTATTGTGGGATATGGATGTTTTAGGTAATACCGTTACTCTATTTCCACTACTTATTTATGGATGTTTTAGGTAATACCATTACTCTGTTTCCACTACTTATTTATGTATAGTGGTATTGTGGGATATGGATGTTTTAGGTAATACCATTACTCTATTTCCACTACTTATTTATGGATGTTTTAGGTAATACCATTACTCGGTTTCCACTACTTATTTATGTATAGTGGTATTGTGGTATATGGATGTTTTAGGTAATACCATTACTCTATTTCCACTACTTATTTATGGATATTTTAGGTAATACCATTACTCTGTTTCCACTACTTATTTATGTATAGTGGTATTGTGGCATATGGATGTTTTAGGTAATACCAATACTCTGTTTCCACTACTTATTTATGTAAAGTGGTATTGTGGGATATGGATGTTTTAGGTAATACCATTACTCTGTTTCCACTACTTATTTATGTATAGTGGTATTGTGCGATATGGATGTTTTAGGTAATACCGTTACTCTATTTCCACTACTTATTTATGTATAGTGGTATTGTGGGATATGGATGTTTTAGGTAATACCATTACTCTGTTTCCACTACTTATTTATGGATGTTTTACATGTGTGGTAGATGTCCAGATCACATACTGGTGTACAGATCATCTTCACGTTGGAAATATTTTTGAAAAAGAGCATCGCTTATGGTTTATCATGGTATCAATCACATATATTCCTGTATTTGAGAAAGGCATAGGACGTATGAGACAGATGTTGATAGTATCTGAAGTCAGGAGAAGATGCTGGCTTTTATAAATCACCTCTGAGCACAAATGCTTTTTAAGTTGCATTTGTATTCAGAGGTTTTTTCCGCTTCGTGATTTTGGACTAATGCGTTAGTTTTATCCATTATCTTATCATTGCAATAGCATTACAGTTTACCGTCCCCAACATGTAGAGAAATGAGGCCGCTCAGCGTAATAAATATTCATAAGCCCCTGTGTTCTTCCGGTTTCCATCTTATTGAAGTTTTTAAACATTATATTAATGATTTTCAATTGCTCTCGTTGCATGTCTATGCATTGAATACAAGTAAAATATTCATGTATAATATTTCAATAAGCCCATGGCGAGCCCTTTCTATTCTGATCTAGTTACAAAAATAAGTAAAAAGAAATTAGCGAGCGAACATTGGCATTTTCGCCATTTCCACACCCCTCTTAAATGCAGTGTTAAGAATCCGTCGCCTCTAATGTTTTCCTCGCTCAGGAACCGTGAACTTTGTAAATTATTTGATGGAATGTTGTCTAAGAGCTTACAACAGTTTCTTACAAATATTCTACAAATTTCGATATACCCCATGCATTTATTTCATTTTTGTTATTTTCATGCATGCTATATGAAGCCCGATACTCTCTATAAAAAACATTAGTCTTCCTTAGATATTATACATTCAGGCTGCCATAGCTCTATATGAGATATTTGTAGGGTCTTGTGCTAATATAAAATTATTGCATGTGGTGAAGCCGTATGTGTTTTATGTGTAGAAGAATATGAAAATACACATTGTCTGTACATTTATGATTAAAATCCTGGTTGATATTATGTTTTGTTTTATTCATATGCATTTCTTTCCACTTTAGGTTGACATTGAATTTTAGCTTAGAAGAAGTTTCTAATCCCAGAAGGTAAATTTCTTTCACTTCAATACATGACATTGAATATTGAACAAAGACATGAAATTAATTGTTTGTTTTATCTATTAATTTATTTGATTTAAAATCATAAGAATTGAGAAGATTCTTATCCATTGAAATGTCTATATATTTTTTAAAAATCTGATGAGTATTTCCCGCATAGCCCTGTCCTGGGATGAGCTTGGCTATTCCTTTTTTATGACCTTTTGAACTTCCGCCATTTCAGCTTTGAGCACCACACAAGACACACATATGTGAAAAGTGCATGAATTTAATACTGGTTTAAATGCTGTGATAGTTTTTGTTCTCTCTTGGTATTGATATACCAAGATATAGATATTGTTCCCCTACTATTGAAGTTCTTTGACACTTTCTAGTATGTCGCTAAAATAATGGCTTCCAAATACTAGGATTCATTATCAGAGACATTATCTTTTACAATTATTATGTCCGGTATGCTTCTCATATTGAGGACAACAATCATAACGTTAACTCAACGAACCATAATGTTAACTTATCCTGAATGCTAATCTTAGGTAGGGCGTTTACTACTTCGATATTCTGCATTTTACTAGTTGAACAATCTGTACCTCTTCATTAATCCTGAATGTTCTAATTTTTGTTTCCCTTCTTTCCTTATATGTGTACCTTTATTTTATAATCGAGTTCAAGATGCAAAAGGGAGTGATGCATTTTGTATCATAAAAATTATTTAGCATCATGAATCATACTGAATCTATTGGTGATCATGTATGAATTTATGAATTTCTTCCTTTACAGAACACTGCCCATCTCCATTCTGACATCTGTCATTCTCGTGTTGTTCCTGTATGTGATGGTGAACGTTTCATATTTCTCTGTCCTTTCAAAAGAAGAGTTTCTATCTTCTTGGGCAGTGGGCGTTGTAAGTAATATAGGTTTTATTGTAAGAGAGCTGAGGTAAAATAACTGGACATGTATATCTAAGTTATATATATTTGCCATTATTACATAAGATTGCTTTGTATCCAATATAGTAACAATTATTGTTTCTATATTGTTCATTTAATCTACTTTTCTGATTGCGTTCTATAAGATTTTGAGGCACTATACAGTTGACTATCCATTTAAAAAAAACAGCAAATAATACAAGGTACCATACTCTACGGTGTGTAAAGCAATGCTCTTAGCATGTTACATGTAGCACTTAGCAGGTTACATGTAGCACTTAGCAGGTTACATGCGGCACTTAGCATGTTACATGAAGTAGACTGACAAAATACACCTTGGTGTAGAAATAATACAATGTGTGTGACTAAAGTCGTGAATTAAGAATCAAATTAACAATTTAGATAAATTCATTATTGTAGAATTGTTACAGAAATGACTCCCAATTTCGGTTATTTCAGTAATATAAATATTTCTATGGTTGACAGTCTTGGGAACAGAAGGTACTCGGATCAGGATCCTTTTTCATTCCCCTCGTGGTGGTATTGTCAGTGTTTGGATCTAGTCATGGCACATCATTCTCTTCAGCAAGGTATCAGATCACATCAGTTTCTTCTATATTTAAAAAATGGACTGTATGCAATAATTACTTTTCATTTTATGTGGAAATATTTGGAATAATATTGAATATTGTAACTGGCAATTACATTCTTATTCATTCGCGACACACGTTCTCATAGATATACAAAGTGTGTACTTTAATCATTGACAGAATAGCATATGCAGCTGCTAGAGATGGAACATTTCCTGAAGTCTTGTCTTACATCAATGTGAAAACTAAGATACCTTCAGCTTCTGTTTTACTGGTCGTAAGTATTTTCTATTCTAATGATCAGTGAGAAGAAAGAATATAAACATAAAACATGCATCAATTACACCATTAAAGGTTACTGGGGTTTTTTAAACCTTCATCGTCAGTGATTACTAGTATAAGTAAAAAACGAAGAAGTACCGAAGGGTAATATGTGTATACAAATATATGTATACGAAACCACAAAACTTTGAAAAATATAGAATTGTGTGAAGGTTGTTGTAAGATACATGAAGCTATAAGAAAAAGATAAGATAAAAAAGAATAGGAAGAAAGGAAGAACAAAAGAAAATACAATAGAAACACTTCTAGTTTTTGAGAGATCCATATAGACATATTTTGAATTAAGAAATTAAAGGACAACATGTACATGTATATGATTTCTTTATTTCTGATTTTAGTCTAGTTTGGCTTTAGTTTACCTGGCTCTACCTGGAGATATCGGGGATATAATCAACTACGCTGGATTTATAGGATCTGGTTTCTTCGCACTCACATTTATATGCCACATTGTTCTGAGTATCAAAAGCAAGCAAGTAAACAGGCCTATCAAAGTAAATATGATCTATTCCATCAGGTGCCAATTTCATTTACTGCTTAGAGTGCTTATAAATCTTAGTTGAGTGAAATCCACTCTAAGTGTTCTGTTGTATTCTAAGTTTTGAATTTAGTTGGGGTGTAAATACAAAATTAGAACATGACAACAAGTAAATTCAAAAATTAGAATATACATGACAGTACTTTGAAGTGAAGAAGTTTGAAGTATGTTTTACTTTTTGTTGTTTACATCACTTTTAGATTATTTTACTAATATATATCAGATGCATTAAATATTATTTTGATATAAACATAGTGTAAAAAAGTCAAAGATCATAAAGTATACGTATGACTACCTTAGTTTATCAGTATTAAAGTCTACTTACAAGGTTTTACGCTACAATTTAGTTGCATTAAAATAAGTAGACGTATGAAATACTGAAGATTCCTATGACTTCACCTACAGTAGAACAGACATGACACGTGTTAGTGTGTTAGGAAAATTTGGTATGAGAAACGGACAAAATAATAAATGGAAAATTTAGCAGTTTCAGAAACAGGGCTTACCTGCGAATGCCAATGTCAATTTATAATGTCATTATATTATTAATTCCGCTGATTATTTATTAAACTAATAGCTCGGTGTTTCCATAGTATTTGCTATTAATCTCCATATATAAAGAATAAGATGATCTCGGTCATGTTAGCTCGATACTCTGTCCAAGTACTTATATAGGAGGATTTCTTTACCGGTATCACGTCTACGTATGTATACTACAGGTTCCTATAGTCGTATCTGCTGTGATGGCACTGGTATATCTTTATCTTTTCGTGGCACCACTGATCGGAGGCAGCATTAAAAACTACATATTCCCCATAGCATTTATGGTTACAGGCACGCTGCTGTTTATTCCATTTGTAATTTTTAAATTTCGTTTACCAGGCATAGGTAAGAAATAATTAATTTAGATTATTTAAATAATTGAATTTTATACATTCTATCTCTTGATATTGAAATATTAAGAGAGAGAGAGAGAGAGAGAGAGAGAGAGAGAGATTTTCTGTATTTCTATATTATAAAAGTTCCATATGATCATGTTTTTCATGTAGATTATGCTACATTTCAGACAACATATCCCTCTTTACCCAGCTTCTATTGGAAACTTCCCCGCCCGATCCGACAGAGTAAGAAGATGGAGAGATAACAAACAGGAGATAATACGTTTATACAATTTATACTGATTCTTACTCTCCTATCATTATCTGTGTCATTATGCATTATGTATGATTTCTCACATATACTGTGTGTAACAGCTCCCTACGGAGTCCCCGTTTCAAACTGTTTCCGTCAACAAGAGGTTTTATACAATCAAATGACCATATCTGATGATTTGTGGTCTTTAAGTTCACGATTAGAGTATATCAATCAAAACAATAGGATATACATTGCTAGCAGTAGAATTAAGCACAAATCAAAAATTTGGAGTTTAGGTCTAAATGTCAATATTTTGATTTAGAAACATTTTCATGAGCAATATACCTATGAAAAAGCAATGCAGAAATACATGTATATGGGGCATTCTCCATCGAAATATAGTAGGAGAGTGAACCTATCAGCACTGTTTGTGAGACTTGTATCTCCGAAACTCCGGCACAGTGTACTGTATTAAATCAGTTAACACTCTTGTTCAATTTTTAAATACTTTTATATATAATTAATTAGAATGTGTCATATATTTTAAGATTACCTATGCTATAACTTTGCTACAGTGTTTGTTATTATACTTTTGTATTTTCCAAATAAAATAGTATACATTATACATAATTATGTGATATAGTATATGTGAATGATTTTCGAAGAGTGTATTTCCGTCTTGAATTCTAATTTCTTTGATCAATTTTTCTCAGTACAGTATCAACATAAATTTAACGTAAAACCTTGGATTTCAAAAACTTATAACCGCTTCCTCTCGCTTTCAGTTTCCAATTTGTATAAAATCATGTATTACCGGGAGTATGAGAGTTATAAACGGACGCTCGCAAGATATATAAGATAAGTAGTTAAGTTTAGAACTACAGATGTCATACACTGGGTATTTAGATCTATAATTCGTAATGAAAAAGTAAATTCTAAAAGCGAAAAGTCGCTTATCAATGTTCTTTTACTTCCAAAATGGTAACAATTATTGTTTAATAAAATTGATTTCAGTGTGGAAGATATCGATTTGCTTGTTTTTGTTGTCAAAGTTGAAATATTCTCTTTTAACGAAAAAAAATGTATTCCGATGCCGGGAATCGAACCCGGGCCGCCTGGGTGAAAACCAGGAATCCTAACCACTAGACCACATCGGAACTTACAATCTAAGATACAAACACGCTTCATAACAATAAAGAACGATTTACCTGTGCTTTCAGAGCGAGGCTATTTAGTTCTGGGTTATGATAATTTGAGTTGTCCTTCTTTACACGAGCGCCGTCTGAGTGTGCATGCGTTGAGGAAGGAGGAGGGTCTTTTTAAGAACACTAAAACGATGCAATGCAGTTTCAGGCAATAAAAAGGACGCTCAAATAAGAATCTACGCACGAAAATATCTTCTCAAACTATCAATTGGGTGCACTATAAATGAGTTTGAAGTTGTAAAGATTTGAATTTAATACGCAAAACATGTATATATATATATATATATATATATATATATATATATATATATATATATATATATATATATATATATATATATATATATATATTATATATATATATATATATATAGGTCTCTGACTTATCTATACACCCTTTACATATTTCATTTATATTTCCATTGTGTTTTAAATGTTTTAAAAAGTGAGCGTTTGTGAAAAGTGGAACAGGTCTTACATTAGGAGAAAATGTAGGGGAATATAGTCTAACATTTTATTTGTTTCATAATAAAAGATCAAAATCCCGCCCTAATTTTGGGATAAGATTCGAACACTCCAATTCACTTAAAACTTGGAGTTAGACATGCTGACTTGGAGAGGGAAATGATGTTTAATTTTTTTTTTCGTAATGTTCGTGTAGGCCATGTCCCCTTAATCATATTTAAGAGCACGAGTTTTGAAATCATTTGCTACTGACGCCCTTCTGTCTTTAAAGTAAATCGATTATTGAGGTCACATAATACAAAAGAACTGTGTGATTTGGATGAATTTATTAAGAAAGCTTTTGATATTATAAAAAAAAACACTTAAAATTAAATTAACATTATGTTCGCTTGTGACTTGACTTTGATTATATATATATATATATATATATATATATATATATATATATATATATATATATATATATATATATATCTATATATATATATATATATATATATATATATATATATATATATAGAGTCTATTGCATTTGTGAATGTATAAATCATCTCTATGCAGTACTGCTTTTGATAAATAACCTATAATAATTATACTATCGCACTATCCAATGGAGATAATTATGTTACAGAAAATACTAGAAAAGGGACGTGTTGGTACAGCAAATCGCTGATATGAAGGCGAGTCCACAACGAGTTGAAAATACATGCAACGCGACTTTTTTTTTTTCATTCACTTAGACAGTATCCAGTCATCATTTCCACAAATATACATATATGTTTTACACCAATATAGGAACATCTGTCAGCTTAATAAATTACATTCAGCTTCAAATGAAATTTAAACGACGTCATGTAACGAAACTTAAGAGAGGAATACAGCTTTAAAATCCGTATAAAACTGTACAATATGGACCATATGTTTCGGGTAACAATTCCTTGTCAGTCGTCCTGAGGTCAAACTAAGTATAAAACGAATGATTTGAGCATCAACTTGATAATGGTTAACTGTACTATCAAAATGGATAGCTGTATTATCAAAACGGTTAGCTGTATTAAAACGGTTAACTGTATTATCAAAATTATATATCATATTGCAGTTTTTAAAAATATATACCTAAGAAATACGATGAATCTTGATCGTATTTTATGAATCAGTTAATTAAGAGAGACATTTATGTTAAAAACTGTATTTTACTTACGTGGTACATATATATTAGTACTGAATTATATTATTTTACATATGTTTCTTGTAGGCCTAACTTCACTTTATTTTGATATTTCAACACACGTATTGACATTAATAGAAGTTTTTCCCTTGATATTCTACAGAGGTGAGCAAACCATTCGGTCTGCAGTCGACTTACTTAAAGGTCTTTCCCGACCGGGATTCAGCATCCAGAGTTAACAGTGGCGAGAGGATATCGTGAGTTCTAGCAAAAAATAAATCACCTTGGATCACTGAACCACGAAGACCCAATCCCCAGAGATAATGAAATGCTGACAGTAAATCCTTCTTAAATTCTATGTTATACATGTACCTTATAATTATATATACATTTTATTATAAAACATACTTATTTAACAGATAACATGTTTTATGGTCATGAATTTCCACAGTTACCTATAACTCGTTTAGTATACTTTTTTCTCATAAAGTTTCTACATAATACACCGCGACAGGTCAATATTTCATCAAAAGTCACAATTTGCTCACTTGCACTTACTATTATCAAAAGATATCTAAATAATACATACTCGTATAACAATATGAAGTGTAACGCATGCTAAAGCGGATAAAAAGCGAAATTTAACACTTAACATGCAATGAAACTACTGCATATATATTACATAAAGATAATAATAATCAAATACCTACTTAAGATTTTGGAGAAAAAAAAATCTTTTTACCAAGATTGAAGTCCCTCGCAAAACATGTCCACATATACAAACATACATTTTATGTTATTGACGTGAATTTACTTAGATAACAATTCATAAGGATCACTTAACGCATGATTTCCGTTTCTTCGCCCCTCTTCGTTTTCCCCTTCTGTCCGTAATGTCTTTACCCCAGTCCACTGTTCTGATTTCAGCACCGCTATCCCTCAAAGTGCTCACCAGCGCCGCTATATAATGAATAGCCAACTTCAAAGTGGCGATTTTGGACAATTTTTGATGATCACTTAAATTTTGTTTCGGTACCACTTTCCGCAAATCATCGAACGCGTCGTTCAGCATATGCATTCTGTTTCGCTCCCTTTCTGTGGCACAAACACGCATCACATCCGGTACGGCCTTACTACGCTTTGTCTGTTTTGGTTTATTCAATTCTGTCATCACGACAGGGTCAAACTGACCGAAATGTTCCAAGTTGTATGATGACTGTATTGAATTTGAATCTGAAATGTCGCTTTGTTCTCTTTGATTTTCAAATCCATAATATTCATATACTGCACTTCCGTTTCCGGTATATTCAGGATACGTCGCCCATGCATCGACATACGGTTGTGCAGACCAGCTATCATAGTCCGCATATTGCGAGTCATAACCCAGGTAATCGAACACGTCTTCTTGTTGTGTGTAAAGATGCATGGTATTCTCTATACTATGTACTATACTATTATCCATCGCAGAAAAAGATTCTCTTATAATTAAGTTTCCTCGAAGACTTTATACCAGACTACAACTATTACGATAATATTTATAGCATAAAGAATAGGGAGGTGATTGAATAATAGAGATATCTTTACTGAAAATATCTCTTCAATCTTCCGTCATTTCGGACAGACAATAAAGTAAATCAACAATTTACCGAACTATATCAGATCGGTCTATGTTTTTACTCGCAGAATGTTCAAGAAGCCGCTCGGTTTGATGTTAATACTTTAGGTATCACGTGACAGTTTCTCGGTGCACGCTATGCACCCTTAGGGGTATCTCGTTTCATATCTCGTTCAAACGAGATGTTATGATTGAGGGTAATCTGACATGTCGAATCATGAGAATTATAGTTTACTTAAGCCACAGAAATATAAGAAAATATACAAAGGGATTCGAAGAGAAGAGTTTTCATTTTTGATTATTTTTCTTTGACGCGTTACAAATCTCTTGGCTTTGTTGCTCAGTTGTGTATGACGTCATTGACAAATGTAGATCTGTTTGTCTGATTGACAAGTTCGTGCTATAAAGGACGACAAAGAAATGTTTAAAAATTCTCAATAACTTTGATGACAGAGTGTTGATATATAATCTCACTAGATAGTGGGTGTTACAGAAAACAGTGAAAAAGCTGTTCTCGACAGTATATTGCCCTTGCTTTCGCCTATTTTGTTTTTAGTTTTCGGAATGCAATATAATATTTCGAAATAAAATATCATTATATCATATGTACTGACTTCTAAAAATCTTTTTCGTTGTTTCGTTTTATTCAAAAAACTTCTTTTCCTTTTAGAAAATGCGCATCTTACTGTGTGTCATGTGTATCAATTTTATCACAAACACGTTCTTCGCAAAAAAAGTTGAAAGTAGGATTTCATGAAAAAATAGGGAGTAGACATGACATAGCGTGAACTGTGACTGTCCTTTGAATCTTTGATTTCATGTGTATAAGCATCATCATAAATTACCGCACAAAGGACAGCGCTAGCTACATTACTCTTACTTAAACAAGTACACAAATAACATGACAGCAAAATGATTATACCACGTTTTCCTAAACCACACAACAGAATTTAAGGGAAAAGTTGTTTTCAATAGGACTGAATAACACTTGCCACTGTGCACCTAGAATTTCTGATATGTACTTCTCAAAGAGTGGGACTGGAGTCATACAGTTTAGCCGAAGGAAAGCTGATATTCTTAAGTTATTTATTTCGTATTTGTATATTAATCCAATGATTTAATGTATTTATGCACCTGCAGTATTACGTAAACATCTTGGTCTACGGTTTCAGCTTGAAGGTCGGAGACAAAACAGAATTATCATATGGGATGTTGCCGGATTCCCACGAAGTTTTAGTCACATTTCGTTTTGTTACATGTATTAGTTATTTCAGTTGATACAGGCGAGTTCATTTCGCAAAATTTGTTATCTTCAATAGTTTGAATTTAATTTGGTTGGTAAATAAAAAGGTAAAAGAAGATAGCACCATATGCAGTTATATACCTCATACATGTAGATAACTTTATTCAGTAGTCTAATTTTGCAGATTTCTATTTAGTAGTTCTGTTACTCACGTAAAGGATCGATCAATTGATCCAAAGCTGATGAACACGATCGATTAGTAGTCTAAGAACTCGTGTACAGTATCGTTCAATCGATCCAAAACCCATGTACACCATCGATTAGTACTAGTAGTCTAAGACCTCGTGTACAGGATCGATCAGTTGATCCAAACCTCGTGTACACTATCGATTAGAAGTCTAAGACCTTCGTACAGGATCGGTCAATAGATTCAGACCTTGTGTATACGATCGATTAGTTACTGTAGACCTAAGACCTCACCATCTGGATCGATTAATAGTCCAGACCTCATGTAAAGGATGGGTTTATAATCCAAGACCCCATGTACAGGTCTGATAAGAAGTCCTGGTCCTCATGTACAGGATCAGTTAATAGTCCAAGACCTCATGTACAGGCCCAGTTAATGTTCCAAGACCTCATGTACAGGACTGGTTAATAATCCAAAACCTCATGTACAGAATCAGTTAATGTCCAAAACCTCATGTACAGGACTGGTCAATAATCCAAGACCTCATATACAAGATCTGTTTATAGTCCAAGACCTCATGCACAGGATCAGTTAATAGTTCGAGACTTCGTGTACAGGCCCAAGACATCAAGTACAGGTGCGATAATAATCCCATACCTCATGTGCAGACTCGATTAGTAGTCACATACCTAACGTACAAGTCTTTTTAGTAATTCCAGAACTCTGTAATAGGATTAATTAGTAGTTTTATACTTAGTGTATGAGCTGTTAGTTAGTAGTTGTTACAATTGCATTAATGTATTTCTTATGTTAAAATGTAACCAACATGTGAGTATATCTATATGATACGCCAAAGCCAAACTCTGTATCTAACAATGAAAATATAGCTAATGATTATTGGAATTACTGAAAATCCTTTGAGTTATATCATTAAGTATAGTTACAATTTATTTACAGAGGATATAGATGTTTAATTCACTTCTAAAATCACATTTCGTTCAAAAGTGAAAAGATTCATTATTTATTATAGTTATTTATTACTATTTGTTTATTTTTAATTTTTCATCATCATCATGATCATCATCATCATGATCATCATCATTATTATTATTTATCTTTTAGTTATTATTATCATTATTTTTTTTTTTGTACATGAAAAGGGTTTTTGTGTCATTTTTAACTTGTGTTTTAATATTTACATTCGCATCCTGAATTTAATTTTAGTTTTTTGTTCCAAAGATTCTGTTGCTTTTAAATTTTTCAGACAAAAATATTGATGTAAAAAATATTATAAAACCATCCCCCTGTATCTTTATTTATTCAAACCTTCCGCCTACTTTCAGAATATACTTTAATGAGATTAAATATAACCTGACCTTTAGTGCTTTATGACTTAATGGCCTAATTGCCGTCCTCGCATTGTAAACATTCATATTCTACAAATATGAGCTTTTCATTGCAGTTTTACGACTTTACACAAATGCTTGTTTTTGGAATTAAAAGATTTAAGCTCAAGAGATGGAGCCACTGGTCCGTGTACACACAATTCAGCAAACTGTTTAAGTGGAGAAAAAACGTGCTCGTCCCGAAATTCGTTAACATTTTACGTCATGTCTTTAGATAAATAAAAATTTCATTTGATAATGCATCTGAATCACAACTGTAATAAAAAGTCCATTTTTGGAAATTACACCTGCGATTTGAAAGATAAGGCTCTTTGTTTCTAAATATCTGAATGAAAAGGTGAAAGATAGTAAGACTGACGCGTGACCTGATAACCATCGCTGCCCGTGGGTGAAGGCTGATGTCGGGGACCTCACAACAACGCCTTTATTTAATCAAAAGTACCCAACACGTAAAACAGTTATGATATTTGAAGAGCAGTATCCTACGGGCTACTTCATAATTGATTATGAGAGAAAGAGGACCTGAAGGTCATCAGGTGACAGAGAGCTAGGCACGTTAGAGGGAACAAGACGCAGATTGAAATGGAGATTTTGTGAATTAGCGAGAATATGTGAATTAAAACTGCGTATTTGATTAACTTCCTACAGCACTGATTTCTCCAGCTTTGTGATAGCATATGTTATGTCGTCACTCATACTCGTGTTGGCGTAACGTAGACATGACATTCAAGCTCTCTTTATCCTACTGTATTAGTATGGTTTTTCTTTCTGACGTTATCTTGATCCCAATGTACTGTAGTGGCTATTTTCTTTCTTTCATTTTCTCTGAAAATATCCCATACAAACAGCCATCCTTTTGGATTTGAAAGAAAAAGAATTAAAAATACATTTCTAAATTATTTCTAAATTATATATATATATATAAATATATATATATATATATATTTGTACCTTATGTGTGCACATAGGAAGCAATTGGGGATCGGGAGGATGCATGCATCATCATAACTGCATGAATATCTAGTGATCACCCCCCCCCCCCCCCTTCACTCGTCCACCATTTCCAGCTTGCCACGGTGACTAATTACTACTAATATCATGGATGTTTTATTCTTTCTCCTTTGTTACCGAGTACTGAATTTAAAACACGCATAACGCAAAATTTGTAGAACCGATCGATCACAACGCAAATTTTGTAGAACCGATTAATCATAACGCAAAATTTTTTAGAACCGATTACTCATTAACAAATCTTTCGTTTTCGTATGCTTATCAAAATACCAACAATCAGCGGTGATTCTTGTCATATTGATGCAGAATTTCAGCTATATACAGATGTGGATGACATATCTGTTACATTGTCCTACAGATACCCACCGTAAGTTTCAGGACCATAGGAAATCCACTATCGAGGCGTTATAACACTGAAGTTCCATTCGTAACACAAAAATATTAACGTTTTATAGAGACTCAAAAACAATTTGTCATTATAAGTGAACAAATTATATTGAAATGCAGTGTATGTGTGTTTTTCTTTTAAAAGAACTATATAGAATTTCCTTTTCATAATTTCGTGTGAGACTTTCTACTCCAACCTGCCCTGGACCTCATGTGGATCTCATTGAAAACTAATTTTTCATCCTGCAACATAAATTGATATCTTCATCTGCTCATTTTCATATGTAGAACAAACACATGAAAGCAAACACTTGAGTGATTTCCGACCCAGCCAATATTTCCAGCGCGATACACTTGTTTGATTTTTAACGAAACAAAAGTAGAATTTCCTTTGCTTTACTGCACATCAAAACTTTTTCTACAAAAAAACGATTCATCATTCTGCCAAACTGACATCGTATTAAATACTCAATTTCATTGTAATTTGTTTTTGTCAATGATAACAATGGGTCCTAATTTTTTGTAACAAAATATAAAAATTATTACAATTCAATCTATCAAGGTGCACCCCAATAACAATAAAATACATTTCATCCTTCATAAATATAAGTGCACATTTGATTAAATTCGGATAGGATTTGAAAGTGACGTTTAATCGACCAGCTCCAGGTTTAAACATCGTTGTAACAACGTAGAGAAGAAATAATGCAGTGTCCCAGTGAAAAGTCATTGTAATTGAAATTGTTTACTTGTAGTTGAAAGAAGATGAAAACGTTACCGAAATAAATGAGTGACAAAGATGTAAAGTGTAACCAGAACATCTCAAATTTAAGTAGGTTTATTTTAATCAACTGCAATGTTTTAGGAAGAAGGGGGAGTACGTAATATAAAGGTTTCGGTTCAATTTCTGATTATTTGCTTATTTTGTAATAATAATTCACTGTAACCAAAACGATTATTTCGTTTTTACGAGGGCGCCGTTTCTTCTTAAGGTTTTTCTTATAAAAATTAGTATGGACTAAATGGTGACATACATAAAATAATTCTGCATATAAACACAAGGATATAGATTTACGCTATAAAGACGGTCAGGTTTTTACACTACACAATTCAAAACTTGTAATCCAATTCCTGTGATATACATCGAAGACACTTTCCGTATTTTGTTGTCTTTTAAAATTCTAATTATGTACTACGATTACAATAAAAAAATCCCAAACTTAGGGTCACCGGGCACCTGTCGTATCCAATGGTCTAGATATGCTTTAAATGACCACTGTCCGGAGCGTGACCACAAGTCACATTTTTCCACCGTCAATTATTATTTTATGTTTTAAATATTCGTATTTTTTAATTTGTACCTTTCAATTGTTCTTTCTTTTTTGATGGTCATTAAAATTCCGCTTTCAATGGTTATCTAGCCGGGTGCAGTGCACGGACATTACAAACCAATAACTGACCACTGCAGGGAATGCTTGCTGAATATGTTCACCTGCATCAGGGCACGCTGACTCTCACCTGCTTTATAACTGACACTGGACACCCACTGCCACTGACCTGGACGGAACTAGGGTCACACTTTGGCCAGTGGCCCAAGTCTTGACCACCGATGACCATAGAGATCAAGTGACCGCCTTGACCGCGCAAGTTGACAGAGGAACAAATTTCACTTAAGACCATTGTTATTTCACGAAGAACAAATTATTAGTTTCAATGCTCGTAGCTTGATATGTTTAATGTACAAATTTTATGGACAATCACGCGTTGTAGAAAATTGTCGATCATGATCATTTCAGATTTCTTCAGAACTGAGTTCACAGAGGTTTCAATTAACATTGAATAATTATATTAATCAAATATTATTTGCGATATCATATTTATTTTGGAGAATAGGATTTCTCGTTGTATTTCATGTACTTTAGATTAACATTTGAAAACACTGAATTGTATATTTTGTATTGCACTTCTAAAAAGAAAAAAAGAAAAAAAAAAGGAAAAAAAAACCCAAACAAATCTATTGCATTACTCTTTTATGGTTTATTTATTTATTTATTTATTTATTTATTTATTTATTTATTTATTTATTTAATCGTTTATTGATTTTATAGTTATGAATTATTATCTTTCTGTTTTATTATTTTTATAATTTTTATAACGAAGAAAATTTTTCATAACTTGAATATATTTCAACGATCTTTTATAATAACATTTTATTGTTTCCTTCCGTTATAGGTCATATGCATGTATATTTAAAAAGTCATTTAGCAACCTTTTTGTTCAGTTACACCATGTGTGTCAAAGGCAGCTATATTCACAGGTCATTTTCCACGCTCGAAAGGGCACACTGTATGGCAAGTGACATAACCCGCTCATCTTCTCTCATCCATTGTCACAAAAATGCATCAAAATACGGATTCACCGTGTAGTCTCATAATTCAAAACGCCTGGGTGAAAAGGTCACATATTCTTAAAAAGAGACTTCAATCCCTTCATTAAATTGGAGATGCAGCTTTAGTAGAGAAAATTAGACCGCGATTCTGAGAGCGTGTCTGGTTAAGAACGTGATTGTAAATCCTTTGCCTTTAAACGTATTATTTTAGTATTAAGAGTCAGAGTTCGTGTAGACTATTGAAGAGAATGGAAACCCATTCTCCCTGTTTCCACGTTATGAGCAGCAGAAATGTATCTTCTTTATAGTACTTTCTTTTCTATGCGTTGATATTTTGTTTGATAATATTGTTAATTTTAGACAAGAACTGCAAATCAAGGGATTAAGATATATTGTGTTATATCTTCAACTTCAAACATACCATACATTAAAGAAGCATTCAAACTCATCCTTTAAAAAAAATTAAAATAAAATGTGTACAAGAAACTTAGAAATCGGATGATCAAAGTATTATGCAAGGAAACACTGCAGCATCAATATTGAATATCCATAAATTAATTTTGTTTAATTAAACCATAAAATTTAATCGTAACATATCAAGGACGAAAAATATCTTTTTTTCTGCAAATTTGAGTTCACATAAAAAGACTGAGTGTTGTTGTTTAAAATATTCAGCATTCAGGGGAATAATAAGCTGTTTGGATTGGCATTCGATGTGGGAGCGAGTCATGGCGTGTGTCAAGGCTTCATATATAAGGTGGGCCGTCAGGTGAAAGATCTTCGACCACGGTGCATGTATGAATCTTGTATTGTAGAGACATTACGACAACCTTTGCTGCCATGTTCCTTTGTAGAATTATATTGTCCTGGTTTGAAGGATATAAGCAGGTTGTGAATCACTCCTCGTTTCTTGTGTCAAATGACAAAAGAAAGAGTAAAGCGCATATAACAAACAACAGCAAAAGTCATTAAATCTGCATTCGAAATTAGGATGATACAGTGAAGTCCTAAATCACCTAGCTGTTGTTTCTGCCAAGATTGACGTAGAGTGATTTCTTTACCACTGCGAAATTATGAGTGAAGTGCGCGGTCGCAAGCCAGGCGCGTGGACGGATCACTTAATCCTTCCGCGGCGTGAAATAGTTATCGAGGCCACGCGAACGAACAATTTACAACGCAAGGCAGATAAACTGAAAGAAAAACATTTTGTGATTCTTCCCTTCGGAAATGTAAATATTGCGTTTACGACTATAGCAAGAGCCAGTTCAAAGGAATAGAGCAAATATGAACTTTGTTAAAACAGAACTTTTAAATTGAATTACACCAGTCCTTCAAATTTTCATAAGCGATCGTGAAGTGGTATTTATTTCCAATATGCTGTTTTGAAAAGAGCTATCCTCTTTATGTTAGACTACACCTCGAGGAACTTGCTCTTTGAGTGTCGGAATTTAATGAAACCAAAGATCACATCAACAAAGTGTGTCGCTAAGTAAATACCCTAAAGAATGAATAAATACCGAACGCCCAAATTGTCTTGTAACGTTTAATACTGCAAATTTCAAATAACTATAAAATCTACGAGATATAATAAACTGCGGTCTAGCGGCTCGACTGAGGCAAGTCGTATTTACATTGGATTTTACGGTGCAATATATCAAATCATTCTGTTTTAGATAATCCCTCGTCTTAATATTGGATTTGTTATAGCTGCAATACAGAAAACTTATTGATTAGATAATATCACTTTAAATCATATTTACTTGTCAATCACGAAGGTACGCACCACGTCAAATTGAATATTGATTTCGCTCCCCCTCTATTGACACAGTTTGTAAAATGCGAAAACACAGAGTTTAGAATCTATAAAATGTCGTCTGTGTACATTTTTAAAACATAAAATAGTACTTATAAACAATATACACATGTATTAATATTTTCGCCTTAATACAATAGTGTTATAAATGATAAAGAAAAACAAGCATGACGCCTCTGTTCTAATGACTCATCTGTATTCCCATTCATTAGCAGTCTCATTCCATCTAGTTGAAAATAAGACACTTTTCTGAAGATTTTCTGATTTTCTTTAATTAACTTTCCCGTATTTCTTAATTCTAAGAAATAAATGCTTTCTGTATCTTTACTCCCCCTTGACACATGGCGGTGCTTTTTCGAGAGATCTTTTATTTACGAAACGTCATCCCTCGTCAATTTTATGATCCAGAAATGAATTAGTTTTTGAAGTGTATTGTTGTAAGCCCTTATTAAATTTGAATTCCGCTCCGTCCCACCATTCAGCGCGCATTTTCAGGATTTTTGCCTTTATTCTTCTGAGGATGAATAACAACATTGGATACATAATATCCACGATGCGTACCGACCGCTCGCGCGCACGTGCGGGTTGTAACCTACACCAGCTAAGCAGAAACACTTCAAATAATTTGCTTCCAGCATCCGGGGCTCGAAATCTTGGAACTCCAGGCAATTCAAAAGAGATGTGGCCTGGAATAAGCAGTCAACTTAAGTAGCGAAACAAACGAATGAAATCAATGAAGACAGACAAATATTTATTTGTAGATTAATAATTTCATAAATTATTAGATAAATAAAAATATATTAGATACAGGGAGGCAACAGTATATTATGTTTATATTGAAATTAATAAAAAGAATTATTATGATGTTAAATAATAATCAAATTCATTAAAATAAATATTTCATCAAAGTTCTGCAATAAAAATCACTGGAATAAGACAAATTACTGATCAAATTTATACCTGAATGATTAAAATCGGCCAGGCATGGAATCTAAGTAGGTCCTGGTAATCACTCAACAAAGTAGAAGAAATTCTGGCTATTGAAACAGACAATGATCAATGGATAAGATGGGGCGATAGGACAACACAGTTGATAATGAAGAGCAACCTCAGGCGCTGAACTTTGACGGATAAAATAATTTCTTTCATTTCCACCACCTCCGTCTCATAATCAGCAAAATCTCCTCACATTCAGAGCACCTGCTATCACGTGATCAGTCTTGGAGTCTTTTGCTGCCTAAACATCGAAGTTTGGAGTTAACGGTCGGGTAGAAACACAACTGTTTTAATTATAGGGAAGGAAGTGGGAGTTTCATCGTTCACGCTGGGCATATAACTAGGTTACAGCCTCCCCGAACTAGTCCGTCTCTCCAAGAGCTTAAATGGTCGATCATTAATCCTAATCAAAATCAAGACGGAAATAAGGATGACTTTTATAAATTCTACATAAGTTTTCATTTTCAGTAATTCTCTTTGTTTTAAGGTGACATTAAATTATAATAATTTTATAATCCTTAACAACACGCATTAATCATATCATAGAGAGAGGGCAAAGATAATATAGATAAACTTTAAACATTTTTCTTTTACACTGAAATAAAATAATGTAATTAGATCTTGGATACGTCGGCTTAGCGCTAGAATCCTGATGTATATTTATATTCTGGATTCTATCCGTTCAATCATTTATAATTAAGAACCGGAGTTGCAATGATTTTTACGAAGTTTCACAAAATACATAATAATGATTTTAGTATATACACAAATGTACATATCTGTAGATTTCTGTACTCCCCAAATTCTTTTTGTTTAGATATAAATCTCAGGATTTTCTGATACAGTTGTGGGAAACAATTTGAATTAAGTAAACTGAGTCATGGTTACCGTTTTTACGATCAGACAAGTCCTCTTTACAAAATGATTTTTGAGAAAGATTATATTAGTCTGTTGGTTTAATGACATTTCCAATGTATATGACATTGAATATCGAAAGAAATATGAAATAATTTTTCCTGTATATATACAAACCGTTTATTTAATGTTTATTTCCCCTAAAATTCGCAAAAACGTAGGAAATTCTCAGGGCTACGCTCCCATGGACACCAACCAGGGCCCTGCCATGGACCCACGAAATCTTATATCAAAACCTGGATCCACCCTGAGCAACAAAGGATGGCTACATCTTTACATCCTCGTGGATGTTTTCGTTACAATATTTAAAAAATGAACTAGTAGATGCCTTATTTAACCCTGAGTCCCTTGAGTGATTATTGACTTAACTTAGCTCACAAAGCAGGTGTCCGTTTGCCGTGGACACGCGACAAGCCTTAAGCTAATCATCACCATTATATAATGCTTCTGCTTCGTCTACTGCTTATTGCTGGTAATAGCGCGCTTTCCCTTCCCTGTCGCGTGCTGCCCACTATCATTCAAACATGGTCAACACAGCGTTTTGATTTCTTGTCATTTCGTTGGCGCTACATTAACTTTAGGCAAAGGTCACCAAAATTAGTAATATATTTCAAGATATGACTTTTCATTAAGAAATTACGGATCGTTTTACTGTTGATTGATCTTTTACGCTAGAATAGTCTTATTTTATATAAATTGAAAAACTTCGGGAAATAAAAAGGATTAGTTCAGACAGAGACAGTTTTATTTTACGTGAAGACGGCAAATCGAAGATGCATAAAGTATCTTATAACATATAATTACAGGGCGCTGCTGGAATGAAGACCCTTATTAAACTCTTTTGTAGCTAATTTTATCATAAAATAATCTGTTTTATGGCAAAAAAATAGCTAACTTTACTAGTTGGTCTTTGCATGCGTCAAGGCAGAGTGGTGTTTTGGGTATGATACTTCAAACTTACTTTCTTGTGGCGCATTACATACAAAAGATAAATACGTATATCAATATGGACATATCGATGTCCATTAGAAGCTCTTTGTCACCATTACATTAATGTCCCGTATTATACTAGCCATTCTGAGTATCATGCTATACTATTTAGTGTCATCGGCTGTCATCAATAATTTGCGCCAAGACTCTCGTCGAAGTGATGAAGTGAAAGTAGTAATCTCTTAAGATGGTCGTGTTATGAACATTTACAAAATATGACGCTTATATTTGCAAACAATAGGCAGGTAGGGCAGGTTGAGCTATTGTTGTTGGACTTTAAGCCTGGACGTAGAGGTGTCAATATCGCTTTACATGTACCTGCAAAGAAGTATCTGAAGGATGGCCGCAACTCGTAAGGCGAGACATGGACGATCAATGGAGGGAGGGTCACCATTGTCCGAAATATCCTGTCATTGTCCACTCAGAGACGGACGCAGCTATTTACGGCCATTCTTTATTGAACGAGGGGATAAAGTTCATACTTTAAAGCATCAAGAATTAAAAAGTTGATGAGAATAAGCTATCATTATTAAGAATTTAACAGGTAAAACGAGACGGCATAAAATCCGAATCGGAGTCATTTTGAAGGATCGATTCACGCGTGTATTTGTGTCACCAAGCGTACAGTAAAAAAGAAGGGATTTAAAATAATTTTATCGCTGAATAAATTATATCAAAACAACACTTTCCGGTCATTCCTTGAAGTGTTGATATGAAATGACCGCCGAATGAAGGGATTGAACACAATGCTTCTTTATTCTGTTCTTCTATTTTCAAGTATCAGGAATGCTGTAGTATAAAACATTGATAAATATCGGTTTGTCCGAATAAGGTGGACAGTGTGTGACAAAATTCATTGACATTTAAGACTCAGTCTAGCAAATACGACGTAAAGCCACATATTGACATTCTGCAAAAATTGACTATCCTTTGATATTAAGTTCTACAGTGACTCACCATTAATTTACGAATGTTCTACAGTGCCATACTTTTAAAAGAAACAACTGGGGAAAATGCAAACAAAAACAAAGCTAAACAAAATAAAAATTTAATAACAATAATAATAAAATAAAACCACTCATTAACAAAAAACGTTAACAAATACACACGACATACACATATACACACATCGTAAGGCATCTGATTCTGATATTTTCCGATAATTTTTCTTTTCAAGCAAAGTCCATTCTATAATTGACATAATTATCGACTTGGTAAATTTACAAATAAAGTCAGCCCGAGGCTGAAATTTTCCGAATGAATTTAGCACCATAGTATTACAATATTGACACCTGTAATGCAATTTACATGACACATGTATTGAATAACTGACTTGATATACATGAGGAAAAAAAAAATAGGTCAAACGCTAGTGTCAAGCATGTTAAGGACTGCGCAGTAGGTCAACACGCGGCATTCACTATGACTTCATCTTCCTGGAGTACCTCCAGGAAACATAGCGGACATGTTGAAGTGCAAAACATTGATCCCGATATAAAAACAATCATTGTACTAATGCCAGATCGTACATTGTGGACATGTATTGAAATGAAATTGTATAACATTATCTTTAAATACCTCTAACTTCAGCGTCTCCGAGTACCTGTCATAGTTGTATTATAGTCATGTTTGATTCTCATTATGCAATATTTTGGACCATGTCATTTTGTTGACAATGTATTTATTATCAATGCAGTTTTCTAAAGTTCTGTTCTATGAGTAGATTTACAAAACAACTTGACAGTGATTTAGTGAAGTAGCAAGCCTTTGTATTATTGAATTATACATAATAAGCAAACAAGAACGGTAAATTCTGAATCGAATTTATAACGGTTAGAATTTGAATTACTCGTCAAAAATATCAATATAAGCTCTCACTCCACTGATATAATTCATATTATATAGTGAAATATAAAACATCAATACGAAACTTTTTATGCCCTCTTTCTATTCCAATGGAAAGGATGTTTTTACAGTTTCACCGAGTGGATTTACTTTTCGATATAAAAATAGTAAATCGAAATTACCCAGAAAGACAATCCAAGTAAATTTACATTGATAAGAGAAAAATATAGATATATATCAAAATTATCCAGTATGGCTTAAATGTCATTATTACTTGTATATTTCCAGTGCAGTTTCTTGTGCACGAAATTACTGAGGACCCGTCTCTCGATGTTTCTGGCCCATGTAGCCCTTCAATGCCACAGGCAGATTTAATGCTTCCTTCACCATGTGAATGAAGATCATGGTTCGCAATGTATCGGTTTTCAACACACATTAGCAAAAATGAGTTTCAAAGAAAATATGAACCAATCTCTGTCGGCCCGTTCGTCCCACCATTATACCATTATTCTCCTATTGAGAACTTTGACCAGATTATAGCAGCAAATATATAGTCATTATTTGATATAATTTTATTTCATTTACATAAACAGCAACCAATCTAAATGATATATGTTGTTTTTTTAAATTTCATTATGTTTTATTTGCAATCACCAGCAGCTGATTTTATCCAGCATAACAAAACAAAAGATCCGTAAGGCGTAGGCAGCGTGCTTCAATCATCTTAAAATAACACATACGTCACGTAATTAAAGCGTGAAGATGTCACTATCACCGCATAAAATGACGTAACGCTGGCAATGTCAACAAAATGCTGATACAGGTAAACAAATTAGAACTCGCCTGTCATTTGTATCTACAGGCTAGCAGAAATAAAGATGATCAAATTAACGCTTTAGAAATAAAACTTACACGCTATGTTAGGTAGCGGTGAATGACATCACCGAAGGAAAGAGCGCAATGGCGCTGAGATCGTCCAACCTTGGGACATCTGGTCGATTAGTAGGTGATAATTCATGCATTATCAATGATCTAATATAGACCTAAGTGTAGTGAAACGGAAGAAACTTGGGTATAGGTAATGATTCAACAAACTTTAACAAGAAAACGAAGATTGGCGGGAATCTGAAATAGATGTCATGTACTTTTATTGAAAATAAATTTATTGAAATTAGTAATAAGTCTAACAAAAACTTTACCTATGAATGGATAAAAACTTAAACACAACCTGCCATACATTTAGCTAAGTGTCGTGAATACTTCTGTGCGAGGCATTGACTTTTTTCGTGGGGTGGGAAGTTAAACGAATTATTTGCATCCAGAAATAATAAACTGCTTCAGAACCTTTCAACTTTTATTACCTTTATAAACAAGAGAGTTAACCCTCCAAGTTAACTTCCTATCTTTTCAATTATAAATGTATTATAATGATTTCATTATAATGTATTATACTATGCTGTACTATTATATTATATTATATTATATTATATTATATTATATTATATTATATTATATTATATTATATTATATTATATTATATTATATTATATTTGCGTATGTCATTTATGAAATTTAGTATATATTGTATATCATATACTCTCAATGTTGTAAAACAACCATGAGATGAAATAAAAACTTGAAACTTGAAGCTGGGCAATATACTTTCATAATTAGATTCAACTCAAATAAGACCTTGATATTTATATTTGACAAATAGGCATAGCTTACAGGTTCTAGGCCCCTAGGTTCGAATCCTACCAGAGTTTCTTTGGATTCTTGTCCTTCAGAGCATGACAGCAAAGCCATGCAGCAGTAGAGGTCAGTTTGAAAAAAAAAGCCAGCATTGACTGCTGTGAGTAGATAGGTTATTAAGCACTAGCTTTAAAAATAACAATTAATCAATCAATTCATCGACAAGAATGCGAATAAATATGTACGAATGAGTCTACCCTAACACCTGTAAAAAATTAGTCTACCCTAACACCTGTAAAAAATTAGTCTACCCTAACACCTGTAAAAAATATTAGTCTACCCTAACACCTGTAAAAATGAGTCTACCCTAACACCTGTAAAAAATATTAGTCTACCCTAACACCTGTAAAAAATATTAGTCTATAGGTATATTTATTCAAGTAAAAATAATGTCACGTTTTTCTTGTACATTAAATCCTTTTCTTACATTTGTATCTTTCGTTTTCTTCTTGTCCTTTTTATATATTTGCTGTCACAGTTTCCTAAGTTTTTGAAATTATTCTGAGGAATGTGACTTGAAGATTCTCATAATTAAAAAATGAAGGAATAGATGGTGTTCTTTTTTGATTTCATAATCATAAAACCAAAATACATGTGTATTTGTATTTGTATACTGGGTAAATATTCTTGAAAGTCAATCAATGAAGATGTATAGTGTATTAGTTTAATATTTGGTATATGATTTCTACAAACAGCATTACCATATTACGGTAAATCTGAACTCATCCCTGCCAGTCCAGGGACGTAAGTACAAGGGGGTGTAGGCGGGGAATACATGCGATTTCTATCATATCAAAATTTGAACACCCCCCCCCCTTTTAAATTAATGAAATGAAGTAAATAAGAAGAAAAGAAAGATATACCACTGCCTCCATAGCCACAGTTCCTAATTCAAATACTTACCGTTCTGCCACCTTTTACCTTAAGGGAAAGGGTAGGGGGTTGAATACACTCACTAACCGACTACATACAAGAATATTACGCATAATGCATTTCTATCTTTGAACGTTATCTCTCTGAACAGATAATGGTTATTTTATTGTGCGCTAGTGTACCTTAATCTTTATTGATCTCTGGATTCATGTTTAATATCAGATAAAAAGGTCAGACTAAAGTCCGTTGTCGCGTGCCGCCTTCGGGCTCAACTTTCTAACAAGTCGATCTCTAACATAACAAAGATGATGTGAGATAACAATATATATCCGTGGAGACTGCCAGGTAATAACAATATAAAGATCTGTAACCTATTGTATAAGCAAAGTTACATTTATCACCCCCTTAACCGAACTGGAACAAATACTAAAAAAGAGTCGTATATCAATGAGATTTCTCTCTGCCGCTCGTTTTCAGATGGTGAAAATAAGACTTACTGAATCTTGTTTGACTTGATTCCAATTTATTCGCAAGATTTCTATCGACTCTTCTTTTCTCTTAAAATGTCAATTAGCAAATCAGTTCGGCTTCATATGTGTTTTTTATTTTTAATTCTAGCCACATTATGTGAACAACATTTTCACTGCCCCGTTAAAATAAAGAGGCAAGTTTTGATCAGTTTTTATCATTAAATGATTCATATCTTCTGTGTTGGGTCAATTTGCATATTTTTCATGAATTTTAAACAAATAATATTACAAAACATTACCTAAACAATTCTTTATCGCCCTCAAACGTCAGGTGGCCAGAAAACAAGCAGATTTTGATTTATAGGACCCCAGAATGTCCTCGTGTCATCCCGTTATACTGTCAGGTGACTTTTAGTCCTAAATGGGTTGTTCATAGAAACAGAAAAATTGCAACATGAAAAGAGCTTTCTGTTCCATATTTTGATCTTCTCGGTATGCTATTACATTTGGTACGCTCGATTATCATGGCGATTTATATCGTCAAATATTATTACATCTAAAAAACAAACATAGCCCAAAATGTGCTCGAACTTTACGCTTCATGTTATAAATTATTGTAAATTTTGCAGACATATTGGAGGAAAGTTAACAACTTTCTTAAGAAGTCAAATACTCTTTCGGTCCTTTAAATCCAATTAGAACCCAGAATAAATCAAGATGTTAGATATATCGACCGAGGAGGGTTTACACAACAACACAGGGATTACGTCCGGATTTCCTTGTTGATCTGGCTAAAGCTAGACAGGTGAGACGTGCACACGTCACACAGCCCTCCAAAGTCCCTCCCGTCTGGTGCAGCGTGCTTTAGATTTTATTTCAGAGTACTGATACTGTTACCCATTACAATATGCATCCAATTGCATCAACGCCAATGAAATAATACAATAGTACTAGTCAATTATTCCGGATTTATTTTCCGCTTTGAATGCTAATTCGATACCACAAGTAATTATCATTTTATTTTTTGCTCCGGGTCTGAAATTTCATCACATAGATGCCAATTCAACTTTCTGATTTATACCAGCACACTTTGGATTTACGTTACTTTTTCGTAATTCATGCTTCAATGGAAATGTTATTGGCATCAGGAAAACAGGAGTCCATGCCATATATGTAGTTTTGTTCGTTCAGTTTACAGTTAGACTATATATCTTTTCTTCATCAATCACTAGAGCGCTATATACTTTGTAAACACATAATACTCACTCTGGAAAGCATATAGTTTTGCATCATTCTAAAACTTCTATTTCTTTCGATGGTTTTAAGAATTTATTAAGAAGTATATCAGAAATTCTAAGTATGACAATCAAAATCCGTTGATATTTTATACTCGGACCGACATTTGAGTCGGCCAAACTCAATTGATAGTGTGTTTGTATATTCACAATACGAAATCCGTAGGCACATTGCACTCATTTAACAAAAATACTGCTACATTCCACATACCATAGTAATTCGAACGGGTGCTCTGTAAGGTTATAGGAGAAAAAAAAAACCCACACATACAGAGAGAGAGAGAGAGAGAGAGTTTAAAAGATCTGACAAACATAGAATCCAAACCTTCTCAAAGCAAAAAAAAAAAAAAAACAAAAAACAAAAAAAAAAAAAAAAAAACAAGAAGAGAAAAGGAGAGAGGGCAAAACTTGAATTTCGTTTTGTTTTGTAAATCGTGATGCAGATCGGCGAATATCGATAACCCCCCCCCCCTTACACACACACACACACACACACCTTTCCCGGTCCCTACGACTCTGAGTTCCCGATATGGACGAACAATTGACATATTCAGTCAAACTGAGGGATAAACCTATTCCTTATTACCATCATGGTAGTGACATCAAATTAATGCATATTTTTAAGATTATAATGAATAATAAAGTTTTTTTAGCATAGACGTAAGACGAGGAAGGAAGGGCGCCGTCGCCACTTACTTGAGTGGATTATGTGCAACAGCGTGGTTGCGCCCTGAAAAGCGGGGTTGGGGGCAACGTCAACGAAATGGTATGTATAAATATAAGCGCAATAAGAACACGAACAAACAAACAACAAATAAAAGGTAGCTAGATGTCGCCAGTTACTTACAACAGTGAAATCATATACCTGGCAGCTGCAAGTGTATCACTGACAAAGTGCCCTTATACAACTTGGGCACAAGCATACTTGTGCCCCACTTTTCAAAGGGGGATGTGTCCCATATGCCCTTTCTTTTACACCCTTGATATGTTGACTTTTAAAATAATATAATATAAGAATCATTTTGATGGATGTGATACAAAGACTTTTTATAAACAATTCTACTCGACCCTATCCCCCTCGTCTGATTATCTCCCTATGCCCTGCCTTATGTAGAACACTTCCACTTATATAGTCGCTATAATAAGGAGAGGTAATATAATCAATTAATTTGCAATTTATTTTGTATTACGAAATAAAAGAGAGAAATGATACGGTTAATTAATGGAAACACGGATTCGTAAGCAATGACACAATCAAGCACAGAGAATCAAGTATGTGGGTAGAGATGTATATAACATAAGCCCTCGACCATATGTAACGGGTAAACAGGCGTAGGCGATATTATGGCTAAAACACTCTAGATTCCAAAACCAATTAGAAACCACATATCAAACACCAGACATGAAATCGATAAGAAAGTAGACGCTTTACAACAAATAACCAGGCATCAAATCAAAATTAAACAAAACCCAAACAATAGGAAACTAGAAACCAAAACAATTAGAAACAGAAACCAAAACAATGAGGAACCAGACACTAAACACCAGTAATGAAAACTAGGAATCAAAGACAAGGACATTTAGAAAGAGAAACCAAGACAATAAGGAATCAGACACTAAAACTTATCACAAAAACGATTATGGAGCAGTCGTCTAAACAGCAATCAACCAGACATCAAAACAAAACTAAAAGTACACTATAAGAAACCAGACACCAAAACAATTAGGAATCAACCACCAAAATATTGAGAAAGTAAACACACAAACAGGAAGTGGACAGCCAGACAATAGAGAACAACCACCAAAATATTAAGAAACCATATATATACATAAAAACCATATATATACACAAAAACTATATAAATACAGACAAACAACAAGGGACCAGATACTAAACCTATAAAGAATCAGAAATCAAACAATCAGAAACAAAACACCAGAATAAGAAATTATGAAGCATGGTCTTTAGTTTAACTGATTAAATCCTCTTTTCTGTCCAGTTCTCTGTTCTAAGAACAACACTTTCGAAGGATCAAGTTGTAAATTAAAGACTGCCAATGAATTTAACTTGGATAATGCTATCAGAGAAGGACATTTTTTATGAATTTTAATTCTTAACATACTACCTTTTTAGTGGTTAAGTACACATCTAGAGTACGACATGTTCTTCTTTCTATCACTTCTATTAGTAAGTATAAAACGATTATTAAATTTAATATTCGATGTACTGATGTCGAATATTGTTTATCACATCAGAAGCACGTGAAATGAGCCCTGTAAATTTGTTGTTCTCCGTACGGAGTTCCAGTGTGCTGAATAATATTCTAGGAAAGGGGCGGGGACCACCATCCTACAGACTATGCAATACTCGTGCACAACACAAGGTACTTGTAACATGACACATGATTGCCAATGCTAGCTCATTTTTACTCGTCGGGCCCAATGTGCTTCGCTGCTTTTATTGGACAATTATTACCGCATTGCACATCTGTTATGGTAGAAGTTTGCCATACTTTAGACAAATTCGTACAAAACCGACAGGTATTTCAAGACAGCATGGCCAGTGGTGCAACTCTCTTGCCTGTTCGAAATAATTTCAATAAGCACTACAAGGGCAAATTTTCGCTATGTATTTCCTGAAATTGTCAAATAAAATTGAAATGATATGAATGAAAGATAAGTGTCTTTAAATATTATCAGTGAAAAATATCAGTGTATATTGACATTTACACAGATAGGAAAGTAAATAGCATAAACTGTATGTAGTGTAAATTCTTTCCTAAATTCACTTCTAAATGCATTTCGTATAGATTTTTCCAACATTCAGTAGTTAAATACGAAATATTAAGTAAACTCGAACAATGGCCGAAAACAAAAGGTTATATATCCCGTTGGTACGTTAGGATGAAAGGTGTTATGATACATCTCTTGAGAGAAGATATCGTGGTTAATGATATCTGTTGAGTAGGGCTTTTATGATATATCCCATAGACCTCCAGCGAATCGCCTTGCCAGCTGAAAAACAATACACATATTTATATCATGTATGAAACATTGTCGAAAAAACAACAAAACAAAATAAAACACAAAAAAAACCCCCAAAACAAAACAAGCAAACAAATAACACCCCCCTAAATACCCCAAACACCCCCCCCCCCCTTCCGAAAAAAGAAAAAACAACAACAACAACAAACAAACTAACAACAACTATTTTAAATGGGCAAACACGTACCTCGATTTATACTAGACATTCATTATAAAGATACCACAATGATAATAAACGTGCATACTATGGCGGAAATTAATATAGTTAAAAAAATCGTGTGATCTCAAATGTTTTTGGGGGTTTTTTTTAAGGTCTCTGTACATCTCATTGAGCACGAATTGTACCCTTCAAATGACAGGCCTTTTAATAATGAGATTGCTAAAGCGGGTCATCTGCATACAGCATTGTCAAGTTTATAGTATTAGTAAAATATCTTTATGAATATCAGAGGAGAATGCAACTTTGTGCAGCAGTTCAAATCGTGCCATTGCAAGTCAAAGTGAACATTATAACAATACTTTATGAACCCTTCTAATAAATATTATAGAAGTTTCGGTCTAAGCAGTACTCGATGAAAGAAAGAAAGAAAGAAAGAAGTGATTGATTGACCGATCGATCCGGGTTTTTACGTCGCTTTCAACAATGTTTCAGTGAAACCGCAATAGGTAGCACAGGATGACCAACCTTTTTCACGTTGTGGCGCATTCGGGAATCGAATCTGGATATCCAGCACTGGAAGCCAACTGTTGAAGCCCTACATAGTCTTTTTCTGAGAGATACGACGGACGTATGGACATGTTTGAATTTCCAATATACATATCGTATATATAAAATACAATATGCGAAATACGAAAGAATTCGTACACAAATGTCAATCATAAAATTATGAAATATTATTTCATATTAATAGCTACATTTATTCCCGCATAGTGATAAATATTAGAACACTTCACAAGCATTACAGCATAACCCCTTTACTTTATTGAATGCTCATGCCCAGTAAATGCTACTCGACAAAATTACCATTTTTCGATAATAATAAAAGAAATAACTGGACCTCAACTTATCCCGGGAAACCAATGCATGTTTCGACGCCATAAAGGTATCATACATGTTGTGCTTTTCACACCGAGCATCAATAAAATTAGCATAAAACAAAACTTGAATATTTTAGAACTAAATTACGATATTATATTGATGCTGGCCAATCGTCTTACAGAAATACCGACTGTGATCGGCGATCATGTTTACCTGATAATAGAGGAATGTCAAGAACAAGAAAAATACGAGAAGCAGGTGTGCATCTGAGGAGATACTGACCAGTATTTACGACTTGGGGTCACTTATTGCATCGGTTCAGATTTAACATTGCAAAATGCACTCATTCTAAACTACCGAAGTCATGCAATGTAAAATCGAGCTATCAAACCATAAAAGATACGTACTGCAATTACACCATCTATGCACAAGAAAATATATCGTACTATTTTAGGAAATTTTGAAGTAACGAGTTAAGTTAAAAGCGGTAGATATATATATATATATATATATATATATATATATATATATATATATATATATATATATATATATATATATATATATATATATATATATATATATAATTATTATTATTATTATTATTATTATTATTATTATTAATTACCTCGACTGCAGGAATTAGGATTAATTGGTTGATATATATATATATATATATATATATATATATATATATATATATATATATATATATATATATATATATATATATATACAAGACCCTTTTATTATTTTTTTTCTTTTGCCGAAAGAAGTAGTTTAGATTTATTTATTTCCTTATTTGTCAATACCTACTATAAGAATTCCTCTTTACATCTTCGCAATATAAGAAGTGATAACATGGTTGGGACGACTTACTCTTTTACAGTCCGAATACGGTGCGCCGCCCAAACCAACTGTTTACTTCGTGTATTGAAAATATCAGAAATCATGTATAACATTCAATATTGAGCAATGTTTGACTCAGATCAAGGAATTAATATTCAAAAACAGAAGCAAGAACTTGAGCTCATAAATTTATCATTTGCTCATTCTTTAACATTCTCACGCAAAATTCATAGATTTTTTTTATGTCAAAGGTAAAACATGTCAAAGACCTGCAACCTGCTTAAGTCCAACCGATGAAAAAGATGTTTAATTAGATCATTTTAACGTGCACAAATATAGAAAATATTGTCGCAAACGTAAGGAGACGACCATAGTATTTTAAGGAGGAGGGGCTGGTTTTAAACTGAGTTATTTGTTTAAAAACTAAACCTAGACAAGAGATCTAATTATGTTCTTTTTTTCTTTTCTTTTCTCTTTCGTTTTCTCTTTCTTTCTTTCTTTCTTCATTTCTTTCTTGATTTTCTTTCTTTCTTCATTTATTCTATTTACTTATTTATTGTATATTTATGAAAATATATCAATAGAGGCATACGTTTATACCAAGCATGCCATGAATTGTGCACTTGAATTCCATACAGTGTACTAAATGCCTTTGCACAACATCACGAAATTGTTTTGTTTATGTCTTCTCTAGTACTGCATACCATCTCACGTCATGTAAAATTGTAATTCCCCTTCTTCTTGACAGGAACAACGACAAAAAATTACGTAGAGATTCCTAACAAAACAGAGATATGTTTTCAACGCAACCTGGCCATATCCCATCTAATCCTTCAAAGTGTCTGCCCTGTCCAATGCGCGTGTAACCTCTCTCGACGCACGCAGTGCAATTGTCGTTTAGGGTAAGATGATCCTGCATCAAGTTGTAGGTAGGAATCATCGGATATGATAATGAGAGTAGACAAGGGTCAATTATCAAATATAACCTAGGTCCCGTTACACACCAGTGAAAGATTGCAATGGACAGTTACTATATTTCTATACAATAAATTGTAATTAATGTAATTCATCTTGTCGTGTGTGGATATTATGTTATCTTTGGTAACTTACGGAAGCTCTGCTCTGCAACACGCCGTCCTGGAGACACGGACTGCTACTGATATCGGGCCGACGTCACTGAGTTTGCGCACAACGACGCTCTCTTGACGACATTTTCGTTCTTACAGCAGCTTTCACTTCATCTTTGTCAAAAAAGAGATGATCTACGGGACTATGAATAAAGAATTAGCTCAGTAACAAAGTGTTTATCGTTAACAGAAAGTAATAATAATGTATTATAGAATAAATAATCGTCGCTTCTCAAAGGTGTAATAATCGTGATACGTTTCAAAGTTAATAGCGCCCCTGATTAATTAATCTTGTTAAGGAGTGTAAGGACAGTCGACTAGAAAAGGCAGCGAGGCATTTTGAAACAATGTCCGTGCTTATATAATTCATATGAGATTGTTCATGATATTAACTTAGTAAACAGAATAAAATATTATTTCAGTAATTAACATAAATCACGCAAATTGTAATTGATATATTATATTTGTATAATTACATACATACTGTAATATTCAGTTAAACTATTTTGCTTTGGTTTCAAAAAGTGAGACAAAGGCATAGTAAAATATATTGGCAGTGGAATGTCATTAATGAACACTTTACGTCCAGTTGTATTCTAGTACTCGGAAAATATCTCTGTGTACTTAAATAAGAAATGCTTTAGTGGGAATGAATATCTGATTTGATGTTAATAAAGGTATGGCACCCACTAATTCATATGCCAAATGTCAAAATATTGTTTGAACGATGAATTTAGCAATGGTTCAATTTTTGTTAGATGAAGATAGGTGGTGTCACATCAAATCTTGTACAAATAGTGTGCATATATCACATGACGTATTATCAATCTTATGATCAAAGACACGAGAAATATGTAAAATGTCGATGACAAGACAATGATCACGTGCCCAGAAATCCATGCGCCTACAACTTTGATGTTGTAAGGAAAAAGGCAGATGTTATCAGAAATATTACGTCTTTAATATTTCTAAGATTTCATGCTATTGTATGAAATACCTTCGGGACACTACGTTAGTTTTCTTTGTGTAAAAAGCAAAATGAAATGATAGGGGAGATTTTCACGCTCTTACATGGGGTATAATAGACCATCATCTTTCGTTCCGTCTCATCAAAATTCAAAGATAGTTATCGAATATTTTCATTCCTCGTTCTTTTATATTATAAAAATAAATTAAAGGCATGGGGGAAAGGAAGAAAATGCAAAGATTTTTAAAATTTGAATAAAAATTCAATGGCAGATAAAAAAAAGGACATGATATTGCATTACAATAATCTTTATTCATTCATTCATTCATTTAAAATACCAGAGTGCGATGACTGTAATGAACATGGTAAATGAACTTGATTTAAGTCAACTTCATGATATCTATGTATTAAGATATACATGTTAACAAATAGTCTACTATACGTTTATGGGCATTGTGGATATATAGTAAACATATTTTACCATATTTTACTTCCTGTATTTAACATCTTCAGTCAATTCAAGAAGTAATTCAAATTATTTTCGAAAGATGAAATCATTCATTTAGTTTAATTATTTTATTTTATTTCATTATACTTCATTTTATTCTTATTTATTTTATTTCATTTTTTTATCTTATCTATTTATTTATTTATTTATTTATTTTTACATATATTTTATCTATTTCTTACTTTTGGAAAGGGGAAGAGGAAACTTCTCGATTCATCTGAGGCTATATGGGTTCTATGTCAAGATGACAAGTGCTTCGATGTGTTTCTTTCGCGTGAATCATATTTTATGTTACTAGGTATGCAAACTGATACTATACGAAAGAAAATCGCTAGACGTGAAGTTAAATACAAGATAAATAAGAAATCAATAGTTCAATTAATAACACTTCGAATGGGTTTTTTCGTTATACAGATTTAATTCCCATGAGTGGGTATCTGAGGTCTTACCATTGTAACGTCTAACATTTTCTATATCAAATATCATTTCCCATTTTATCAGATTCCACAGAACTGGTTGGCGTCATAATGACACCTGAAGTTTATTTTACTCTGCATAGAGTAAAAGATAACTGTGTACATGTATAACCAAAAGTCCCAATAGAGTCTTATTTTAAAGGCGGGAAAAAGTTTTCCCACAAGAAGGACATCAAAAACAAAATGCAACGCTATTATGACGTCACCACCGTTCGCCCTAAAAGCCCTAAATTTCCCATCATAAAGGTTTCAGCGGCGAAGCTTATTGTATTTCAAAATTTAAAAAAAAAAGTGGGAGAGGGAGAGGGGCGCAAATGATTTTTTGTACGTCCCACCATACGATGAATATTTCACTTACATGGTGACGGTATAAGGAAATTAGACCTCTGCATCAGTAAGGGATCTATTATACGCCTACAGTACAGTGACAAGGGATCCCAGTTTTCACTATTTCATCCGATACACAGGACCTGCAGTTGGTGGTACTCTAACAGTGGAACTCTTGGTTGCTATCCAAGTATGCTACCTGCAGTTGGTGGTACTCTAACAGTGGAACTCTTGGTTGGTATTCATGCACGCTACCTATAGTTAGTGGTATTGTTACACTGGAAATCTTGGTCGATATTCAAGCATGCTACTTACAGTTGGTGGTACTCTAACATTGGAACTCTTGGTTGGTATCAAAGCACGCTACCTACAGTTGGTGGTACTCTAACGTTTTAACTCTTGGTTGGTATCCAAGCACGCTACCTATAGATGGTGGTACTGTACCACTGGAAATCTTGGTTGGTATCCAAGCACGCAACATACAGTTGGTGGTACTGTGACACTGGAAATCTTGGTTGGTATCCAAGCACGCTACCTACAGTTGGTGGTATTCTAACATTGGAACTCTTGGTTGGTATCCAAGCACGCTACCTACACTTGGTGGTATTCTAACATTGGAACACTTGGTTGGTATCCAAGCACGCTACCTACAGTTGGTGGTATTCTAACATTGGAACTCTTGGTTGGTATCCAAGCACGCTACCTACACTTGGTGGTATTCTAACATTGCAACACTTGGTTGGTATCAAAGCACGCTACCTACAGTTCGTGGTACTGTAACACTGGAACTCTTGGTTTGTATCCAAGCACACTACCTACAGTTGATGGTACTCTAATATTAGAAATCTTGGTCGGTATCCAAGCACGCTACCTACAATTGGTTGTACTGTAACACTGGAAATCTTGGTCGGTATCCAAGCACGCTACCTACAGTTAGTGGTATTCTAACATTGGAACTTTTGGTTGGTATACAGGCATGCTACCTACAGTTGATGGTACTCTAACAATGGAACTCTTGGTTGGTATCCAAGCACGCTACCTACAGTTGGTGGAACTCTAACATTGGAACTCTGGTTGGTATCCAAGCAACACTGGAACTCTCGGTTGGTATCCAAACACGTTACCTACTGAAGTGAACTTCTCGATATACATTGGGTAATGAAATCTTCCAAGAATTACGGACTTAAAAACCATATTACTAGTATAACATTTCATTCACAATTCAGTCCTCCGTATAATTCTATATTCAATATATGCAACAAAATAACAGTTGCTAGTTTATGGTTTTTCTTAACTTATTGCGAGGTTGACTATACGAAGTAAGTTCTCGGCCCAATATACTTTCTTACAATAAATAAGTATAAAGTCCAATCAAACCACTATTCAATCATTTTAGACAATTTTGGTAGAAAGAAAAGGTTTGATTATACATGGAATTCGCTGTTAAAATTTGATAGGGCAGTCAAACCGATGTAAGTAAGGGATGATTCCCAAGGAAATTCATGAGGACTTCATGAGAACCCTTGAGAACGAGTCACCTTCTTACAGTACTGTTAAAAATGGGCTGCTGAATTTATGCGGATGATTCCGAGGGGTCAAATTGGGTCAAATTGTCACTCCGGATGAAACTTGTACATGTATTCACTAATTTGATTCTGAGATTATGAGAAAAAGCATGCAATGGATTTACACTGGCTCAACCCCCCCCCCTTTTTTTCCCCTTAAAATTCAAGAGGGATTTTTTTCAGCTGGGAATGTCATAGACTCTTTCTTTCGGGACAATAGTCCTTTTACCAATTTTACATGATGTAAGGGGCAATACCGGACAAATGAAGTTTTGCCACATAGATTTACGTCATACTACTGTGATGTCACAATCCAAGCATTAACGTCATAATGCAAAATGTGGTTTGTCCGGTATAAGACCTCTTACGTCATTTAAAATTTGAGAAAAAAAGGTCTATTAGGACATAGCCTTGTTTGCTTTCCTTAAGGAAGGCCGCACGATAAATGTATATTGTGTAGATGAAGGCTGCGTCAGGAGATTGTGGGAAAGAGAAGAGGAAAGATAACCTGAGGCGTTCTACTCTTGCCAGATAATACACCCAAGTGCAATAATGGCTGGCACGGAATACAAATTCGAGGTTCTTCCTCATCCCTCATATTCTCCAGATTTAGCCCCATCTGACTTCTATTTTCAAAACTAAAATCTTTCCTGCGTGGTTAGAATTTTGGAAGCAATGAGGGTGTCATGGATACTTATACGAGTACTTAGGAGTTCGGAATGAAACATTCTACATGTATTTTGATGGGATTCAGATATTGGAACAGAGACGGAGAAAATGCATTTAGATAAGGAAGATTGTATTGGAATATTATGACAATTCTTTCAGTCCTGGGTTTTCCTAAGTACACTGGGCCGAGAACTTTTTGAACACACCTCGCATAAACATGTAATCTCACATTTAGAAATAGTTCTATTACTTTTTCTTGTCGTTAAACGCCAAACCAAGACTATTTCAACTGTAAGATGGCAACCGATTTTACTGATGAGAGATTACTATGTAAACTGGAAATCAGCGACCCTCGCCACATACATTGCTACATTACTTGTCCCGGCTAAGAGTGGAGTCTAGTTTGAGTATCTGCAGGTATACTGGTAGATCACTTGCCTTGACTGAGAGTGAAACCTAATTGGAGTACTAGTACGTATACCGGTAGATCAATTGCCTTCGTCCAGTTTGACTAGTATATTGGCATGTGCACTGGTCGCTCAATTACAATGGCTATGAATGGAGCCCAGTTTACATATCGGCAGGTACACTGGTAGATCACTTGCCCCGACTGGAAGTGGAGCCCAGTTTGACTATCGGCATGTGCACTGGAAGGTCACTTGCCCTGGTTAGGAGTGGAATCCATGTTGAATATCGGCATGTACAGTAGTAGCTCACCTGCATTGACTAGGGTACAACTCAGTTTGATTATCGAAACGTGCACTGCTAGATTCCAATTGTTGGAAGCTGTTGGTACGTACACTGGTAGATGGCTGGCTGGGATTACCATGGCTGGGAGTTGAGTCCATTTTGATACCGGTAGGTACTAATGTAGATCGGTTGACTTGGCTGGAACTGGAGCCCAGTTTGACCATCAGCATGTACACTGGTGGTTAACTTACCATGGCTGGGGGTGGGGCTCATTTTGACTATCGGCAGGTATAATGGTAGATAATTTGCCTTGGTTCACAGTCGAGTCCAATTTGACCATCGGCAGGTATACTGGTAGATAACATGCCATGGTTCAGAGTGGAGTCAACTTTGACTGTTGGCAGGTATACTGGTAGATAACTTACTAAGGCTCAGAGTGGAGCCCAGTGGGACTATCGGCAGGTATACTGGTAGATAACGTATCATGGCTGGGAGTGGAGCCCAGTTTGACTATCGGCAGATATACTGGTATATAACTTGTCTTGGCTCAGGGTGGAGTCCAGTTTGACCATTGGCAGGTATACTGGTACGGTATATAACTTGTCTTGGCTCAGAGTGTAGCCCAGTTTGAGTGTCGGCGGGTATACTGGTAGATAATTTGCCTTGGCTCAGAGTGTAGCCCCTTTTGATTATTGGTATACTGATACGGTATATAACTTGTCTTGGCTCAGAGTTGAATCCAGTTTGACTGTCGGCAGGTATACTGGTAGATAACTTACCATGGCTGAGAGTGGAGCCCATTTTTACTATCGGCAGGTATACTGGTAGATAACTTGTCTTGGCTCAGAGTTGAATCCAGTTTGACTATCGGCAGATATACTGGTAGATAACTTACCATGGCTGAGAGTGTAGCCCATTTTTACTATCGGCAGGTATACTGGTAGATAACTTGTCTTGGCTCAGAGTGGAGCCCAGTTTGACGATTGGCAGGTATACTGGTAGGCAATTTGCCTTGGTTCAGAGTTGAGCCCAGTTTGACTATCGGCAGGTATACTGGTAGATAACTTGCCATGGTTCAGAGTGGAGTCCAATTTGACTGTCGGCAGGTATACGGGTAGATAACTTACCAAGGCTGGGAGTAGAGCTCATCTTGACTATCGGCAGGTATACTGGTAGATAATTTGCCTTGGCTCAGAGTAGAGACCATTTTGACTATCAGCAGATATACTGGTAGATAACTTGCCTTGGCTCAGAGTGGAATCCAATTTGAGTATCGGCAGGTATACTAGTAGAAAACTTGTCTCACTCAAAGTGGAGCCCAGTTTGACTGTCGGCAGGTATACTGGTAGATAATTTGCTTTGACTCAGAGCGATGTCCAGTTTGAGTGTCGGTAGATATAATGGTAGATAACTTGCCTTGTCTCAGAGTGTAGCCCAGTTTGACTATCGGCAGGTATACTGGTAGATAACTTACCATGGCTGGGAGTGGAGCCCAGTTTTACTATAGGCAGGTGCACTAGTACTGATAGATAACTTACCATGGCTGGGAAAGGAGCCCAGTTTAACTATCGGCAGGTATACTGGTAGATAACTTGCCATGGTTCAGAGTGGAGTCCAATTTGACTGTCGGCAGGTATACGGGTAGATAACTTATCAAGGCTGGGAGTAGAGCTCATCTTGACTATCGGCAGGTATACTGGTAGATAATGTGCTCAGAGTAGAGCCCATTTTGACTATCAGCAGATATACTGGTAGATAACTTGCCTTGGCTCAGAGTGGAATCCAATTTGAGTATCGGCAGGTATACTAGTAGATAACTTGTCTCACTCAAAGTGGAGCCCAGTTTGACTGTCGGCAGGTATACTGGTAGATAATTTGAAATATAATTTGAAATAAAATTTGACCATATAACACCTGTTTTGATTGATCTACATTGGCTGCCAGTAGAATTTCGATGTCAGTTCAAGACTCTTGTTTATACATATAAAGCGCTTCACGAACAAGCTCCATCATATATTTCAGAACTTATTGTGTCGTACATCCCTTCGCGAAGCCTGCGCTCAGAGTCATCAAATCTTTTAGTGGTTCCATCGACTCGTACGGTTAATTACGGAAAGAAACGATTTGATAAGGCTTCGTCTACCTTATGGAACGCGCTTCCTGTGTTCCTCAGAAACTGTGATTCTGTGGGAGTTTTTAAGAAAAAGTTGAAGACTTTCCTTTTTAAAAAAGCATATGATCTGTAAATAGACTTGAAAAGTTATAAGTGAACACTGCTATTTTAAATGTTTTAATTCAATGATTATGTACATGTTTGTAATTTACCAATTTTATTTTTATACATATGATATGCTTGTAAAGCGCCTTAGAGATTAGTATATAGGGCGCTATATAAATTTTTAATAATAATAATAATTTGCTTTGACTCAGAGCGATGTCCAGTTTGAGTGTCGGTAGATATAATGGTAGATAACTTGCCTTGTCTCAGAGTGTAGCCCAGTTTGACTATCGGCAGGTATACTGGTAGATAACTTACCATGGCTGGGAGTGGAGCCCAGTTTTACTATCGGCAGGTGCACTAGTACTGGTGGTTAACTTACCATGGCTGGGAAAGGAGCCCAGTGTAACTATCGGCAGGTATACTGGTAGATAACTTGCCATGGTTCAGAGTGGAGTCCAATTTGACTGTCGGCAGATATACTGGTAGATAACTTACCATGGCTGGGAGTGGAGCCCATTTTGACTATCGGCAGGTATACTGGTAGATAACATGTCTTGGCTTAGAGTGGAGTCCAATTTGACCATCAGCAGGTATACTGGTAGATGATTTGCCTCAGAGTGAAGTCTATCGGCATAACTTATCATGGCTTGGAGTGGAGCAAAGTTTGAATGTCGGCGGGTATACTGATAGATAATTTGCCTTGGCTCAGAGTGTAGCCCAGTTTGACTATCGGCAGATATACTGGTAATTAACTTACCATGGCTGGGAGTGAAGACCAGTTTGACCATCGGCAGGTATACTGGTAGATAACTTACCATGGCTGGTGGTAGAGCCCATTTTTACTATCGGCAGGTATACTGGTAGATATTTTGTCTTGGCACAGAGTGAAGCCGAATTTGAGTATCGGCAGATATACTGGTAGATAACTTGCCTTGGCTCAGAATGGAGCCCAGTTTAACTATCGGCAGGTATACTGGTAGATAATTTGCTTTGGCTCAGAGCGATGTCCAGTTTGAGTGTCGGTATATAATGGTAGATAACTTGCCTTGGCTCAGAGTGTAGCCCAGTTTGAGTGTCGGCAGGTATACTGATACGGTATATAACTTGTGTTGGCTCAGAGCGATGTCCAGTTTGAGTGTCGGTAGATATAATCGTAGATAACTTGCCTTGGCTGAGAGTGTGGCATAGTGTGACTATCGGCAGGTGCACTGGTTGATAGCTTACTATGGCTGGGAGGTGAGCCCAGTTTGACTATCGGCAGGTATACTGGTAGATAATTTGCCTTGGTTCACAGTCGAGTCCAATTTGACCATCGGCAGGTATACTGGTAGATAACATTGCCATGGTTCAGAGTGGAGTCAAATTTTACTGTCGGCAGGTATACAGGTAGATAACTTACAATGGCTGGGAGTGGAGCCCATTTTGACTATCGGCAGGTATACTGGTAGATAATTTGCCTTGGCTCGGAGTGGAGTTCAATTTGACTATCGGCAGGTATACTGGTAGGTAATTTGCCTTGGCTCAGAGTAGAGCCCAGTCGGACTATCGGCAAGTATACTGGTAGATAACTTATCATGGCTGGGAGTGGAACCCAGTTTGACTATCGGCAGATATACTGGTATATAACTTGTCTTGGCTCAGAGTGGAGCCCAGTTTGACTATTGGCCGGTATACTGGTAGGTAACTTGCCTTGGCTGAGAGTGTATTCCAGTTTGAGTGTCGGCGGGTATACTGGTAGATAATTTGCCTTGGCTCAGAGTGTAGCCCAGTTTGACTATCGGCAGGTATACTGATACGGTATATAACTTGTCTTCGCTCAGAGTTGAGCCCAGTTTGGATATCGGCAGGTATACTGGTAGATAACTTACCATGGAGCCCATTTTGACTATCAGCAGATATACTGGTAGATAACTTGCCATGGCTCAGAGTGGAGCCCAGTTTGACTATCGGCAGGTATACTGGTAGATAATTTGCTTTGACTCAGAGCGATGTCCAGTTTGAGTTTCGGTAGATATGATGGTAGATAACTTGCCTTGGCTCAGAGTGGAGTTCTGTTTGAGTATCGGTGGGTATACTGGTAACTTGCCTTGGCTCGGAGTGGAGTTCAGTTTGAGTGTCCGTGGGTACACTGGTAGATAACTTGCCTTGGCTTAAATTGGGGTGCAGTTTGATTGAGTATCGGCAGGTACACTGGTAGATGCCTTGCAGGAATCCAGCCCAGTCTGACAATCGCAGGGTACACTGCCCTGCCTATGAATGAAGCACAGTTTGATCATCTCTACATGCACCGGTGAATCAGATATCCTGACTAGAAGTGCAGCCCAGTGTGACCACCGACAGGTTCACTTGTGGATCACTATCCATTGCTAGGAGTGGAGTCCTGTTTGATCATCAGCTTTATACACTGGCGGATACACTTATCCCAGCTAGGAGTGGAGCCTAGTTTGACCATCAGCAAGTACACTGGCGGAGCAGATACCTTAGCTAAGTGTGCAGCCCAGTTTGATCACTTATGGATTGCATGCCTTGGCCGAGAGTGCAGTACGTACAGTTTATCACTGGCAGATACACTGGTGGATCACATGCCTCGGCTCAGAGGCCACTAGATTTTGATCATCGGAAGGTACACTGGTGGATCACATGCCTCGACTCAAAGTGCAGGATGTACAGTTTCATCACCGGAAGGTACACTGGCGTATCACATGCCTCTGCTGTGTGCAGCCCAGTTTGTTCACCAGCAGGTACACTGGCGTATCGCATGTCTCGGCTAAGTGTGCAACCCAGTTTGATCACCGGCAGGTACACTAGCGGGTCACACGCTTCAACTCAGAGTACAGTATATACAGTTTGATCGTTGGCAGGTACACTGCAGACCACTTGCAGCAGCCTCGGCTGAGATTGCACACCAGTATGACCAGGCAGGTACACTAAGGAATCTAGTGCCTCGGCTAAGAGTGAAGCGCAGACTTGACAGAAGAAAAAGTTTACAGGACAGTGAGTTATAATGCAGCTTTTTACTGTATTCAATTTTCAAGGCCTGCACAGACATACACAGAAACAAAACCGCCGCTCTGATGACGGTTCCTGTAAAAGAATTTTATATTGCTGTGCTCTATAACTCAATAGGCATGCAGTCGTTGTACACTCGTGCTTTAGGACCATTTTATACCCGATTCCCGATACACACGTATTTTTATTTTTTTTATATGACCATTGCGTAATATAAACATGCAATGCCGCAAGACACGTTGAATCTTTGATCATTCTCACAGGATCATTTCATACCGAAATCATTATTTTATATGGCATTCATATGATTCATATCTTACAAGCATTCAAGTCACGTGTTTACAACCATATCATGTGGTGATATCGTTTACTTATATTGCAGAGTAAGACAACTTTCAGATCACGTTCCATTACAACAACTTTCTAACCGAAGACAAATATATTATAGTTAGAAGAGGAGGTATCTTATTTTGAGTGTTCAAATGATACCAATATACCATAGAAAACACTTTTCAACAGAACAATACGGAATGTTAAATGCAAAACATATATTTTTGTTTTATGTAAAATAGGTATTGGCAGATCATCGAAATACATGTACATGTGACATACACATACAGTGTGTAAGTTTTCTTCTTTATGAGTTTTACCACGATATCTGTGTAATATTATAATAATATACGCGTACTGTTAATATCTAATTGTAATTTTAGTCAATGAAAAATACTTTATGACACTTGTGTTTTATTTAGCTTTAAATCTGACAATAAATCACCTCTGAGGGTATCGTTGTAATTCACGGCTGAAAATTTTATATGATCTATGCTAATTTCCAATACCATAGTGCTTCTTTTGTAGTACACATATACATGAATGGTCCCTTTCCTATGAAACGAGTGTAGAAACATTGCGTTCTGTAGCGAGGCGACTTCGCATATGCAGTAGTATTGCTGTTGTGTGTAACTTCCATTAATTGGCAATCGTTGACAAAACATTCGTTGGAGAATAGATCTATAGAAACAATGCAAGATAGTTTACATAAAATAATTCCTTTTTATGTAAGACTTGGTTGAAGAAAAGACTAGCAAATCATATCTTGTGAGATCTGAATGAAAGAAAACTATATGACTATCATTTCTCTTTAGTGGTGTTACAGACTGACATATTATGCTTGGTATGACATGATTCAGATTTCAGAGCATTCAACACGTCAAATATGTCTGTAGTTGTGAGACTTTCTCTTCAGCCTGTTTGTTGATCTATAGAAGAACTTGTCATTTGAATTTCAGATGGTTACGATACATGATAATCAAGAGAAAACCACACTGCGAGTGCAATGTGACCTCTGTAGAGACAATTAGTTAAAGGTCCACATTTGCATTTGCTTCCTTAAAACAACATTTAATGATATGCATTGATGAGTGTCGTAATTAAACAAGAGTTGGTTAGGTTCGGGCTCTATTTCACCAGCCATATGGCTTTGCTTTTTTGTCGGAAAACGGTTGCTTTTTTGATTGTCTGTTACGTGTAAACGCTAATTTTCATTAGATGTGACAATTCCCGTTAAATGCAACATATTTCAATGCAGATTGCAGTTTGATTTAATCATTTTGAAGATAGGCACGCGCTGTGGCTCTTGAGATAGTCTGTTGCAGTCCTGCAAGGCTTTTGTCTGTGATTTGGGAGCTGGGAACTCTTAACTGTGCTTTTTTAGGGCAGATGTGAGGCCTGAACGATGGAATAGAACACAGAAAACCAGCAGGGAGCACTCTAAATGCTCTTAGTATCTAGATTGCTAATCGAGAGGCAGTCGCTGACGTCTTGGGCAGCAAATACTCGGTTTGCTAGATGCAACTTTTGGTGCCAAGCACGTGGAGCTCGGCGTGCACAGAATGGCAGATTTGCGTTAATCGCTACTTTTTCGTGTATGCTATGTAAATAATTTGAAGCATCCATGTCGGCTCTGTGACAAAATGACTATTGTATGGCTGCCGTGTAGGCTTGCATCATGCCACGCGAGCGAAGAACAATGCTCTTCTATTTCTGACGGCAGGTGAAGGAGAGAGAAAGGCGACCCTTAGCCCAATCAATGATTAATGCCTTACATCTTGTACCAATTAAGTATAGAATTTAATAGACATGAAAAGATGTATTTCATTAAAATCTGAACTAAATTGAAAGTTATACCAGGTGTAATTGGAAATCAAGGGATTGCGCACTGCATGCTATATTACCATCTTAAATGCATGATGCAGCCGGCAATATATCGGTAATTTGGTAATAAATAAGTTCTTTAAAGATTCTATGGAACAGGCGACGTATCCAAGTTTCAACGAAATCATTTAAGTGCACTAAAATTTGTTCCAGAAAACTTTTATTGAAGGTTTACTTAGTGTTGTTAAAAGTTTTGCAAAACTTTTGAAATCGCGCGCTCTTTGTAATAAGAACGCATGCGCATCACCGCGAACAATGCTGTATTGAAAGACAGCCGCCCACTTCGTGTGTTACGTGATTAGTTTACAGCGCATAGCACTGAACCATTTGCTACAAAGACAGGATCATATGGGTTGTCTAAATACCTCATTCTACCTTTTGTTTATTATCACAAGATATTTAGTATTAGAATGAAAAATATTCAGATTAAGGGTTCATGTAATAAATGCTAATACATAGGAGATCAATTATCGATTGAAATTTATTCGTTTGTGGAGTAAGATAGAAATATATGGCGTTGTCACGAAATGGAGTCTCCTCTTTGTTTTGGTTTGAATCATCGGGATATAATCCGTGTAAATTGACAAATGCATATCAAAATGTCCATATCCAAGATGCACGCCTTCATTTATTATCATTTTGTCGTATTTTGTGTTCATTTAAATGGTAATGCAATATTTTTTTGCCAAGAGCTTTAAACTATATTTGCTCAACTTTTCTAGCATTGAATTGATAGCGGATAATTTTCAATCTTCTATTTATATCTATTTTTATCCTTTGATAGGTTTACAATGTATAAAGTTTTTAAGTAAATATTTACATTTTATATCAAAACGCAAAGAAATTATATTTCATTATGTAAAACTAGTAAAAGATGAGTTTATAGAGACTGACAGTGAAATATTTAAAAATAAAGAGGGTGCAGTGTTGTTTCGCTCTTATTGTGTTTTCTTACTTAAAAGTTTACCTGAGATATCGCGTGCCCTGTTCACCTCGAATGCCAGCTCACACATTTTTTGACAATTACTGTGAAATAATGAAATTGCAGATAGAAAAGTGGAATTCATTTCAAAGTTTAACATTTTATACAGAAAGCATAGGTGTTATCTTTGATGTAAATAATTATACAGACATTTATATAAACAGACCGAATTAGAATATAAATAATGGGCATATATCTACGTTTATTTACCCATACTGTTTCATAGGTCGATAGATATCATCAAACTGAATCATAAATTACAATTATATCAAAGTAAATTGACATTGACATTCTTTCTTTCTTTTTTTTTTCAAACTTTGAAATTAAACACATGTCGATTTCCTTAACGATCTTTATCATTATTATTCGTTCCTAAAAAGGTTGTTTAAGAAGTTTATCTCAATTTGTAATTCACTGACCATATGTTTTTATCATCGGAAGCGTTTGTAGATTGAAGTACATGTTGTTGTTTGCAAAATGATTTCATAATTAAATTAAGTTTAATGAAACAATAAACATATTCCGACAGTGAGTGTACACACAATCTAACGAAAGGTGTGGTTAATTAGAACACCTTGTAAATAGAGAATAAAGTACCGGTAACACCTAACGCGCTTAATCGACCTCCCATTATTTCAAATACGAGTTAAGCTATCCGTCACCAAATTATTTCGACATGTTTTGATAGTCCGATGTTTGTCCCTTTGATCGCGAGCTAGGCGCGTGCGCACGTGACCCGAGGCACGAGCATCGATTTTCATTGGCTGGTGTTTTTATAATTCCGCCCAGTTATTGAAGTGGCCTTTTGTACTCGACTCAACAAAGTGATGTTGAGAAACCCGTCAATTTTATGCGTTCGGGTATAAATTCTCTAGGGGATTTCATCACTTACATTTGTACAAAAGCTTTAGACTAAAGCAGTGGTCACTTAACTTCAGATTTTTTATTTTGAAAATGTCTTCAGGAATAAGGATTCAGTTCATGTCGTCTCCAGTACATGACAGCAATATGAGCTCGACATCATCACCTTATCCCTTTTCGTCGCAATCATCAGTTTCTCCTACCGATGTTTCATCAGAGATAGATTTTGAGACATCAGGATTCGAGGAAGTATTTGCAAGCGATTTAGAGCCGAGGAAAGCTGCTGCAGAAAAAGATAAAAATAGTGTGACTTCTACTCCAAAAAGAAAACGTTATAATAAATCAAGAAAACGTGAGCGCAGTCCAGCTTTGATAGAAAAACTCAAGAAGACGAGAAGATCCAAAGCAAATGATCGTGAACGAAATAGGATGCATGGACTGAATGATGCACTGGAAACGTTACGAGAAGTACTTCCAACAAACAACAATGGAGAGAACAAACTTACAAAAATAGAAACTTTGCGGATGGCCTATAATTACATCTGGACTTTATCACAGACTCTAGAATTGCTTGATAAAATACCCGATCAAGGACTACTGAATAATCATACTGAGATGGCATCCAAGGTAAAGCTTGAAAATCCAGAAACAGCTTGTCGTCTTCAGCCTCAGTCACAACAGTCGGCCGACTGTCAGTTCCAGAATATGCCACCAACGAGGGTAGTAGTGGAGCCTAAATTCAGTTCTCTCTATCCACAGTGTAAATCTTCTATAGACAATATCAGTGATCCAAGCAATACTAGTGCTCATTTTTCTGCTTATATGCGGCCTATGGCAAATTCTACAATGGGATTCTGTTCACCAGTGTCACAGTGTGTACAAGACATTCCAGTATTGAACCATGGAACTCAAATATCAAGGAACGGACAATTCCAGTGGGGAAATATACTGTACAGTACAGAAAGTCATCCTACAAGTCCAGCGGAACATTCGGATACTTCTGACGGATTCTCATACGAGATGTTTCCATAAAACACTTAGATGACATTAACAACCTCTGTGATATCTTTACTGATTTGTGCTTCCGATGTATTAGTCATTCTGTACAATTATACAAGCTAGTGATATAGGATACATTCTTTATCTTATTCAGACGATGGAAAAAGCATGATGTAAAATGTATTACAAAAAAGTCTTTCACTATTGTAAATTAGAAATTTTAGAATTTTTGATTGATGATGTAACTGAATTATTAATCGCAAATGAATCTGTGAGTACTAATTTAGCGACAGACAAGTTCATTATTTCATTGTAAAATAAACGAAGAATTAGAATTTCTCTTGAATGAGAATGACTAGTGATTTATTAATGAAGGACACTTCTTCAAATAATCATAAATGAAACTTAATTATCACAAATTATGAGAGGAATTTTATAATGTTGATATCTGCGTTTGCATATTGTTGATAGCGATCTACATGTTAGTTGACACATGTTTGATGTCGGACATTTCTAAGATGTGTAAACTGATTATGCCGGTGCGGTATCTTGTACAAATTAGCCTAGGTTACAAGTCCATATAAGGAAAATAAAACTCTATTTTGATGAATATATTATATTTTTATGCAATAAATATATTAAATAATTGTGCATCTATCAATTTTATCATAAATTGTCGTGTATATTTAAAAGGGGTTGACAATGAAGATTACTTTTAAAATATTGACGCTTGAAATAATTCGAGCTGGTTGATTAATTCTTAAAGGATGTTGGACGTGTGCCTTGCACGGGTGACCATGTAGTCAACCGGAACTAAGAAGTCTTTACTTTTGGAGGCGGAGAAGCTGTCGTAATAAAGCAACCCAATTAAAGACCAAAATGGAAACTTTACGCAAGTTTGAAAGAGTACTAATTTGATAATAGAAATTTAAATGATAGCAACCTGCGCCATCTATTGACAATAGACAACTTACAAATATTTATGTGGCACATTAAAGGCGCCAAATGGCAGTCCATTGTATCTTACCACAGAGCGAACAAGTGAAACTGGCAATCAACATGAATTATATGCTTTACAACACAGTTAAAGCACCCGATCTGGAATATTTTATTTCGACTTTCGCTAAAACGGAATGTAGAAAGGTGTTCAAGATTTTATAAAGTTCTTTATAGAGTGCTTACGCTCATCCAGTAGGTGAAGGTTTGTCGAGAGTTTGCACTTCGTCCATTAACTTGTATAGTGGTGGCCCAAGTTGTTTACTACCTACATCAAGACCCAAATTGGACACGTGACCTCAGCTTTTATTGCCTCAATGGAATAGATAAATTAATTTTAAACCTAGGTCCATGTCAATTACATTGACAAAATCAACCACACAATGAATGAATAAATAGATAAATAAATACCACTATAAGAAATACAAGAGAAAAAAAATTGATTACTTTGCAATCTGCATTCCGACCTAAGGCGGACAATTGATGTTGTTAACTGAATTATGTTTCGTACAAAATAAGAAAATGAATCATCGAACTATACCTATAATGTAAGAATTTTGTGTAATTGGGTACAATTATATGATTTTAGTTTATCTCCCACCCGGCCTTTCTGACTAGTGTTTCCAGTTTTTCACTATCAAATAGCGGCTTCTCCGTATTTTATTGCATAAAAATGTTATGCTATATAACTGATCAGTACCAAGCTTTGAGTGTTCTCTGGGGTGTCGTTAACAATTTCATACGATGCATAGTTGAAAAAAGTCTCATATTCACGAGTGTTCATAGACCTCAATAATAGCCTTTCTACACAACTGCAACACACAATTTGTAGAGAGAAAAGTGTACAATAAACGATAAAGATAATACAGTGCACTTTTTTATTGTGCGTAGTAAGGTACAAACGATTTTATCTGATTGCAAAATAACTGATGTCATAATGATGTTACATAATAACGTATGTTTTACATATTAACAATCAGACACTTTGTAAATATAGCCTGGAGTGAAAGATGCCAGGAGTTATCTTTCTTGGCATGGTTCCACTGAACCCGAAATAATGATTTACAGACCTAGGTATATATAAAACGGATTTCGCCTATAGCTGTTTCTTTAAAAACATAATTCAAGGTTTACATAGACCTTTCCTACAAGCAGAATTCTTGACATCATTGCTTTAATATTTCTCAATAGATCCATAACATACTAATAAGTAGGTACAAGTTGCCAAATTCACTTCTGTAAATTCTATGGTATACCTTGGATTGCTTGATATGACCTGCCTGGTGATTTGTGATGGAAAGTATAGTCATTTTTTAAACCGGAGAGATCAGTTTAAGATGACAGGATGTTAAGAATTAATCTTCTAATAGTTTAAACATCCTCACTTACCTATAGTAGATTTTCATGTTATTAATTTTATGCATCCAGTAGTCAATTTTATCCGTTACTTATCATTTACCTGGGATATATTACCAAAGTTGTACCCTGGTATGGGCATACCCCATCCTATATTTGGGACAAAGGGAAAACTGTGGAACATGCCTTTTGAATGTCTCAAATCTATCTGTAAGTAACACATTAATAAGGAAGACGTGCTGTTTACGAAATCAGTGGGGAATTTACACTGAACCATGCATTTGCTTTAACGGTCGAGAACGAGGCAATTAAAACTACCCTCTTATGGTGACATCCAATAACCCTAAAAAGCTACCGTCCATATCTGATTTCAAATATGACCACAGGCGGCATCAAAGTTGCAGACATCGATGAGTATTTACACTACTTCATAATTTTTTTAATTTGAAGACGTTTTCAGTCTTGACAGTCTTTAACTTATCGTTATTCAAATAATTCTGTGCTAAAATCTTACGATAGCCAATTAGTTTGTTAAGTGTTCATACTTTAAACACATTCAAAACTTCTCATATCCAATTAATGGAATCCCCAAGGTAAATATCTAAGGTAAATATGTAAAGACTTGAACAGCTAGGTAGCAATATAAGAATCGCAAGCATGAGCGCTGCAGACAGTCGCAAAGTAGTCAACTAAGTTGAAGTAAATACATGCGGGAATTCAAGTTTCATGAAATTTTACTTACACTGCATATGTTGTTTCAGCCAAATAGTCTAAAGTTTTGTACAATATTCACAGACTCTCAAGCAAAAATAATCCCCCCCCCCACAAAATAACCCCACCCAAACGTATTTATTATGACAAAGACACTCATACCAAGTGTAAAATGGATGTCTCTGATAAATATTCCCAACTATTTTCTCAATCAAGAATGAATATTGCATTTGCTTTTGCTCTATTGCATAAATAAATGAAAAATTATAACTATTCATGAAAAAAATCTAACGCGGAAAACCCTTATAATTCGCTAAAAGAACATAACAAGTACATGTATACTGATTTCTTGAAATCAAATGCAAATTAATGCATTTGTTATGTTTAAAATAAAAAAGAAAGTAAGAAAGAAAGAAAGAAAGGAGAAAAAAGAACGTTCCATTTCTTGTGTATTGACATGAGTTTGGTTTAGTTTATACTTCATATTAACAGAAAATGAGGACATCTATGTGAAAAGACGATTTAAAGGTTCTTATCTCCTATCGCCCTATTTAATCTAACCCAATTGTTGTACCCTTTTATACATTGTAATTCTCAAAGATGATTGCATTTCTGGTATAATGCTTGCACTAAACCCGGTATTATCAGGCGAACAATACCCGGACATAACTGCTGAGTCTGGGAGACAGGCAGGTAGCACGGGCCGGGTATTTAGTTACCATCAACCATCGAGTCCATCCGGGTGAGAACAGCGCTCGCTGCAACTTGATCCGGAATCACGGCAATTATTGCTTTCCGACCCAGTACCAAATCATGGCGAAATATTAAAAAGTCATAAACTTTATATTAAAACAACGTGCAGGAAACGTTAAAAAAATAAAAGGTTATAATTTCAAACCAAAGTCACTGGGTGACAGTTATGAAATATTAGGCCACATGTAGAGTTGTTTAGCAAAAAATACGTCCTTCGACACGCGCGTTTGTATGATAACAAACTGGCCGATAGAAAGGCTAGCACGCGCCTCTGCTCGTAATCGAATGATATATAGCCAGCATGCACGTGCCATCCATAGGATCTTGTTGAGCTAATCTGGGCTCCGTTTTTCTTTCTTGTATCAAATATTATTACAGAATTTATAAAGTCTCGGAATTATATGGCCGTCATTTCTTTTTGTGTTTATGAAAAGTTTTGAGAAAAAATATTACCTTTCAAATCCCGAAGGATCTAATCAAGTACACAAAGTCAGATTGAAAAGCGAGCACCTGCCTGAAGAAGTTAGACAACGCAAAATTTTTCTGTGTCAATACTTTTTGATTTCCTCCCTTATGAAAATGTATTTAATTTCGGAAAGGGTTCGGATTAATATTGGTGAATATTATTTTTGTTACTGTCAACGTGTATTGTAGAGGGACAACTCGTTCTCGTATAATAAAGAGTTTAAAATCTAATTACTCTCGCCTATCGCATCTTTTGAATTTTTTTCTTAATTTCTGCGATAAATCGATGATATGCGTGATTTCAAACCCCTAGTTTCCTGGTCGTAAAGAAAATTATTGACAATACATTCCCCAATCAAATGGCTATTAATATCAAACAGCGTCACGAGAATTTGTTTGTACTTTCATCCAGGAGAAATAATTTGTAATTCAATTTTCTGGTTACCAATAATGGGGGTAAATTTGAAGAGGGTAGTCGGCATCAGAAAGCTTTCAATCCTTTCTGGAATTAAGTCAGGGCGATTATGTAGTCCAATACAGAGATATAATGATGTAAAAGGGCGTTACTAGCCGTACTGCTTCAAAGATACAAGAGCATATTAAGACGGTCGATTTGCTAGTACACATGTATATAATGCATGTTATCATTAATAAAGGGACTCGTATACAGACATAATAATGCAATACATATTCCATTAAAACGCGAAAGGAAACTAATCAGAAATAACTCGTTATTTCGTGTTTGGTTAAATTCCTAATTCATGAATTCTGTATACGTTATTGCGTGTGTTTGTCACACGCTAATGTTTTATTTTATGTCGCTGTGTGTATTTTAAACACGCGTAAATTAGTGACCATTAAACGTCTCTTTATAGCGATCTCAACTGCGACGGACGCTGGGTGCTTGATCAAATGTCCATTTCGCTCAATCATTGTCAATATCACGTGCGTAAACGCTTTGATGTCCGCCTATATGTTGATCTGGTCTCTACCATCTACTGAGCCAACGTCATTGGTTTGGACTGGCTAGTTTTTGTAAGTTTGATGACATGCTGGTCAGTCATCGATCATCCACACCAGGTACAGCTAATTAGTAGCACATTCATTGTCCTAGCGTGAGGAACTAGCTATCACAACCTTATTCAATGTTACTCTTTTTTAATAACTTCAGAAATTTGATCATTTTCAATGTAGATATATGAGAAGTAACACGGAAAGTTTACTACAATTTACCACTTCATACCTTACATATGTTCATTGACGAATCCAAAAGGGTACGGACTGCCTAAAGAGGCGAAATTCCTTTCCTGATGGTTTGCGCGGTTGTTTTGTTTGTTTGGGTTTTTTTTTCTTTAGTTTATATAATACCTATACATCAGGCCCGTTGAAACCCCCACCTTCCTCTTATTTTTTAGCCCACATAGGCGGATCTAGAAATTTTTGAAAGGGGGGTTGCAGTCTCCCATAAGTAATGTTTTGCACTATTCGGTCTGGAAGAGGGGGGCGGGGGGTTCAGCCCTAAAATGGTTGAAAATGACCTTTTTCATAAAATTTTCCGACCAAAAAGAGGGGGGGGGATGTTGCATTCGCCACAACCCTTCCTCTAAATCCACCAGTTACCCATCATGGATTTTTTCACGTTACGGAACGAAATGATATTCAAGGTTTGGACCCCTCACTTTTGAAATGCTTCCTACGGCACTGTCCGTTCAATTCATTTCATTTATTTGAAGAGATACGTTTCATTAATACATACGTTTTATTTACAAGGCGGGCAGAGGTTTTCCAGAATCTTATACTGTCATGTCATATAAAAAAATACACAGGGTGTTGGGATGTTAACATGATCCTATATAACAGAATAAACAGACAAGCGGCTAACATGGAACAAAAACAAAAACAAAAATAAAATAAAATAAAATAAAATAAAATAAAATAAAATAAAATAAAATGAAATGAAATGAAATGAAATGAAATGAAATGAAATGAAATGAAATAAAATAAAATAAAATAAAATAAAATAAAATAAAATAAAATAAAACAAAACAAAACAAAACAAAATAAAATAAAATGAAATAAAGAAATATAGAGAAAAATATTATAAGCCTAGAATGTAAGCAGAGGAAAAAGCGGGAAGGTTAGAAAGAGAGTTTGAGATCGACATTGTATGCTACCAATACACTTTTACAGAAATGCAATTTTGAGTAAGGTTTAAAAAATTAAGATGTAAAATTAACCGTCCTTATAATCCTACATGACTGACTGACTGACTGACTCCCCACATGGTAAATTTCCAAGAAATATTGTAAAAGATGTACGGATTAGATTTACAAGATTTCAACTGTCATGTAAGAAACTTTCTATGTCATTCAGTATTACACTAATTCCTTTAATTTGATATTATAGTATACAGGCATATAAAAATGAAAACATTTGCTGTTTGAAACAAAATAATAAAGTTTAAACCAACAAAATATCTTTCTAAAATTTAATTTCATTTTCTACAAATTCAGAAGAAATGATAATCCTATTTCGCTGAAGACTTCTACGGCTTGACAATACACATGAGGCACGGAAATCCTGGTCAATGATCTGATTGTTCCCAGTCAGGCAGGTGCAAGACTGGTAATGGTACAGTCATAGAATGGGTTACGCTTTAATGAAGTTATGAAGCAACCACAAACACCATATCATATATTTAAGCCATAGTTACCAAGGTGAAGAAATCAAACCATAACATGGCATCAAAAGACCCATCTATAGATAAAACATAACAGATGGACATTAATTTCCTTTTCTTCATTTTATCTCATTTTAAAATCTATGTCCTTTCTCTTTTAATTAGAACCGCATCAAAACATGGTCGAACCAAGGGAATGGAGACACACAAACACGAAATTATTATTGATCAATTACAAAACATTCTTTTCGCTAAATTGACCGCATTTGATAAACACCTAAAAGTTGATCATTAAGAAACTGTGAAATTGACCATACAAAGAGGATGTAATTGATCACTTTATTATGTTTGAAGCATACCGACGGAACTGTTAAAACCAATAAAGAAAACAAGAGATCGTCACACCCCCACTCCCCGTATTACGACACCTTTATCTTAAGATCTATAGCGATCCGGGACCCCGTTTGGGTGCGATATACAAATTGTTTTTCCTTTGTGTCACAGTTATACTAGCTTATGATACAAGAAAGACAACTTTCAAATAAAGTAGTCAATATGTAAACAATTGAAGTTACCTTTCTTGGCGCATTCTTGATCAATATAGACTCGCAAAACCTTTTCTAAGATTGATTCTGTGAGATTTTCATGCACTATAGCCTTAAAAGTTTAAAAAAAATGTATTGTGATTTAATGGGAACATAATAATAAATGAAAGCAATAAGTGACAAAGGATTAGAAACAAAAGCGAAACACAGACATCTACGTAAATCATTTACACAGTCATTGGTATTTTATTAGATCAGATCGAGAAATATATAAATCTGGAGAAAGTAACATAAATCATTTCGACAATAAAATTTACTAAATACATGCGTTTGACCTGGATACATAAGTAGGCTAGTTTTAGCATGAATAGATATTCAAATATATATTATGTAACAAGCAACATGGAATTATTATATTTTGATCATAGGTTTATACAGATTTTCTGATGTTTAAAGCATATTTGACATATTTACCTGAATTGCACTGATCTGTGGTATTATTTGTGTTTAGTTATTGTTGATAAAATTTGTTTTGTAAGACTTATTTCTCAATATTTCGTTTTGTCTATATCTGCTACGTTTGATTCCTAAAATTGTATGAGTTCTAGAATATACGATGTAGAAACGTGTTTCGGTGTTATGTTGGTCTGTGTTGATGCTGTCTCGAACTCGTCTAATCTCCTCATCTCAACATGGTGGCAGCGGTAAAGGAACTCGGAAGCGAATGATCTCGAGAATTCTGTCATTCGTCAACTTTAGCGTAATATTATTGCTGTATTGTGCATTTATGGCTCAGAACGGAGAAGGCCAAGTTGACCAAGGTCAAGGACTCGTCGCTCCTGCTGCCCAATCGTTGGTGAACCCGAATTTGCGTTTACCCCCGGAATTGGATATAACGTCAGGTAACGTTTCTGAAAACTTTAAAACATGGAAAAGACAGGTAGAAATTTATCTATTGGCCAGTGGCACAACAAATCTCCCACAAAACGTACAAACAGCAACTTTAATAAAACTGTGGTGGAGAAAACTTACTAAAAGTTTATGATCAATTTATATGGGCAGAGGGTGAGGATAGAAACAATCCCGAACATGTTCTCACTAAAATAGAACAATATTGTAATCCTCGCCGCAATGAAGTTGCAGAATCGCACAAATTTTGGTCCACAAAATATAATCCGTCTGAACCCATTGACAATTTTATTACTGAACTACGCACAAGGGTGAAATCCTGCAATTTTGGTACCCTTGAGGAAAGAATGATAAGGGACAAAATTGTTTTTTCTACAAGTGGGAAAGTTCAACAACTTCTTCTTCGCGAAGACCAGCTAAACTTGCAGCGAGCTATTAAGATTTGCCAGTCTTATGAGCAGGCGAATAAACAAGTACAAGAAATGAGAAACGAGGAAACTAACAGAGTAAACAAAGTACATAAAACGCAACATCAACACAGTAGACCGAATACCTCTACTACAAACAAATCGAGTCACACTAAATCTGGCAACAAACCCAAGGAGCACCAAAATAATGAAAGGAAAGTTAAATCGTGTAAATTCTGTGGTCGTCAACATGAAATGCGAAAAGAAGCATGTCCTGCATGGGGTAAAACCTGCGATAACTGTCATGGACGAAATCACTTCAAGGTCAAATGCAAGAAGGTCAATATGGTTGGTACCAAACCTGATCCTCAGCCTAGTTATGACTCATCTGATTCAGACCGTGACTTATGGTTGAATAGCGTCGCTAATGGTAACAAAACTAACATTAAAGCTCGTATGAAGGTCAACAACTGCGATGTGGTTTTTCAAATCGATAGTGCTGCTGAAACTAACACTATTTGCCAACGTTTTGTTCGAAAGGAACAAGTTCGACCGAGTTCGTCCACACTGCATATGTTCAATGGCAGTACACTTAAACCTCTTGGTGAAACTGATTTGATGGTAACTAACCCCAAAACCGGAAAAGAGTATGATGTGAAATTCTCCATCGTTAGCAACAAGTTACAATGCTTACTTGGTCTCGAGTCGTGTCAAAAAATGAACTTATTGACTGTGAATGAAGAGAAATTTATCGCGAACGTAAAAATTACCGATTCGTTGGGTGACCTTGGGGAAGCTACACTTACCGTCGACCCGGAAGTCAAACCTACAGCTCTGCCATGTCGGAAAATTCCTATTGCTGTCAAGGACAAGGTCAAAACCGAGATTGACATTCTAGTGCAGAGAGGTGTTCTGATACCTGTGACTAAACCTACCCGGTGGGTAAGTCAAATGGCAGTCGTACATAAACCTAATGGAAAACTACGCATCTGTATAGATCCGCAAGCCCTTAATAATGCGTTAATCAGGGAACACTATGCCTTACCTGTTTTGGATGACATCTTACCTAAACTACAGAAAGCCAAGATCTTCAGTAAACTGGATGTGAAAGAGGCCTTCTGGCACGTAAAATTAGATGAACAGTCTAGTGAACTTACTACTATGATCACACCATTTGGTCGTTTTAGGTGGGCTAGATTACCTTTCGGCTTGAAGGTATCTAGTGAAATATTCCAGCGAAAACTTACCGAAGCATTGAATGGTTTGGAAGGAACATTCCCAATCGCTGATGATATTATTGTGGCTGGATGTGGTGATACCGTACAGGATGCAGAGCGTGACAATGAAGAGAAATTAAAGCATTTATATGACCGATGCAAGAAATATAAAATTGTACTTAATGAAAATAAGAAAGAACTTGCCATGAGAGAAATTATTTTCCATGGACATAGAATAACAAGTGAAGGTGTAAAGGTGGATGAAAGCAAAGTAGAGACTATCTTAGATATGGCCAGTCCAACAGATGTTGCAGAACTAAAGCGTCTATGTGGAATGGTCCAGTATATGGCAAAATTCCTACCGAGCTTATCCGGAACTCTAGAACCGTTACGTGTGCTTACACGAAAAGATGCCGCATGGAACTGGACTCGTGAGTGCGAAAATGCGTTTCGTGAAGTGAAACAGAAACTAACAAATACGCCTATCTTAGCGTACTTCAATCCAGAACTCGATCTTGTGCTACAGACAGACAGTAGCAAGGATGGACTAGGTGCAGTGTTACTCCAGAATGGTAGACCAATTGAGTATGCGTCAAAATCACTCACAAACACTCAAAGGAAATGGGCTCAAATCGAAAAAGAAGCCTTATCGATCTTATTTGGCTTGAAACGTTTCGATCAATACACGTATGGACGGAAGGTGATTGTGGAGAATGACCACAAACCACTGGAATCAATATTAAAGAAACCACTTTCATTAGCACCGCGTCGCTTACAGGATATCATAATGGAGCTAAACCGGTATGATATAGTATTCCATTTTCTAAAAGGGGAGAAACTCTTGATTGCAGACACTCTTAGTCGTGCACGTATCATGCAAAAGCCAGACGAACGTCCGCGCATTTTTAGTACTCGTGTCAATGAGGATATATCGGACAAACGGTTAGATGAAATCCGATCTGCAACCCGTAATGATTCTGGTCTGCAGGAACTTATAAAAATCATTGAAGATGGCTGGCCTGACTCAAAACATGATCTGAAGGACATTTGTAAACCATATTTCGATATGCGTGAAACCCTCAGTGTATACGATGGCATCGTAACAAAAGGAGAAGCCATTGTGATTCCGAAAGTGTTGGTACCCAATATAAAAGCCCGACTGCATTCCGCTCATCTTGGTTATGATTCCATGATTCGGAGAGCACGTGGTACTGTTTTCTGGCCTAACATGACGGGTGACATTAAACAAATGGCAAATAATTGTATTCCATGCCAGGAGATGAAACCGCAACCTACTAAAACACCACTAAGACAACACTATGATGGAGGATCACCGTGGGCTAAGATTGGTGCTGATCTATTCCAAATAAAGGACAGAAATTACCTCGTCAGCATCGATTACTACAGCAATTACATTGAGGTTGACTACTTACCTACTACAACCTCAAAACAAGTGATAAAATCGTTTAAGAAGCAGTTTGCTCGATTTGGCATACCATTGACTATCATATCAGATAATGGACCGCAGTTTACATCCTCTGATTTCCGTGATTTTACTACCGCTTGGGGCATATCTCACTATACGTCATCACCCAATCACCAACGCGCAAATGGCAAGGCAGAATCCGCCGTTAAAGTAATTAAGCATCTGATGATGAAATGTGACCGTGAAGGAACGGACCAATTTGAGGCATTGATGGAACAAAGGAACACTCCTCGTCAAGACACAGGGCTTAGTCCCAATGAAATGTTGTTTGGTAGACAAACAAGGACGCGCATCCCGACTTTACCGCGTAAAAAGCCCGCAAAAATTAAAAAGCGTGAAAAGCGACAACGAAGTGTAAAACGCTACTATGACAAAACGGCTAAAGAGCATCCACCCCTGAAGGTAAATCAAAATGTGTATTTCCAACATACAAATTCGACAAAATGGATTCTTGGAAAAGTTGTGTCGATTATAGGACCGCACTCCTATACAGTGATATCCCAGGATGGTATTGTATACCGCCGTAACCGTTTACACATACGCCCAACCGCTGTGAAAGCTGTAATGCGCGACAAATCACCGATTCGCATACGTAATGATGTTGCTGACAGACGGAAGATGCCGACTCAAATCGTTTCGGAACGTCATGAACTTACCAACTATAAACATGGAACAAGTAATGTTGAAATTGAGAATCATGCTCAACCTGTCGATCAGAATAGCACCGCTGAAATTAATTGTGCTCCGCAACCAAATGTAATTCACGAGGATAACAGTGAGTCAGTGCGTGTTCCCCTCCGTAAATCAGTGCGTGTCCGAAAAGAACCAGAAAAGTTCAAAGACTTTGTTCGTTATTAACTCATTTAAAGAATAGTCAAATATAGTTTAATGTTGTTTATTTTGTAATATTCACAAGTAGTGTTTCTTATATACAAACTGTTACTGTGCATATTGAAAGACACTCTAGTCAGTATATCAGTATTATGAGACAATAATTCTAAAGCTAACTGTAGTTTCAAAATATTTAAATGCGTAAAATATACCATTTCTCAATGAAAAGGGGATGTTGATAAAATTTGTTTTGTAAGACTTATTTCTCAATATTTCGTTTTGTCTATATCTGCTACGTTTGATTCCTAAAATTGTATGAGTTCTAGAATATACGATGTAGAAACGTGTTTCGGTGTTATGTTGGTCTATGTTGATGCTGTCTCGAACTCGTCTAATCTCCTCATCTCAACAGTTATGATTACACTAATTAAGTAATACACGTAATATCTTAACGTCATCGTAATGCGATAGGTGTATTCTGCGGCATTCAGCAGAAATACACGGTCCTGATGGAACTTACTCAAGTGTGTTTTGTGTAAAAATAAGCATACATTTTGTATCTTTTACATCCATTGTTTGATTTTAACATTATCTATTAATGATGCCTTTTTATCCCATTAGAATTCACAGGAAAATAGACAGTATTCAAATTTTTTAGACAGTAATGCTAAGAAATTATCAAAATATACCGATATCTGTTTTTGATATTGAATTAAATATAACATTTATCATTGGAGACCTTTTTCATCAGAAGCCTCACAGCTGATATATGAATGAATATCCACACATTTGTCAATGAAAGGAGTGAACATATCTACACATACACTTTTAAGTGTTTGTTGATTCTTGTGTTACATCACACATAAATTATTGGGCATATGTATGGTGACGGCATCTGCCTCAAGGGCGTAAGAGAAAAGAGGGGGAGGAGGCAGGTGAATCCAACATTTGAAAGTGGGGGAGAGGAAGCACGAGTGGGTTTGTGGCCCCCACTTTTTGACGTTACTGAATTGACATTCTGTAAAAGTTCACACGAAAACGTTTACACAGCCATCGTTTTTGTTTGTTTTTGGGGGTTTTTTTCATAATTCAAAACCAGATTTTTTTTTCGCTGGTCATATGGGACGCATAATTACTTTGTTACATAATATGTGAAAGAAGTATAGTATAGTTTATTAGTTCAGAAATTAGTTCAGTTATTAAGCTCTGAAAATGTGACAGAATTGTGCAATATTGGAAAATACATCAAACAAGCTTTTAATGTAAGACAAAATGTATAACTCTGTTTTGTATTTGATTATGTAATTTGTAACTTATATTTGTTATTGTGTAAACCATTCATATACTTGACCTTGTTATATATTATTTATGTATACTTGTCAATTGTATATCTATAAGCAGTATTGCTTTTGATAATAAACTATATATATAAATCAGAAGCATTACAGCTTAAAGATATTTACAAAGTATGCATGATGCATTATTATAAAATAATACAATAATGATAATAAAAACACAAGGTCAATCACATGTTACAAACACACAAATTAAACATACTTATAATGGTATACAATTACAAAGATTTTCTCACTGCAAAGGCTTGTTTTATCAATTTCCCCAGGTTGAAATCTCCTTACCATGAATAGACTTTTTCTGGTCCTTCTGCACAATTATTCTTTTAATATGCAATGGAAGACACTTCATATCATTATAACAAAAATGCAGGTACATTAAATTATGTATTCATTTTATATCTTAACATATCACAAACACATAAGAAGACTTGAACTAAGCATTTCATTCATTAAGAATAAATCCAAACCAGAATACTTTTGTGAACCCAAGATAAGTTTAAATAACCTGGAGGAGTGCGTATCTAATGTTTTATTGTTAAAACTGTAACTATAGAGATCAATTGTGAAAATAAGTTCTTCAATAAAACAATTTTCACCTTAGACTTTTTATAGTATTTTATTTTTCTAGTCAAGATGCGGCTTTGAACATATTTAATGCTATTATTCCATAATAAAGGTGTTCGAATGCCCAGGACTTCTGTTATGACCATAGACAAGAACAAGAGCAACGCCTAGCGTGGCATAATACGCCCGACACTTAGCTTGAAGAGGATCAATTTGAATGAATGGCCAAGTTACAATCCAATACCTTGAAACACGGCATAAAGAAATCCGGAAAACTGTAAAATCTTGGAAAATTTCTAAGTTCAAGGGGCATAACTCGAGCAAATACAAAGCAATCATACGCAAATCCGAACTGGTACTGGCCCTCATCGGTATAAAGTGATATACCAAGTTTTAATCCAATACCTTTAAAGACTGCAGAAAAAAGTCCGGAAAACTGTAAAATCTGTGAAAACTTCTAAGTTTAAGGGCCATAACTCTGGCAAAACCAAAGCAATCATACCCAAATGCCAACTGGTTTTGACCTTTTTTATATAAATCTATATGCCAAGTTTCAATCTAATATCTTGAAAGACTGCAGAAAAAAGTCCGGAAACATGACCTCGGACGGACAACGCCATAATATAATACGTCCCGTCTTATGACGAACATATAAAAACCCAAAGTGGAACTTGTGTGTTAGTATCATGGAACTTTTTTTTTGTATTTTGCCAGACCTCTTTTTTTTTTTTTTTTTTTTTTTTTTTTTTTTTGTATTTTGCCAGACCTCTGGTTTTTTTTTTTTTTTTTTTGTATTTTGCCAGACCTCTGTTTTTCATTGTGCTGTGAGGTATACAACTAATGAGAGGAATTTTTCCGAAGCCTTCTTAGTCTACATGTACATACTAGATAATCAAACAAGGGCGTAGGAGAAAGGGTAGTAGTAGTGAGGGTAGTATATAGTAGTTTTTCCCCATAGTAGATTTCCCCCGGAAAAAGGCTTTATAGTAGTTTTTCCTCCATGACAGAAAAACTGCTATATAGTAGTCTTTCCTCCATAGTAGTTTTACATAACGGTTTGGAAATTATACGCGATTGTTCTTACTGTGGGCCGGCACTACGCGATTGTTCTTATTGTGGGCCGGCACTCCTTTGATATAAGTTTGGGAAAGTCGCATGCGTTTCTGCGATACAGTAAGACCACACCCCCAGGATTTTACACCAATGAATAAATTAGGATTTTATTCACTGCGGAGAGAGCATGTGTCACCTCTCTGACCCAGTTTGATAGATACATGTAAATGTAGTACATTACAGCAGAGAAGTATTAAATTTGTTGGAATATTTTCTGGGGATGGGTGTTACCTAGCAATTTTTTTTTATATTTGACGCGCTTTCTTCATAACCAAATTATTCAGTTGCTTAAGGGACTTTTGGTTAATATCCAATCGGAACATCATCCCCATTTTTTACAAAAAATATATCTTTTTTTGCGTACGGAAATGGTCGACTTGTAATATTACGACTGAATAATAGTGTGATGCAAGTCCTACTAAAACTTTCAGAATACAGAATGCTACGTTAAGAAGGACCAATTACAATTGTTTCTTCTGGCAAGACGATAAACCTTAATTAGTGTTTATAAATTGAAACTTGAGAATAAAAAGATTACCAACCAGCACGGTCACACCACTACCAAAAGTTTACCAGTGAAGTGTTGGTTACCTCAGAAAACCTCAAGTTGCTTATAGATTGGTTATGTTTTGTTGTTAAAAATAAATAGTGGGTTAATTGATTAATTATAGTTTCACGTCACTCCACGACTATTTCACGTACATGGTGACGGTATCTACCTGATGCATTGCATAGAAATTTATACCTCTGTAACAGACCCTCCCGAAGAAGTGGGGAATCTTTTACGTGTCACACCTACCGTGACACGGGACCTCTGTTTCTACTGTCCAATTTGAAAGACAGATCACCGATGTGCCCACGGCGGAAGTCGAACCCGCGTCCTTTCGGTCACCTCGTCCACTGAACCCACCGACTTAAAACATATAGTAGATGATATGACTAGTAATTTTAAAAGTACATTTCCATACTAAATGCAGGCTAATCCGTACGTCTGATAAATTCGCTATTGCCACGCCTTAAGTACTGAATGGGCTAAAGGAGCCCAAATATAAACTATTAGCTGAAAAGGAAGTGATACTGGAGATTTATATGTCTGTGGTCGATCATCATGGTCTTTATATGTCTGCTAATTAACAGTCACATGGCTGTACAATACATATTTTAAAACGTTATTCTGTTTTTAAAATTCTTCGCAGTTTTATCAAACATCCCATTCCGGCCCACACTCTGGTGCTTGCACCAAATTGTTTCTTGTTGTATACATTAGATAACTTTTGAAATACAAATGTAGTGACGTAATGGCCTGTGGATCAAACCGATGGTGTTATGGTTAAGGAGTTTCTACATACTGTTAAGTATTTTGTTGTAAATGTGTACAAGTCTTCTTTTTATATATTCACCATAGTGTGGTATTTTCTCCTATTATTTCATTGTAAAAATTGTCGTTTATCTGCGTATACATGTCATTCATGACATGTCCTTCATTCTACCAGATTTGTAATTTTAGATCCGATCCCTCAACAAATATGACCTCCAAGGACTCTGATTGGTTGTTGCATTTTCGACTTCTCTTTTGAATCGCTGCATGGAATAATTGGCGACAAGTCTGGACTGTATGGTGGCCAATCAAGCACTGGGGCGTTGTTGTGAGTCAGAAAGTGACGACAAATCCTAGCAACATGGGGCCTCCCGTTGTCCTGCTGCAGCATTAAATTACATTGATGGATAACAGGAAGGACGTGAGATCCCAAGACCTGATCCCTATATCTTATTGCTGTAAGATTACTATGGATAACCATGAGAGGCCCATATCATAACAGACCCCTCCCCCCCGAATATGTCGCTTTCCACTATGCAAGCGTCAAACTATCGCTCACTACGACATTGATAGGCAAGTTGTCGTTCATCTGAAGCGGCCATCGTGAAGCGAGACTCGTCAGTGAACAACACGTCTTCAATGGGCCAAACGAAACCGATTAGGCGCATCACAGGGAGTACGCATGTGAAATATGAAAGCCTATCTGTAACAGTTGGAAAGTTATGGCCAATGTTAAAGTTTCCATAAATGTTGGCCAAAGGTCGTGTTGGACGTCATTACTTCAAAAATTTTCTTATCACATGAAAGGGCTCATCTTAAACAATATATATGTGAAATATGAAAACTCTACTGGTAACGGTTGGAAAGATATGGCAAATGTTAAGGTTTTTAAAAAGTTGGTCAAGGTCACAAATGATAGGCCTCATCACAAGGTATATGTATATCACCTTTTAATACGAAGATATAGCAAAGGTTAAAGTTTGTGAAGAGTAGTCAAGCTAGAAGGTCAAGGTCACTAGGTCAAAACTCGTGGTCCCAAATGAAAAGTCTCATCACAAGGAATCTGTATGTGAAGTTTCAAAGCCTTACACCATTTGGTGCAAACGATATAGTCATTCTTTTTACCACAGAGTCAAAACCACAGACAGGTGAAAAACTAGATGCCCCGAATTTCACTACAGGGACATAAAACGAACTGCTGGGGTTTTTTCCCGTTAGTATGTATATATATATAAAGATAAAGATTTATTTATATATATATATAAGATAAAGATTTCTCGAAATTCTAGTAGAATATCTCTATTCTAATTACATGTATATACATCTGTATTTGGAAAAGGGATTAAAATTGAATACATTTCTAAATAAAAGAAAATGAGATATCTCTCTAAATTCAATGGAAATATCTCCCTATCAATTGAGATATCTCTATTTTAAATAGAAATCTCTCTTTTTATTGTTAACAAAGTAACAAGCTGGATTTACTTATGTGTGAAAAGAAAATCCGGAAATTCAAATTGTGGGGGATTCACTATAAAGTAGTTTTTCCCCGTTTCCCCGTTTTGTTACCAATTTTCCTATAAGCATTAAATCATACAGAAAATTCAATTATTAAAGGTGAAGTTAACAAGTTAACATTATGACACTAAAAGGAAAGGCACCCCTCCCCCTTTTTTATTCTATTATTATTATTATTATTATTATTATTATTATTATTATTATTATTATTATTATCATTATTATTATTATTATCATTATTATTATTATTATTATTATTTATTTATTTATTTATTTATTTATTTATCTATTTATTTATTTATTTATTTATTTATTTATTTATTTATTTATTTATTTATTTATTTATTTATTTATTTATTTTTATTTTTATTTTATTTTTTTTACTTTCAATATTTCAAACAGGTTGTGGCCCACACTTTTATCTGCTAAGCTACGCAACTTTCAAATGAGACATCCTTAGGACATAAGTGCTTTAAAAATCACAGTACTGGACAGCACTTTCTTACAGTACCGAACAGCGCTCTCTTACAGTACACTATTCAGCTTATAATATGTTCCTACACAAACTCACTATTAAAATTTACTGTTGAAAATCTGTTCTTGTCATGTAAAACTGCTGATTTGTTTTGAAGGCAAAGTCCTGTTTGTATTCCTCTCTCTCTCTCTCTCTCTCTCTCTCTCTCTCTCTCTCTGTGTATTATAGTTTAAATCAGATTTGACGGGCTTCAGTTTTACTGATAAACATACCTTCATTTACATGAATTTCACTGGGTTGCGTACAGAAAAATGAAGTCATCTGAATGTGTTATAATTACACCGTATACACGTATATTCACCTTTCAGATGATCATGACTACAGATTCATAGTGGTATCATTCAGTAGACAATGCTTACTCCTCGTACCTGATCAAGTTTTGTTCATTTCAGAAACCATTTACTCGCATGTTGGCTTCCCTAGATTGTTACTGTGATACATTTATCCAAAAGCTAGGGACTATCTCTTTCATATGCCTTTAATATGTCCTTAGGTTATAGCTTTTGGCGCTTCTCATTTGGTCATATTGATAATGAGTTTTCTGTACGAATATTTTGAACTTCATATTTTCTACATTTTGAAACATGTTTACAACATATCTTCAATTGTTTCTAGGAGGGCATTTTGAAAGCTACCCTATTGGTCATATTGATCAACAGATACGAGAAAAAAATCAATATTTATACACAAATTTAACTGAAAATTGCATTTATGATTTAAAAGAACATGCATGTTCACCAAACATGCCTTTGATTTAAGATTCTCATAAAAATCCTGCCTTGTGACGATCACTGTTCTAAAGCAAAAATAGGGTCATTTGTCAGCAGAAATAATGGGTACAGTAGCCTTAATAAAGAGATATGTTTTGTTTCTTTAATATTTGTTTCACGTAACAATAAGAGTATTTCACATGAGAATATCTGCCTGATGAAATGCACCGCAAAAACTACCCGGAACAGTGCGTGATCTACGTGCTACATCCACCGTACAACGGGATCACGAATTCTACGGACTTACCCGAAAGACTCTACCCTACAATGGGATCACGTATTCTACGGACTTACCCAAAAGACAGGACTACGACTTGCCACCAATGGGAATCGAACGCGAGTCTTTTCGTTCACGAGAAAAGCACCTTACCGAATGAGGTACGTCTGCTCTAATAGTAGGTTATCACATTAAAAATAAAATACTGAAATTGCCTTAATTTAAACACAGCTTGTGGGGAAAACTCTTTATGTTTTGCTTTTTATTCCCAATCAGGAAGTTGTCAACCATATAGATTTAGCATTTACAATGCAGTCTATTCCAATGTTTGTCATACCCTTTTTATTGACACACGAGGACCTTCAAATTGCACCCAGAATTCACAATGTTAAATATCCATTCAATCAAATCTGCACTCGTGACCATCTGAATACAACTAGCGCTGTATTGTACTTTATTACTTAAAGATCACTCCACTCAAATAATTTAAAACCAATCCATATTTGTATCATTAAACAAGAGGCCCAAGTGGGCCTATATCGCTCACCTGAGTATCTAGATGATCAGTCATGCAGGAAGGAAGAATTAATTTATTTTTGCATTACTGTGACTAAGTCAACACAAATGTTGAAAAAATGTCAAATTTTATTTCAGACCAGAATAAAAAAAACAATACTTTTTTGCATATCCATTCAGATGATTTTGATATTAAGCATTTGCTTTGTCTCTGCAAGATGTGATTCAGGGCAACAATTTAGTCATTTTCTTTAGGTGGGGCCTTTTGTTGACTGATTTCAAGTCTGGGTCATGAACAACAATTGTTTCAAATATTGTACAGATCCAACTTAAAATGGCCTAATTTCATATGTTGAGTGTTGAGAAACATTTAAAAACTTATTTAGATGTGTAAATAAAAGAAAAAAATTGACCACAGCTGGATTTGAACTGCTACTCTCCATACATTAGTTACCAAATGGTATATGTACCATTGTGAAACCTAGTTTTTAGACATGGTGGCATTATTTATTGACTAATTTGGATGAAATTTACAAAATTGATAGAGGACCTATAGTACTTCATGTATACCATGTTTCATTAAAATCTTTCATGTGGTATAATAGCAGAGGTCAAAAAAGTGAAGAATTGTCCCTATACAACCTCATTTGGAAGTCTTAAAAATTCATAGAAAATCCAAAAATTGCGTTATTGACAAAATTCTTTAAAAGTAACATTCCTTACCATAATTATGATCAAAATAGTCCATAAGAAATCATCATTATCCATTAACTAGGAAATATGACACTTTTCTGCATTTAAATCGCCAAGTCCAATCATTCTAAAATTTGATTTTGGAAGGGAACCAAAATGACAGTACGTCTTTACTTATCTCTCTAAATCATTTCTATGCATTCTGTTTGTCTCTGTATACAGCCAGTGTGAAGAAGAATATTGTCAAAGGAGGGTACTCTTTTATGACCTACTTTTGACTATGGTGGTGCCACCTGTAAAGAGGTCTGGACGAAAACAACAGAATTTGAAGGGGATCATAAGTGATTTGTTTCTACTAAGATTTATTAAAATCCTTCCTAAAGTTTTGCAGATAAAATTGAAAATGTGAAAAATGGCCACCCCTTTCCTTTTTGTAAGTCTTAAAAAATTCATTTAAAATCCAAAAATTGAGATATTGACAAAATTCTTTCACAATAATATTTCTTACCATAATTATGATAGTTATTTAGAAATCATCAATATCAATTAACTGAAAAACATGACACTTTCCTGCATTGAAATTACTAAGTCCAAATACAGGCAAAAAAGCGTTAATTCCTATCTGACGGATCTTAAACCCGAACACAATTTTTGATCACCCATCTTTATTGATTGTTGAAATGCAATTAGTTTCCCCATTTATGCACTGGTTCTGGAGGAGAAGATTTTGGAAGAGGGGTACCGTTTTGGGAACTTTTGGCCCCGTCCTGGATCCACCCCTGAAAGAATCTGGATTCCGAACACAATTATAGTAAGGGACCTTGAGTACATTATATATACAAACTTTGATCCAAATTTGCACAGCAGTTCCAGAGAAGAAGTCCAAAATGTGAAAAAGTTAACGACGGACGGACAACGGACGGCGCACTATGACTATAGCTCACTTGAGCCTTTGGCTCAGGTGAGCTAAAAGTCGACAAGCTGATTCACCGCAACTACACTGGGTGTGTAAAGTTTGCACAGCCAGACATTATCTTTGACACATAGTTTTGTAAATTTCATCGCCATCTGGAGGCAAATGTTATCAAACAACATATACTTGTTCAATGTCCATATTTGAATTAGAAGTGCAACATGTGTCAAAAGAAACATGTTAAACATGACTTTCACTTTTTAAAGAAAGAAGTAAAACGGTTGTCCCCGAAAGGGATATCTAGAGGAAGTTTTGAGTTTTTTCTTTGAAATTAAAATGAAAATAACAAACAAACAAACAAAGTGTAAAACCTATAGATCTATGGGACAACAGCGAGATATTTTATTGTTTAATATTAATGTCGGTCATATGTACAGGTATTTTATGACCTTGCTGGAATATGGTATTCTTTTTTAATATTTACTGCTAATCATTTTTCATCTATAGAACAATTTATACTTTGATTCATTTTGCTGATGCAGACATTGAAAAAAAATCTGGTTTTTCTTAATTCACACGTTCAAAAGTATTCCGCAGTATAAAATAGTAAACCACAAAAAATGAATAGGACAAGTGTGGAATTGTGTAGTTTGAAAAATATAAAAGAATCCTCATTTAATGTAACACTATATGGTATATGGTACATGGTCTACTATGTAGAAAAACAGATTGTAGTTTAATCTTATATGTTTATCATTCACATTACATACTAAAGAATGTTTATTTTAAAAGTTGTATTTAAAATATTGTAATAAATTGCTTCACAGATATTCAGGCACCTTAAACTGATTTCCGTAGCCTTGATTCCACGACTATGTTTGAATGCTTTTTAGTTAAAATCACTGAATATTTCATTATATCATCTGTTTCTTTTGTTTTGAATGGGTGGAGATAGAAGGTCATTTATAATCTATATATGTATGGAAGCAGGGTGCAGCCAGATTCAAGTGTTATGTTTTGTGATTTTGACATGCTCTCAACATTCCTATGTCACGTCATGTAATACCTCGAGATAAAACACCCAGCATGTATGAACTCAGAATGTCTAATCAAAGCAGTGGACGCGATATGATAAAGTCAAGTACCGCCTCGGATATATAACTATATAGAGGATGGGATCTACTTCTTTGAAAGGAAGAAAATGATAGTAAATAAATTGCTGACTAATCGCTTTCCATGTATATATACTCTATGCCCATATCTCCCCCAAATTTGTTCCGATGGCTGGCCGGTGTGCTGTCGTTCGAATGAGACAATAAAAACAGATCATGTAATACAGTTTAACTGGGCACGTAAATGATGCCTAACTGCTTCGGATGGATTTGTTGCATTGCACCAGACAGATGCCGTCACCATATACATGTAGGTGTTGGTGAGACGTAAAATAAGAATCAATGAAATATATTACTACATATAAAAAGGCATACACACACCTACACACACACACACACAATATATATATATATATATGCCTCTTTTATCAAATACATAAACTAACTGACGATGCTCTTACTAAATCAATTACAATTGAACTTGATAATGAACAGAACAAATGTGCGGTATTCTACATTAATGAAATTAAATTTTAAACAGGATAATAAATTCGTAATGTGGAAGTTGATTGATTGATTTTTGTTTAACGTCACACCACGAATATTTCACGTATATAGTGACGGCATCTGCCTGATGCGGGGCATACAAACCCTGACCTTTGTAACGGAACCACCCGAAGCAGTGAGGGATCTTTAACGTGCCATGCCAACCACGACACGGGGCCTTGGATTTTACAGTCTCATCCGAAAGACAGAACACCGGTATCACCAGAGCGGGACTCAGGATCAGAAGTCCAGCGTGATACCACTAGGCCACACCGGCTTTTAATGTGGAAGTTATGATAAATCAATATAACAAATCTGTATCTTCCAACACATTTGAGCTAGGCAGTAAACACACATACACAGTAAGTTCACGGTCAGATTTTGTAACTTATTGGAAGTGAAGAGGGCAGTTGTGTTGCTTAACTGTGTGTGCTGGTGGGTTTTTTTTTGGGGGGGGGGGAGGCTTGGGGGAGTGGAGCTTCTTTTCATATTTGATATGATGTGATGTTTTGAAATAAAATAAAAAACAAACCATAATAACTATCATTTCAATGTCAAAAGCACAGCGTATATTTGTTGTGGATTTTACATAGTTTAGAATTTAACATCATGTATTATTTGATAAATCCAAGTGATCGAAGTGAATAGAGGGTTACGTAATAGTATGTAGATTTTACCTTGTACGTAATTTACTGCGGTCTCACTAGAAAAAGGTTAAATATACATTTGCTTTATCATTTGTGTACACCGAATGATGAGATCATTCTTTCTTTTGTACTGTATATTTTACAGTTTATACAATACTACCACGTGAAAGTGAATTCCGCCGTCGTATAGAAAATCATCCCATAAAACTTCTCTTGGAATATTTCCAGAACGAACACCTTCCCCACGGGAAAATTAGTATCTAGAAAATATCTAGATGACTTATCACACAGAAAACTTTTTCCCAAACAAGGAATACTATCTACTGGATGGATTTCTATATGAAATATATCTCCATTATATGGAATAAAATTTATGAAATATGAATAAATTGGAATGAGAGCTATGACATTCTTGGTTTTATTTTTACAGTTACACATTATTGGCAAGCCTGTTTTTACTATCACCTTGTAGCTTCAGAACACTTTTTTGAATTTGGCGCCTTATGACATCATCAAACTTTCAACCAATTAGAAAGCAGCATTTGAACCCGTTAATCCCAAAACGCCGCTTTCATTGCGGAGACGACAGTGTACATATTACTCGACTCTCTTATTTTGTACCAAATGTCCCCAAATAATCCTTCCAAAATTTTATGACGTCATAGGTCGCCACATTCAAGAGTTTTCTGAAGTGACATCCTAGACTACTATACAATTCCATCTTGTCCGAATATGCAGTAGAAAAAAGACCATCTTGATATATATGTATATATATATGTATATATATATATATATATATATATATATATATATATATATATATATATATATATATATATATATATATATATATAATATATATATATATATATATATATATATATATATATATATATATATATATATCACACTAGGAAAAATTGATAAGATTGTCGATTGAAACTATTGAAACCCTTGACAATTCTAAGTTGTATACTACAACACAATATCGCTCACCTGAGTACTTAGACGATCAGTCATACAGGAAGGAAGAATTCATTTATTTTTGCATTACACAAATGTTGAAAATATGTCAAATTCTATTTCAGACCAGAATAAAAAACAACACTTTTTTGCACATCGATTTTGATACTGAGCATTTGCTTTGTCTCTGCATGATGTGATTTAGGGCAACAAGTTAGTCATTTTCTTTAGGTAGGGCCTTTTGTTGAGTGATTTCAAGTCTGGGTCATGAACAACGATTGTTTCAAATATTTCCAGATCCAAATTAATAAAATGGCCTAATTTCATATGTTGAGTGTTGAGAAACATTTAAAAACTTATTTAGATGTGTAAAGCAATGAAAAAAAAAAAATAAATTGACCACAGCTGGATTTGAACCGCTACTCTCCATACTTTAATTACCAAGTGGTATATGTACCATTGTTAGACCTAGTTTTTTAGACATGGTGGCATTATCTGTTGACCACTTTGGATGAAATGTACAAAATTAATAGAGGACCTATGGTAGTTCATGTATACCATGTTTCATTAAAATCTTTCATGTGGTATAACAGCAGAAGTTAAAAATGTGAAGAATTATCCCTATACACCCTTATTTGGAAGTCTTAAATTTCATAGAAAATCCAAAAACTGAGATATTGACAAAATTCTTTCAAATTACTATTCATAACCATAATTATGATCACAATAGTCCATAAGAAATCATCATTATTAATTAACTAGGAAATATGAAAATTTGATTTTGGAAGGGAACCAAAATGACAATACGTCTACACCTATCCCTCTTGATCATTTCTATGCATTCTGTTTGTCTCTGTATACAGCCAGTATGAAGAAGAATATTGTCAAAGGAGGGTACTCTTATGTGACCTACTTTTGACTATGGTGGCGCCACCTGTAATGAGGTCTGGACGAAAACAACAGAATTTAAAGGGGATCATAAGTGATTTATTTCTACCAAGATTCATTAAAATCCTTCCACAAGTTTTGCAGAAAAAGTTGAAAACGTGAAACCCCCCCCCTCTTTTGAAGTCTTAAAAAATCATAAAAATTCCAAAAATTGAAATATTGACAAAATTCTTTCACAATAATATTCCTTACCATAATTATGATCAGAATAGTCGTTAAGAAATCATCAATATCAATTAACTGAAAAACATGACACTTTTCTGCATTGATATTACATCTGCAGCTGGTCCAAAACACGTCAAAAAAGCGTAAATTTCCATTTAACAGTTCTTAACCCCGAACACAATTTTTGATAACTCATCTTTATTGATTGTTGAAATGCATTTAGTTTGCCCATTTATGCACTGGTTCTGGAGGAGAAGACTTTTGAAGAGAGGCACTTTTGGCCCCGCCCTGGATCCACTCCTGAGGGAATCTGGACCCCGAACACAATTTCAGTAGGGGACCTTGAGTACATTATCTATACAAAGTTTGATCCAAATCTGCAAAGCAGTTCCAGAGAAGAAGTCGAAAATATGAAAAAGTTGACGACGAACGGACGACGACGACGACGAACGACGGACGGCGCACTATGACTATAGCTCACTTGAGCCTTTGGCTCAGGGGAGCTAAAACGATGGAACATGAGACATTTCATTGAAACTGTTGGAACCTTTGATCCTTCTGAGTAGCATACTATATCATAAGGAAAACACATTAAGACGTTTCCTTATTATACTTCTTACCAATTCTACCTAAAGTTTTGTGGTGTACTGTGATTGTAAATGCATATTTTGGGTTCATCAGTGAAAAGCCGTTGGTATCACACGGTGGGTAAAATCATTATCAGTGATACTTAAGCCAAAAAAAAGTATAAACCAATTGGTTGAATCTAGTGAATGGTTGTCTGGATATCAGTGACCAGTATTTAAACAAACGAAGTTTACTACTAGAAATCTAATCCTCGTTGATCGTAAATATTAGTTCATGTATGCATGGATGTTATGAATTTCAATATAACTGTACATTGTACATGAAAGGTGTCGCCTTAATAAATTTATTGACTTTTTCAATACCGATTGTATGCTGGAATATTTGGTTACCCATTACAACATAAAAATCACGATGTATTTATGTCAATGAGAACACGCGTTGTAGAAACAATAATTAAGAAAGTTAAAGAGTCCATCTTTCAGCCTATCATGAGGGATAGTTGTGTAACAAGTAGAAAAGTCATAAGACTTTATGTATCATACAATTTACTAACGATTTCCTAAAAAATTCTTTCGAATATATCTTAACCGGGTTATTCCGAAGTTTCTCCGAAGTAGTTTGGTAATGAGGGCTGCAATATATAATTGTATAGATTTGTATGAAGTCAAGGAATCCATTATAAGTAATGTAACTCGAACTCACTATATCTAGTACATTTATCATAAGACCTTTTCATGGATTTCATACATTGCCAATGTAAATTGGGTTTACGTAGGATTACCAACATTTGTAAATATTCAAATTCATCTCTATGGTGATTGTAATAATAAGCCTAAATATGATATTTTTTAGGCTTTGTCTATCGGTACTATCGTAAAATCTTTATGTATTCTGTATTTATTCGCTCAATCTCAACGCTTCGGCCTCAGGCCTTTATTAATGAAAATAAACACAAAACTACTGTCATATTATTCTGCACTTTCATGAATTCTTCAAATAAGGTTTCTTTTCCTGCTTTGTAACGTTTACACAATGTCCAAAAGGCGCGTCGCCGTGGCGTCACTTTGCTCTGTCATTGATGATTCCGCTGTGTGCTGTTGTGTTGCATTTCCGTTTCTCCCACATATACAATTTTATTGCACATTGCGCAATTTAAACCGTACACAACATTTGATGTTTTGCAATTGTTTCTTCTGTCCGTATGCATCTTTGTGGCAGTGGGAACATCACATGTTATAAGCGATATTTCGAACATGCAGATTTTGATTATATTTTTGATTATTTTTTAAAGCTTCCCATGTATCAAGATGTCGCTGAAGTTTCTTTCTCTTCTAAAGGCATCCGATTGCGGTTCCTCAAAATGCGTTGCATCCTCATAGAATTGTGTAAGAACGACATGTGGTCCCGGCTTAATTTCAGTATGTCCGGCAATTGTCTTGCGTAAATGACAACGAGCGGTACCCTGTTTGGGTTATTTTTCTTCATTTTGTACACAAGAAGATCTGATCGCTTCGTTATGTCATTATGTATTCCATCTAGTTTCGTCATGACATCTGGGTTCGCTAATAAATTGCAATGGTCTCTCCCACTTTAGAATCTCTGTTCCTAGCTGTCCCAGAGTTTCATTATTAAAGATGCTGACGTCGCCCGTAATGACATGTCCAGTATGACCATAGATAAAGTAGTAAAAAACTAAGATATCGAGCAGTAGTTGATAAGTAATATCTATTTTACTGGACAAAATAGAGATATAGGCTATTAAGGACCTCTGGAAGAATTAGAAGTGGGATAAAGTGCCATCTAGAAGTAATTGAATTTAGATGAATGGAATACACATGGTAGGTTTTGATCGTAGGTAGATGATCGATAGAGGATACAACGTTATCTTATGAGAAGCCACAGGTCACGAGTCTTGCCTAAGAATTATGAGCCTATTTCCTTTTATTTATATAGTTTACACATTATTCTTTTTTCCCATCGTCTTTTAACTGGAAATGTAGCTATAAAAAGCAAATTTAGCAAAGTGAATTTATACCTGTTCTTTATTCAATGGCGATTAAATTCAATAAAATGATTATACTCTTCATAATACAAATCTCAAATCTGAGAAAAATATATTAATAAACAATAACATTATGTGAATTAAACGAATAATTTTTATTAAGTACAAATACGTATACGAAACCGATTGCATTTTGATTTGTTGACAAGGATAGTGATTTGGTATTTCATCCGTGAAACAGATATACTACTCGATAGGAAACACACACACACAAACAATCGAAGATATTAGATTGTATTGCAGTCACAATAACAATTTAGGACGTTCAATAAAAATAACAAACGTCACTCAACTATCTGGTTAACCGGCTTACTGGTGCCCACCTTCCCAATCAACGCAAAAGCGCACAATCCAAAGGATACACATTTAAAAATCTATAAACAATTCACCATATAGATAACAAGGATCAACAGGTTTCTTAAGACAAGAAGTTATAAAAATCTTTACACGAAACGTTTATGGAATAATATGCTAGTATTTAAGATATATAAGGCGGCATCAACATATGTAAACCGATTTAATTAAACCGATTATATTTAAAGATTTAATTACCATTTTCTTTGTCAATAAATGATAATGTAATCTTAGAATGTAATGGTATATTTGAAAATAATGATATATGAATTCAAAGTTAACATGTCTTTGTTAGATACATTGTTAATGGAATGAAGACAGAGAAAATTGGCAAGGATATTGAAAAGGTTACCGTCCACATACTTATAATTCAATTATTGGTATAACTACACGATTGATGTATAGATACTTTAAAGTGAAGGTCGTTATGGTACGTGCAACTATTGAAAAGTAATTGCATATGATGAGACAGCTCTATGATTGAAATCAGTGTCTAAAAACCAATAGATTGTAGATTTTGAATGAAGTACGTTGTTTATGTCAGCACCCGGAATCCGTAGCAAATGAATCGGACAAACTACTAGTATTTGTGACTATTTGAAAACATGATGGATGATAAAAAATATCAATAAACCAGAACTCTACAGTAACAACGTGTAAATTGAGAGTAGTTAATAGTACTAACACATATCATCAAACGACAAAGAAAACGTAAGCATCGCCTGCAGGATAGACACTCCCATAAATAATTCTAAAGTTAAATTTGTGTATAGATTCTTTGGTTCACTTTTCGGTCATTTTGGCTTCAATTCTGCTCTTAATATTTTTATATATTTTGAGAATTCCAATAATTCGGCCACGAGCATCACCGAAGAGACATCAATCGAAATTAATAATTTATCACAAACTTAGATCAATACGCGAATACATTATTAAATCAGTTTCAAAATAAATGAACGTTAATTTATGTAATTAATATGGGGCTGTTTCCTTTAATCTTTTATGAGGAACTTATGCATTGATTGACACAAGTCATTCAGAAGGAGAATCATCTACAAGAAATTTCAGAATTAGAGGAAGAGTAATCAAAATTTTGAGAGGGTTAGGTCGGAAACAGGAGGAGAGGAAAGCAACGAGAAAAGAAGTGAGCATTTGAAACTTCAAAGCAAAGTGTATAAGCATACAACATATGTATGCCTATTGAATTTTGAATAATTGTTTTATTGACTTTAATATGATACAAAATTCATTCGATTGAAATAAAATGCTCTGAATTTAACAGATACAGAGGTATCATTTGCAACAGGCCATGACGCAGAAGGCGTATTTTACAACAAGATTTAGAAATACTGACTTGCTATTATACCTAGAAAAGAAATCGAAATCCGAGCTTGAGAGGGAAGTAGAAAGATAAAAGGTATAGCTAGAGGATGGTTTAGAATTCCAGAAACAAATTAAAAAATTAAGCTTCGAGAAATTTAGTTTAAAGAGGGAGGAAATAACATGCATGACTGACCTAATGAAACAATTTATTAAGAAATAATAAATAATGCATAATAAAATAACCTATGTACATGTATTAACTTCTTTTTATTTATTCGTGTATTCACTTATGTATTGATTCATTATTTATTTATGTTTATTTATTTATTTACATACATATACTATATTAGTTTATCTTTATCTACTAACACATATATATCCATTTTTTTCGTTATATATCATGTGTTTAAAATTGACTACAACATATAATAAAATGAAACCTATTAAAAGACATATAGTGTTGAAAAACCTTTATTACATCAAGTACTCATTTAGAGATAGATGCGATACATCGAAGAAGGAACCCGTTGGTTTGCCATACAGACATGAAAGACAGTTTGCATAAAACGTGCCGAGTTCTTAGTAGTATCTCTCTCATAATATCAAATAAGTGTTTTTCTTATGAAATTGTTATCTTAGTGATTTTGTTAAATTACTGTAGTCACTATGGAAGGCTTCATTAAATATCAGAACTTTACCTAATTCTTCTTGTTTTTCGATCAGTTAGCATAAATTCATAAGTTTACCTACCAAAATAAAAAATCAACTTTTCTATGTAATATTTGTGAAAAAAAATTATAAACTGCCCTAAAGTGATATTTCTGTATATCGAAATAGGCATGAAATAATATTAATTTGCATTGATTCTAGTACAATAATTTGCTCCATAACATGATACTTTTTCGTTATTATTTAATCTACCTCTGCCTGTTCTTATAGAATAGGCATGAAATAACCAGCTGTAGACTTTAATTTTTCTTACTAGCTCACCGCACTACCCCCTTAAACTTAGAATTATGTAATTCTCATATCTATATCATTATCATTAATTATTTTGTATTTTGTGGATGGTTTAAATAAAGTGAATTAAGTGTTATTATACTTTTTCATGATGTTATGTAGAAAGACACTTTCTACACAGTAATCGTTCACCTTCATTTCTTTACACAGTGGCGAGTTACATTTGTTTCTTCTGTTTTTAAGAGCATTCATGACAAGTGTAGTTAATTTGTGTTAGTGCCATAGTCACTCAACAGCAGTTACTTATGTACTTTGCATGTCACACTTATTCCCTTTTTTTCCTGATATTATGTAGCGATGATACACAGTGCTGTTCACATTCATGTATATATACAGTGATGAGTTACATTTTGTTTCTTCTGTATTTAAGGGCAATTCACAGCATGTGTGGCTAGCAATTCAGGAGACGCTTAATCCTCCCGGGCACCTGGTCTCTTTGAGATTGGATTAACCTTGAGACACCTTTTTGGTGTTCACTATCCGCACTATCGTGTTCGCGTTTCTTCGATACTGAGATGTCTAGAAAGAATCTGATGGTGACGTATGACAGTCATTACTTGAAATCGTGCGCCTGGGTTCCAAAGTGGGGACCAGATCCTTGGATGTTAAAATGTCTTGCTTACGCCTTTTCTTCTAAATCATGAAGCCTAGAAGGAATCTGAATTTTTCTCATGTTATGTGGCAGTGACACTTTCTACAGAACATTGGTTCACAATACTTAATACATACAGTGCTGAGTTCATTTGTTTCTTCTGTATGTAATGACATTCATGGCGGGTGTGGCTAGCCATTAAGGAGACGCTTACTCCTTCAGGGCATCTAGTCTTACCTCTGAATTTTAGGGTTCGTGAATGTCCACTGGGGTACATTTTTGTTTGTGCCATAGTGATTTGACAGCAGTTACTTTCGTATTCTGCAAATGTAAGCTCTTGAAAATAACCTGGTCTTGCAATTGGCTGAAGAGATCCATGAATGAAACTCCAACATTTGTCCAGCGGGGATACTTGATAAATACCGTAAGTGTATGAATAAAGTTGTCGTGTGAACATTTTTGCTTTGTATGTTCGCTGGTCATATAAAAGAAAACAATAGGTTTAAACCGTGGTTTTACATCATGGCGTATATTGTGACGCATACTGATGACATAATACGCACTCGCTACACGTAACGTTAACATATCACTTACTAGTTTCTCCGTGAAGCGAAGTAAAATACTAAAAAGAAATCATATCTCTCTTTTCATACCTAAAGTAAGCCTTAAACTGATCATCACTCAGTTTAGAAAAAGCTACATATTGGAATGATATAGACTAGGATAAGCAGGGCATACTTAATAACTCTTTCACTAAAGATGTCCATGTTGATGACGGTCAAAACATAAATCTTACGTCAGTTATACGTCATATAAACAAATTTTAGCTTCATTATTGATGAGCACGTTGAGGTACACGTAGAAAATCTCAACAAAAAATACGTGTACGCTTTACATGTACAAATTTTCACAAATCTCTACCTCTTTATAAGATGCTATAATATTTGTTTACTCTAAATATCAATTTACTATTTCCTTATCAATAAATGATGTTTTAATACACACAATTCCTAATCAATCCAATCATGTTGTAATGTGGATGATTTTAAAACTTGACTTTATATGACATCCTGATGTTATGTGGTAGTGGCACTCTATACAGTGTTCACATTCATGTATATATCCAATGCCAAACTATATCTGTTTCGTTTGTATGTAAGGACATTGACGGTAGGTAAAACGCTCACTTCTCAAGGTACATGGTCTCACCTCAGAATTTCAAGGGTTTGTGAATATCCACTGTGGTACATTGTTGTTAGTGCCATAGTCATCATGATGTACGTCTTTTGATTGTTCTGCTGTTACGGTGAATGGGAAGGTGGGCCCGTAAACCGGTTAACCACACCATTTGGTTGGCTTTTGTCAAATTAAATGACCGTCCTAAGTCGGTATCGTAATTGCACTACAATCAAATATTTTTGTAATGTGTTAAATGTTTTATTATATTATTTATATTCATGTATTGTATAGCTCCATGGTGACTTCTGCCACATAACTGAGCCGGTAACTCTTCTTTTTTCTTTTGTACATAGGATTAATGTATACTTTAAATAAATGAATTGAACATATTTAAAGATATTCATATATTTCAGGTGACAACAGCCATACTGAAATTGCGAGAGGGTTCCAACATGGACAGAGGTCAGAGTTAGACTTCACTGAGGTGGATCCTTTGCTTAGATCTACAGTCAAGGTTCTGGAGAAATTAGAGTCTCAGTCTGGCCCTTATCTCAATGAGTTTTTGTCTGTGGTCCCAAAGGAACCTTGTAATGATTCCACTAGTTTGTGTACATTTGAATATTAAGGTCATGTAATCAGGGATGGTCCCAGTCAAAGGTCAGGGGCAAGGTCAGCTTGTAAGTCTTTTGTTTCAAATGTAATTCAGAACATACAGAGTAGGTTCACTGAAGAAGGTGATGCTGCCACTTTGTCTGCTTTGTCTAAGGTATTTGACCCCTCCACTTTAGGTGATGATCAGTCAGTAAGAATGGTAGCCAAATTCATAGAGTCTCATGGTGTCATTAAGTCAACATCTGCTAGTATAAGACAGGAGTTTGAGAGTTTCTTTGAGCAATGTAAGGCTAAGGGCTTGTCTGGTGTGTCAGAGGTCTGTCAGTTTGCACTTAGAAAGAGGGAGATGTACCCATCTGTCAGTGCTTCTGTTGAAAGGCTCATGGTTGCTCCTGTTAGTAGTGTTGATTGTGAGAGGGGATGTAGCAAAAGAACCTTATCAAGACCAAACTTAGGAACAGTCTGAAAGTCAAAACATTGGAAAACCTTATGAGACTTGTCTATGTGCAGTGATTCAGTGGACTCATTTGATTATGATAGTGCATTCAAGAAGTGGGTTCTTCTGAAAAATAGAAGAATTATGATTCCAAAATACTAGATATTGACTGAGTGTTTCACCGTACATTTTAAAGCTAGTGCTGATGTTTGTATATTTTGTGAGACAGTCATTCTGAATATATGCTACTTCATTACTGTGCTTATTTTACTATAATATTTTATATTTAGCATTTTTAAACTGTTCATTGTATCATCATTTGATAATTAGTGAAAATAAATATATAAAAACAAAGGAAAGTGTTATGCATTTGTTAAACAGCTGTGAATAGGTAATTTTAGCTGAGAATTATATTGCGCCCCTTCGATACATCTTTCACGAGAAACGTGGCTACACTTTTTTTCAAGCCAGTGTGAGCCCTGGTCATGTGACATCAATTGCATTAGTATTTTACATTAACGTCACGTTTATTCCTTTTGAAGCGTGGAGGTCGTGAAAAGTTCCCCGCGGAGGGGTTTGACTTAAGTGTTATTATACCCTGTTTCCTGATGTAAAGATGATGGATAAATCCAAACCATGTCCGAAAATCATGAAACCAGAGGACATACAAAGTCAGTGAAAATGCAAACCAAGTAGAAAATAACGAAAAATGTCTACTTGAAGGGCATATGTAAACCCCTATGATGGAATGAGATAAGGTGCCCGGTGAGAGTTAGCATCTCTTGCTACCAACATCCATCACATATACCCAGTTTAAAGAGTCAAATTGTGTAAATTCCATATATATTTATATATGGAGAAGTCAAAGTAGGTAACCTTCTAGAATAGAAGTTGCCAAATCTGTGTAAAATGATCGGATTCGGTCTCAATCCAGAATATCATTTAAAATTCTGGATAACGAAACCATAAAACTTCCTCAGTGACGTTGTTAGTCTAGCGCATATATAACCCTGGTTGAGTAGCTTATCTGAAAGACAACATAATATCTAAATGCGAAGTAGAATTACTACTTTCTGTGGTTTCTTTGACCTCCAGTTCACTTGGATAGATGATGCTAAGATAATCCGCGAACGAAGGATTATTAATTGAAAGCAAGTCATCTATATATCTGTAAGTAAAATTGAAGCCAAGAGCCAATTGGTTTTTTTTTTCCTTGCGAAAGCAAAGAATGAATGAATTCAGCTTCGTATGAGTAAAGGAATATGTCAGCCAGAAGCGGAGCTCAGTTAGTACCCAATGGAATGCCGACAGTTTGTTGAAAAACCTTTTCTCCAAACACTACAAAAATGTTATCAATAAGAAAGTTGAACATTTCAATGTCATCTGTTTCAGTATATTTATTTTTAGAATAAGAATTTTCCCTAACATTTTTATCATGGCCTATAACTACATATTTGAATTTGCGGCTTCCGTTTTTACTAGTAAATGTATTTTGGATAATTTCCGCTAATCTCTCTTTTAATTTCCGATGAAGGATCGTTGTGTAAAGAGTCGAAAAGTCAAACGACTTGATTGAGTGATTTTAAATAAAACTTTTTGATTTCAGATGTTTTTACTTCTCTTTTGAATTTTTTAGAATCCACATTTGATTAATTCCACCTCTGGAGTATACTGTTTCGCAATACCTATGAAGGGAAGCTTTAACTTCTGATAATATTTTTGTGAGTAGCAACGATACATATTTTGTGGAACACTTCTAGGAACCAGCGATAAAGCGTTGTTTGTAAAGATTTTTGTGCATTTTTGGAATGCAGTACAAATATGGAAGTTCTAAATTTAATTTATTTCTGTTAATACCAAACGTATTAAGAATAGATTTATGATTTTCAAGTACTTTCGCTATCACAAACTTTCCTTTCATAAGTAGCAACATTCCATCATCGCCCGCATACAGCGTATTCATATCTCAGTTAATACGTTATACCAGAGCATGTTCAAATTACAATGACTTTGTTCTGAGGGCTAGGCGACTTTCAGTTAAGCTGCTCAACCAGGGTTATATATGTGCTAGACTAGCAACGTCACTGAGGAAGTTCTACGGTCGTTACGAGACTCTTATTACTTCATATGATATCTCATTATCGAGACTTTTAAATGATATTCTGGACTGAGACTGATTCCGATTATTTTACACAGATTTGACACCTTCTATACTAGAACGTTACCTATTTGAATTTACACGATTTGACTCTTTCTACTGGGTATATGTGACGGGTGTTGCTAGTAAGCAGGAGATGCGCACTCTCCCCGGGCACCTTATCTCACAGGGGTTCACATATGCTCTTCAAGTAGACATATTTTGTTATTTTCCACTTGTTTTTCATTTTCACTGATTTTGTATGTCCTCTGGTTTCATGATTTTTAGACTTATGGTTTGGATTTATCCATCATCTTTACATTTACAGAGCTTTGTAATTTTTTTTTATTTTTGATCTCAGCAGTACTGCAATAGATTTTATCCATTCCCAAAGAGTGTCGACCTGTACTTCCTTTCTTTTTGCCCATCATGTAGCATATTTCTCGCATGAGTTGATAATATTCTCAAAATTTTGGCTCCATGTAAATGATGTGGTTTCTCTGTATTTTGGACCTTTAAGTAAAAGTTCTCTTAATTTGGTGAGATATCAAGATCAAGATCACCGGTAATAATATGGTCACAAGGAGAATATATAAAATTAGACGAGGAACATGCACACGATGGAGGATGGCATGTAGAGTTGCCAAGATCAAGACACTGTAGAAACCCTTTGTAATCATGAATTTTGGATGCAACTGATAGTGTGTAGCTATAGGAAATATATGGCGGATCTTTGTTTTTGAAATATGTAGGTATTTTCTCTAATACAGACTTCTGATCTAAACTTTGGTCGAAATTTACATAATCAATGCCTTTATTTGCAAATTTAATTTTGATGAAAGGGCGATTAGATTTTTCCATAGATATATCTGACTTGACGGGACGAAAAAGTCTAGCGGTCGTTATGTCCATAATAGTCTATACTTATGCTATATGGCAGTAGTACTTTCTACACCGTGTTGGTTCACATTCATGCATATATACAGTGTTGAATAATATTTGTTTCGTCTGTATTCAAGGGCATTCATGGCGGGTGTGGCTATCCAAATAGGAGATGCTCACTCCTCCTGGTCTCACCTCTGAATTTCAGGGGTCCGTGAATGTCCATTGTGGTACATTGTTGTTATTTCCATAGTCATGTGACACTATTTAATTTCGTATTTTACATTGACGAGAAAATTTAACACGATGTCTCATCAAAAAGGAGGACAGAAGACAACTGACCAAGCTGTACGACATAAATCACAGGAACATGCACATAAAAATGACAAAAGTCAAATAAACACAGAAATCGACAAAAAAAATTGATTGCACTGCAGTTACGATACCGACTTAGGACGGTCAATTAAAGTAACAAATGTCACTCAATTGGTGTGGTCTACTGATTTACGGGCACCCACCTTCCCACTAGGATACTAAATAACTTTAAACATGGATCAAGTTATCTCGACATTTGGGACTCTCAAATGATGTATAATGTAATAAGAAGACCGAACAGTGTATTTCAATTACAAGATATTTTTAATTCCCTGTAATTTACTTCTCTGTAGAGAACTGTCTACCCTTAGAAATAAGTGGATGAAAAATTATATTGATTGCTTAAACCGTAGATGACAATAATTACAGAGGAAAAGATAAAAGCTTCAGACAGCCGTGTGACAGAAGTCATCACGGAACTGCACTGTTATTGGTCTAATCATTAGAAAAAACATTAGAAATATCACAAAAACTTCAGTCAAAGTGAAATTGTGAATCCGACTTCGGACGGTCAATTGATATGGCAGTAGACAGTCCCTTGATGTGGTTAAAATATAGAGAATACAACAAAAATCCACTGGAGTATTACAAATAATACGTCTGTCCTGTAACGATAAATTAAACAATCATAACAATAACAATATCAAGAGGAATAAATATGTAAGAATAAAATGTTGATGTCAATAAAACCCTAATGACAAACGTGACGATTTCAATTTCGCTATCACAAACTTTCCTTTCATAAGTAGCAACATTCCATCATCGCCAGCATACGGCGTATTCATATCTCAGTAAATACGTTATTCCAGAGCATGTTCAAATTACAATGACTTTGTTCTGAGGGCTAGGCGACTTTCAGTTAAGCTGCTCAACCAGGGTTATATATGTGCTAGACTAGCATCGTCACTGAGGAAGTTCTACGGTCGTTACAAGACTCTTATTACTCGATATGATATCTCGTTATCCAGACTTTTAAAAGATGTTCTGGACTGAGACCGATTCCGATCACTTTACACAGATTTGACACCTTCTATACTAGAAGGTTACCTACTTCGACTTCTCCATATATAAATACATATGGAATTCACACGATTTGACTCTTTCTACGGGGTATATGTAACGGGTGTTTCTAGCAAGCAGGAGATGCTCACTCTCCCCGGGCACCTGATCTCACTCCATCACAGGGGTTCACATATGCTCTTCAAATAGACATATTTTGTTATTTTCCATTTGTTTTTCATTTTCACTGATTTTGTATGTCCTATGGTTTCATGATTTTTTTTTTTTTGGACTTGTGGTTTGGATTTATCCACCATCTTTACATTAATAAAACAGGTGCATTTAATAAAACAATTTGTAACATGAAGTTATACTCACTGTCATTGGATGTGTCTTTATGGTTGTTAATATTTCCCTAAAACATAAACGTTTTATTGAAAAAATTATGCCAGATACGTTATATGATATCAGTGTTACATTATATAGAATCACGCCAAACAAATTGCGCCTTTACTTACCCTATATCTGTGATTCTTGTACATTTTTCTAATAAAGACAATCACAAGGATCAATACTACACTACCGAGAACACTGCCTAGTGCGGTAATCCACGTTTCAGACTAAAGATAATATAGTATAAAGAATTAGTCATATAGAAAGGTTAATAAATTAGTATAAAGAATAATGAATGTGTGGTGTATTTTTATGAAAGCAGAAATAAAGATAATTCTTTACATATTTTTATTGACCACTTAAACATAAATATGACTGAGGTTATTCTGAAAGGTTTGATTATTTATGGACAGAAGCCGGCATGGCCTAGTGATATCGCGCTCGCCTACTGATCGGGAGCCGGGGTTCGAGTCCCGCTCTGGTCATGCCGGTGTTCTGTCTTTCGGATTAGACAATAAAACAGAAAACCCGAGGCTCCGTGTCGTGATATGCATGGCACGTTAAATATCCCTCACTGCTTCGGGTGGGTCCATTGCAAAGGTCAAAATTTGTATGCCCCGCATCTGACAGGTGCCATCACTATATATATATGAAATAATCGTGGTGTGACGTTAAACAAAAATCAATCAATATTTATGGACAGAAAGTGTCACTATCATAAATTAAGTAATCCAGAAATAATACCTTTGTAGCTTATAAAATAATCTGTAACTTCAAACTTTGCCCTTTAACTACAAGTAGTCAAAATTTAAGAGATTTATTATTCAAGCTACTGCAAATTATACAAAGACGTCGAATACGACCTTGTTTGAGTCAGATACTGTCCAAATGAGAATTTACTTTTTATATTATAACTAACATCAAGTTAGAGATCTAAAACAGCATCTGACTTTCTATGATAACAGTAAGTACTTTTACATATACACTGTGATAGACAGAGAAGTCCGCGAGCTCAATCGGTTAGATACTTGGCTTGTTACCTAGTGAGTCATAGTTCAAATTTCGATTCTCATTGGCGACCTGTCTTTCAAATGAAACTGTACAATTCGAGGTCACGTGTCACGATAGACGTGGCACGTAAAACATCCCCACAGTTTTGGGTAGGTCTGATACATCAAAAAGATTTTGTAAACTACTTTCAAAAGATTGAGAGGATCTCATTTATTTACACAATTATCATACTATAATATGGAAGGATTATGATGCATGAATTTTGACTTGTGTCATTTCACATTATTTGTGTCCTTTTTAAAATATGTTATGCCTTTTCATACAATGTACAGATATGTATGAATGAAAACAAACAACATACCAATCAGCGTCTTATTTTACACGGTTACACTAACTTTGTTTTCTGTGCTTTTCCTCTTATCATCTAAGGCCGTATTAGTCTTTAATTGAGAAGAAATTAAAGTTCCCGGACATTACAAAATGTCTCTCGTAAAAACATACAGGCTAAATAGTTACATGTACACTGCTCATTTTGATTTTGCAAAGGACGAGGAAGACCATAATTATCAACCCCTCGAAATTGCTAAATTGATAGTTGAAGCCTTCACGTTTTATATTCTGGATAATTTAATGCATACAATTACACTGTAAAACACAGAAGTAAAGATTCTGTCATTTCTTAAATAGTCTACAAAATTAGATTTTTCATCTACTTTCTGAAATTGATATTGCATTAATCATTATCTGCGCACGAGATATAAGGAACTTTGATCGGTTTTATATCTTTATATCGTCCAAAGTGTGCTGTGCACCATAGATTACATTCTTTTAATCACTTCATTATCAATGAATATAGACAGTCATGTAGGTTCATTTTCTATCTTATACGTTTCGTGTCATATACAGTGACATTATAGATTTTGTGAATCAGTTATCTATATCACATGTAAACAATTGCTTCTGAGAAAATTAAATCAAGCACTTCTAAGAAGTTTATGTACTCGATTGGTTTGTATTTATTGATTAATAAAAGATTATATAACAAGAAGTAGAGAGGCTATTTTGATAACATTATTTGCTGTGCAATGACATATCAGGACTGTTTTACTCGATCAAGCTCAGTTTAAAGTAGGACAGGAAACCTGTTCCGGTGAAGACCTCTAAAACTCTGTCAGATATTTTAGATAACAGACCTTCCCACTTCATTTCAACAGGAATATCAAACTTGACACATATACGATGAAGTCTAGGGTGACACAGTAGTCTACTTGGTATGGAATTAGATCTGTTCGTAAGATATCGTGGCGTAATGACGGTGTAGAATACTATAATCTACCACACAGTATATGACAGTAAGTTAACCATAAGTCCCTTGAATTAAATCTTTTAAAATCTTATCAATTCAAAAGCTGCAAATTATAGTATAAAAAATAGTAATCATGAGGAAAAGAATGAATATAAATTCTATTTGTCAATAAGTAAAGTAGTATGTCAACACCAAGTGAATTTGACATCAATAATATAATCTATGAGATTTTTGTTTAAAATTGTATAATTCATTAGATAGTATCATAATAATACATCAAGATTCTTTTTAAAATGTGCAGGTCAACTTCAACGGTTTATTACATTAAAAGAAGATGGTATGAAAGGTTAGTGCATTATAATTATACTCTTCACTTGTTATTTCATGATCTAGGGAACATGGACGTGTATAGTACTACCTTGGTTATTTGCCATTGGCTGATGATGATGAGTATATATCTTCATTATATTTGCAATGTATTTAATTTGATTGTCATTTATTTTTTTTATTTGACTTTATTGAATTTCTACAGGAAAATGATACTCACCTTTGTCCCTGTGGAACTCGCTGAAGAATTAGGTGGTTTCCGGATAAACGTTTTATTGGAACTGGAAGAGTTTGTTGATGATTGGAAAGTTGAATTAGTTGGATAAAAAGAAGAAGATTCTGCCGTTGTTGAAGGAGTTGTATTACTTACATGTATTTTTTCATCACAAAACCTTCCAATGAAATCGGGGAAACATTCACACGTGTAACTATTTAATCCATCCACGCATGTACCATTTATACATTTATGATCTTCACAGTCGTTCATTGAGATATTACAGAACGATCCCGTGTAACCATCTAGACAGTTACATGTGTAATTTGCTATACCATCTACACACTGACCATGATTACACTTGTGGTTTTCGCAATCATTTATTGTTATATTACAAAAACGTCCGGTGTAATCCGGATCACACACGTACGAGTACGAATTTATTCCATCAACACAGGAACCGTTGTTACAAACGTGTTCTAAACAGTCATCATTATTTATCGAACAATTATGCCCAGAAAATCCTTCTAAACAGTAACATTGAAATCCGCCGTGAGTATTGACACAAGATCCATTGTTGAAGCATGGTGTCTTTGAACAGGAATTATAGAGTGTGCATTGGTCACCAACATAATCTGAAAAAAGAAACAAATAATGTTTAAGTATATGATTTAAAGATTTTAATATTGTTCCTCAAATTTCCTAACACTTTGTTTTTGTTTTGCTATTGTTTTTGTTTTGTTTTTGTTTTTGTTTGTTTGTATTTGAAGGGGAGTTGTTTCCCGGGGGGTTTTGTTTTGTGGAGGTTTTTTTGTTTTGTTTTGTTTTTTGTTTTGTTTTTTGGGGGGTATTATTATTATTATTTATTTTTTTGTTTTTGTTTTTTGGGGTTTTATGAGGAACTAATGCTATCAAATGAAGTTCTAACTTTAGTATCCTATTGGTCTATGTTCAAAATACTAAGAAATATATTTCTATGTAACAGTGACTGATAAATGCAGGTGTGTTATGTTTGTTTCCTTTACAATTGATAAAAACATAAATCAAAGTGAAAATTGACATTGAAAATAGAAAATTTTCTTTTATTTTTCAGTTAATAAGCATTGGTGTCGATACGGTTAGAACACTAAAGCCGCGATACCTTTTTCAGATTTTGTTTTTAATTTTGCTTGTGTGAAAAAGTGACCCTAGCAACCCATTCCCTAAATCTTCTAAGTGATGACGAATGTCAAATATGGTTTTTTATGTCTCATGCTCGGAAACCAACAGACATTTGATGGATGGAGAGTTCAAGACATATTGGTTCAGGTCTAAGCAGCAATCATTAATTAAAAGAAAGGTTAAAGCGGCAACTGTAAGAACTATCAAACAATCTCATTAGTTAACATTTCAAATAAAAAAAAAATAGTATTTTGTAATGAATGGAATGTGCCTTTCCTTGACAATCATCAACAACACTTACCATATGCATGTAATGGCATGTTAAATTTCAATTCACGCTAGTTTGCCAAAGTAAGTAGTGCTTGTGAAATCTTTTAAATTATCCACTTTTTCTGAGTCTGTTTCACAGGTTAGAGACCCCAACACATAAAAAGGGGTTGACATGTACTCAGTGTACTGTCATGCATAATCACCAATTTCTGGCTAATAAACTGTGGCATGTGAAGGGATTTCTTTTGAGAAATCTCCACCAAATTGACATATGAACTGTGTCAGTATGACATAGTGTAAAAGATAATTTATTGCAATCTGCTACTGTGTAAATAAAGCTACTTCAATTATACAACATTTTTAACCTTGACCTCCTTTACGAATAATCACTACAACATTTTGCATAATTGAAAAAAAGATGCTGAGTTTATGGACTTAAGTAGTTTATGAAATAACATAGCTACAAATGAAAAGTTTTAGTCTACTTCATAATAACAAAACTAACAATGTCTACATAATTTTACGGAACCTCAAAGTGTGATATGTAACTCTTTGAGGAGAATAAGCTTAATTCTCTATTTCGATTATGTAATATTTTAAACCACTCAGATAAAATATTTCTCATTGAGAAAAGATCCCCTCACCTGGCAAGCACACTCTGGTCCCATTTCTATCACATGTGTAATGACCAGATGTGTTATCGGATGGTTTACAGTATATATCACAATTATCGCCATAGTAATTCCTAGAACAGGTATATCCTAGCTTAAAGGTAATATTCATAGGCCTGAAATGAGAAAAATGTAAAACAAGACACGAAAATCAATACATTTATTTACTTAAGTCGCAACATTAAAAATCATCAAAACAATATACCTGCAATCTTAATATTTGTAAAGTTTTTTAACAATAACTTGTTATTCAGGCAACTGTCGTACAAAGCATATTTAACTGCATTATCACAGTTGTTTTTCTATATGTCAATAGTAAAAACAAGTCACATGACAAATTGGTCACGCCCACGTTCGTTATCAATGCGCTAAATTCATAATATTTGCTAATATTTTTTTTTTCAATAAATATTGCAAATTTCATCAAACTTTTTGTTTCTTTTTAACAAAGAATTAAATTATAAATAAATGACAGTAATAATTTAATTTTCTATTGAGGTATAGAAGTAAGACCGATTTACAACCTTATAAAAGTCGAAGCGGATTATACAGTTTGTAAATCGGTTTTACTTCCCTGCCTCAATGGAAAAATAAATTATCATTGTCATTCCTTTAATATAATTTCTGTTATAAGTTTGAATATAATATCACTAATATCACTAAGACAATTTTCATGAATTGTTTGACAAATATGAGGATTCTTCTGGATTCTTTCCCACTGTACCCGAAACAGATAAGTGGGTTTTTCTTCTAAGAACCAAACAAAAGCAAAACGTAGCATGGGAGATCCTTTGAGGAGCACGTTTATATTTCTATCTAGAGAAATACTATTTACGACGGTGAAAAATGTCATATCATATTGCTTTGCCGATAATCTTTTTGTTTATTTATCATTATATATCACATAATGTGTCTACAACATATTTCATGGAATGTTACAAGACGATCAGAAAGTGGTAATGGGGTTGATTTATATCGTTTAAGGTTGCATTGTCAGAGATATACTATGCCTATAAGGTCATATATAATTCATAAATAATTTAATGTTCGAGGCAACCACCATATAAAGCCTATTTAACTGCATTATCAGGTTTTTTTTCTATGAGTCGATAGAAGTAAAAACAAATCACACAACAAATTGGTCAGGCCCATCGTTCTCATCAATGCACCAAATGTTCGGTTTCTTTTTTCGATAAATATTGCAAGTGTTATCAAAATTGTTGTTTCTTTTAAACAAAGAATTACAGTATAAGGAATGACATTAATAACTTATTTTTTTATGGAGATGTAAAAGTAAAATCGATTTAGAAACTTTGTATAATAAGCAAATATACAGTTTGTAAATCGGTTTTACTTCTATACCTTCACAGAAAAATAATTTTTCATTCCTGAAATAGTAAAGGATACTTACACGGATAAACTATCTGAAGTTAAACCCTTCATTGTTATCAGATGATCTGACCACAGTCTGCCATTGGGGCGTGGAAATATATCACACGTTTCATGTATTGGATTGTGTACTGCATTAAATTCAGAATAAGTTTTCCATTTTTCTGTGTACATGAATATATAAACTGAAATCTGCAATGAAAGGTGTTTTTAATAATAATAATAATGAAAATAATAATAATAATAATAATAATAATAATAATAATAAGAAGAAGAAGAAGAAGAAGAAGAAGAATAAGAATATCAAGATATATAAAGAAATTCTTTTAAATATTCATACGATGTCACTGATGTATTTTAGATTTCGTTAGAATTGTGCAGTTAAACTTACAATGTTGTTTGTGAATTCTTGTGGAAATCGTAATACGTTGTTCCCGATTGCAGAAAAGTCGGTATAATTATTAAATTTAGAAATCATTGAGGTATATATACAACTACCACAAAAGCCACCATTCTCTCGGTTTGGATCTATTTCACAAGTCATTTCTGAAAAGTATAAGGGATAATGGATAAAACATGAAAAATCCAATAAAATCCTGAAAACCAAATGAATATTGACAATATATAATATAATTATCAGTCATCATTAAGATGAGCAGTTCATCCATTTTTGAGGGAAAAGAACACACACACACACACACATACACACACACACGCATACACAAACAAAACAAACAAAATAAAAAACAAAGAAACAACAAACCCCCCCCCCAACACCCCACTCCCTCACACCCCTCCCCCCCAAAAGAAAACCCACAAAATAAAAACCACAAAAAGCCCCACAAAAACAAAATCACAAAAAAAGCAAAAACACAAACGTTAACGAAAATACACCCCCTTAAGATTACTTGATTACTTTATGATAGATCATTCAATTGAAGAAAATTGCTTCTGTAAGCGCTATAGAAGTATGGCACATATATAACTTTGGGGTAATTTAAGTAAAAAATAGTTTTTATATTGTTCTCTACAAAACGAGATACGCTATATCATAAACTTATTTATAAGAAAGTATAAGTTTGATCTCAGTTTGTGGGAAGAGCATGTCGTACTTGCACATGGAACATAACACATTGCTGTATTAATTCATTATAAGGGGAGAGGAAGAGGAGCGATATTGAACGGTTAAATCTTGATTGAAACAAATATACAAATAAAAAATGATTTTTATGTTTAGTAAAATGTTATTTAATATGACATCAAAAATACTTAATGACACATTCACATATTTATGTATATGAGTAGCCTGTTAGTCCATGTTCTGTATATGGAGGATTATTTATAGATTTTAAAGGTGTAATCTTTGATTGTGTTGCTTCTGTGGTTAGTGGAGAGGTGAGCCCGTAAACCGGCTAACAACGCCAACACGAGAGATTATTAGTTCAACTGATCATCCTTAGTCAGTACAACTACAATACAATTCGCTGTATGTGTAGTGATTTTTGTGTGCTTATTCTTGTACTTTCCATATATCTCTAGCGACTTTTCTCATACAGCTAAATCAGATATCCTTTTTATTTTCTTTGCTTTGCGTCACCCCATAATTATTTTACAGCATCTGGGCGATGCATAGACATTTAAACCCATGGAACGAATCCAGATACATTATGTATGGAATCCGGATGGGGCCATATTCACACCATCGCATTGTAAAGTTGGATAACTGAAACACGATGATGCAATGGCGATAGTGCGATGGCGATAATGCCATGACGATGACGCGATAGTGCGATGGCAATAATGAGATGGCGATGACGCAATAGTGCAATGACTATGAAGCGATTCTCCATCGCCATCGCATTATCGCGTCATCACCATCGCATTATCGCCAGCGCACCATCGGTATCGAATCATCGCGTTTCAGTCATCCAAGTTTACAATGCGATGGTCCTGTCCGGATTCCATAATTATGGGATGTTTTATGTGTATATATTCACGGGAACACGAGATCTGGGTCATTATTGTCTGATTGGAAATAACTACCGAAAAGCCCCCGATGGTACTCGTACCAGGAATCTCTCAACCACAATAAACATAAGACCATATATGTGTACCAATTTATTGTAAAATAATTGCATTTAGACAAGTATTGTATTCTCCATGATGCTTAAGGTAAAGCCTGCCACCGAGATATGCAGTGTTGAGATGGCTGCATTCGTTATCAATGATGGATGTGTTATTCCAACAAGAAAAACAAACTCTTCCAGTGAAAATTCTTACAAGGGGACAATGAATTTCCACCATCGTAGATTGTTGTGAGTGCCACAAAGACCAGATACTAGCTACTATCGTGTTTATATCGTAATGGTAAACTCCTCTCTTTCTTATTGCTTGTTTGAACAGCATTATTTATTATCATCATTATTATTATTATTATAACAGACATTTATAATGACATGTATTGTTCGTAATTCAGGATTAAGTTCGGAGCATATGTTCACCTTTTTATTTTTGTTTTCAAACCACAGTTGATCTCGCATTTTTGATCCATAATGTTTCATTTCATTTTCATAGTTTCTAACATCTTGTCCACGTCTACATATGGCCATTTTTTTTTTGTGGTTAAAACGATAACTTTAAATTAAATTTATCAGACGTTTTGAGACACTATTTCTAACATTACACTTTAAATAATACAACTACTCTCGGTGTCCAGATGCAAATATGCCGAAAACGAACACAATTGAATGTATGTCTTTTACCTATATTTAAGAACGATGATATTCAAATCTTTCCATATCGATACAATGAACATCGATAGATACGGAATGCATATGACTAGTTTGATTCCTTTTCTTGACGTCGAATAGATTTTGACGAAATGATTTGGGGGAGGGGGCAAATATATTCATATGTAGCTTGTTGCCAGAAAACAAAATCTGCTTATATTGTATTTTTTTTATCGTTAAGAAGTATATTAATAGACAAACAATGCAGTTCACAAAATACGAACCTCCCCTTAAAGTTTGCCTTTACTGATACTCCAAGAATCAAATCAGAACAGTTGCAACCTGTTACATTTTCCACATGTATTTCGATGTTCTTTTTGCTTTGTACAAGTATCTGTAATATCATATATATTAATACATGCATATTAAACAATGGGAATTCATATTCTTTGTTTCAAATATTGAGGTGAAAGATGATGGACAAATCCAAACCATAAGTCTGAAAATCATGAAACCAGAGGACATACAAAATCAGTGAAAATGAAAACCAAGTGGAAAATCTACTTAAAAAGCATATGTGGAATGAGATCAGGTGTCCGGGGAGAGTGAGCATCTCCTGCTTGCTAGCAACATTCGTCACATACCCAGTAGAAAGAGTCAAATTGTATAAATTCCATATAAATTTATATATGGAGAAGTCAAAGTAGGTAACCTTCTAGTATAGAAGGTGTCAAATCTGTGTAAAATGATCGGAATCGGTCATAGTCCAGAATATCATTTGAAAGTCTAGATAACGAGATATCATATGGAGTAATAGTCTCGTAACGACCATACAACTTCCTCAGCGACGTTGCTAGTCTAGAACATATATTACCCTGGTTGAGTAGCTTACCTGAAAGTCGCCTAGCTCTCAGGGAATAACGTATTGACTGAAATATGAATACGCCGTATGCAGGCGATGATGGAATGTTGCTACTTATGAAAGGAATGTTTGTGACAGCGAAATTGAAATCGTCACGTTTGTCATAGAGTGAGGTGTTTAATTGACCATTAATGTCGAAAGACAACATAATATCTAAACACGAAGTAGAATTACTATTTTCCGTGGTTTCTTTGACCTCCAGTTCACTTGGATAGATGATGCTAAGGTAATCTGCGAATGAAGGATTATTAATTGAGAGCAAGTCATCTATATATCTGTAAGTGAAATTGAAGTCAAGAGCCAATTGTTTCTTTACTTGCGAAAGCAAAGACTGAATGAATTCAGCTTCGTATGAGTAAAGGAATATGTCAGCCAGAAGCGGAGCACAGTTAGTGCCCATTGGAATGCCGACAATTTGTTGAAAAACCTTTCTTCCAAATACCACAAATATGTTATCGATAATACGTTCAACATCTGGATGACATCTGTTTCAGTGTATTAATTCTTCAGATCTTATTCAGAACTTCTATCTAAATTTGGAAATATTTCTTTTCAACAGTATGTATCCAATGGAATTTCCCATCCTTATTTTTACGGTGATCTCGTATATAAACTAAGGAAAGTAAAAGGCTCCGATAACGTTATTTTATCATGTAATAAAATAATCAAACGTCTCCTAAATAGACAATATGATATTGAGATCATCAAAAAGACTATAGGTCTTGTATTTGGCCCCTCTACAGCCTTATGCAGACTTTTACTTGAACGTTGCACGCTGACTAACAGGGCGGTGGGGACTATATGACGGGCCTTGTCCAAACCTCTTTCAGAGGAGACATGGTCCTGAACCTCGTCCCCTCTGACTGTTAGTCGGGACTCCTACAGATCTAGGGTCTTAGCTCGCTTTCAGACTGGCGGAGCACGGTTTATCATGTTGATGTCGCATATATTTTTATACCATTATGTATTTTACAATACCTTACGTGTTTATATTTTTATGACCTCTCAATATGCGATACCTGTTGACCCTTGTTCTTTACATGGAGGATTATTTATAAATTTTTAAATGTACGTCCTTTGATTGTTCTGCTGTTACGGTGAGTGGGAAGGTGGGCCCGTAAACCGGTTAACCACACCATTTGTTTGGCTTTTGTCAAATTAAATGACCGTCCTAAGTCGGTATCGTAATTGCACTACAATCAAATATTTTTGTAATGTGATATATGTTCTAGTATATTATTTATATTCATGTATTGTATAGCTCTATGGTGACTTCTGCCACATAACTGAGCCAGTAACTCCTCTTTTTTCTTTGGAATCAGAATTTTCCCTAACAAAGTAAATTTTATCATGGCCTATAACTATATATTTGAATTTGCGGCTTCCGTTTTTACTAGTAAATGCATTTTGAATAATTTCCGCTAATCTGTCTTTTAATTTCTGACGAGGGATCGTTGTGTAAAGAGTTGAAAAGTCAAAAGACTTGATGGAGTGAATTTTAGTAAAACTTTTTAATTTTAAACGTACTAACAACTCTTTTGAATTTTTAAGGATCCACATTTGATTAATTCCGCTTATGGAATATACTGTTTCGCAATACCTATGAAGGCCAGATTTAATTTCTGATAATATTTTTGTAAGTAACATCAATACATATTTTGTGGAACACTTCGAGGAACCAGCGATAAAGCGTTGTTTGTATGGATTTTTGTGCATTTTTGGAATGCAGTACAAATATGTAAGTTCTAAATTTAATTCATTTGTGTCAATACCAAACGTATTGACGACAGATTTATGATTCTCAAGTACTTCCGAAACCGAAAAGCTCATGAGAGTATAAGTAGGATGTCCTGGAGCTGAATTTAGTCCTAATTCTTTCACTAGGCATAGCAATTGCATAATCGAAATTGCGAAAGAGTATAATAACTTATAATAAAAACATATTTATATTACATGAAGCAAAAAAAAAAAAAAAAAAAAAAAAATAATAATAATAAAGAATCTAAGCAATAATCAAACAGGAATATCCATAATACAAAATATGAATACAGGTAATTATGAATCTTAAGTCTTAAGTTCTTATAAAATATCAGATCTCTTTTGTCTCCATATTAATGCTTATACATGTTACTTTAGTCTTTATTATTTGATGTAATATCTCTGTACAGATGTAAAACAAACTTAAGATATAATGCATCATTAAACAAGTATATTTAAAAGTTATCTAATTTCTGCCGCTTCAAAAGCATAGGTAAATCATTGATTAAATATTTACAATGCTAGTCTAATTCCTTCGATAAACCATGCTAAACAGACTCGGTTTATCAGCCTATGAACTTGGGTCATGGAAGTAGTACTATAAAAAGAGGCGGGGCTTACTCAAGTTCAAGGTCGATGTTCTATTATTGTTTTTTACTTGAATGAATCTGTTAATTTTGAGCAATTAAAGAAATTACCTGGACAGATAGAGTATTTGCTAGCATTTTAAACACGTGCGTGGCGGAAGTATTTTTCCACTTCAGGAAAAATTCGGTCCTTACCAGTTTGATAACGGGGAATTTGATATTTTGTTTTCAAAAAAGAACCTTTTAAAATGCATTGTAAATATAGGAAATGACTGTCTTTATTTTCTAGGTTCATGGGGAATGAACTTCGGTGAGAAACAAACAAATCATTCGAGAACCGCTTCGCAGTTCACGTGATTTGTTTGTTTCTCACCAAGTTCATTCCCCATGAACCTAGAAAAAAGGCAGTCATTCCTTAATTACCAGGTATCTATGTATAATGTTTCTTTCATCATTTGAGACCTTATCAAGTTACTTCTCTTATTAAATTTCATGTTATCCGTATAAATATCTTTTTACCTGTAAAGCGAATATGAAATAACAGGATAGAATCAATACCGTCGAATTCATTGCGGAAACACTGTCACTTTGATAAATGTATTCTGCAATCAACCTAAAATCAAAATTTAAAAAATCTCAAATAGCAATAAAATTGAATGAAACAAGTTGTAATCTGAAAATATTCAGTTTTCTTCTTAAAAACTGCATTGGTCTTAATGCGATGAACAAATCTTAAAGCGTACTTTTATCATCACCTTTTGAATATACAATTTGGCACTTAAACTGGAATAAAAAGAAAACTTAGTTGTACTGTCTTAAAAAGAGATATTTATAATATCTGTTGTGGTAGGTTTGCTAAGAAATGTGCAAATATCTATTGACTATTTCTTTGGCAGTAACTTTAAGTAAATTTGGTAATAATTTTGCTCTTCAAATTCTAACGGTTTTCGATTTCCACACTTTTGGCCTTGAGCATCACTGAAGACACATAAGGTGTCGAAATGCGTGTATGGTGCACTCAATTTTTACATGTGTATATACTCTGATATTTATTATTACCGCTGAGACGATACCACTGCTGGTGGACGGAAAATTCTTGAGGTTAATCACATACCCATTTTCAGTGCTTATTTACAAATCACAGTAACAAAAGTTTTAAAAGTATTCTAAATTCAACCAGCATATCCCTCATGTTCAGGCCTGTCATTAGATTGGTTCTTTGACTGTTACTTTTGAGTAAATTTCATAAATAGTTTGTTTTTCAAATATTTACCATTTGAATACCCAAAGATTCGGCCTAGAGCATCACTTAAGAGACATAAGTTGTGTAGAAATGTGCATATGGTGCACTAAATCTGTACATGTATATATGTTCTTATATTTATCTTCACATAATTTTTTATTGTGAAATACTAAAATTAATCAAGTCAAACAAAAAACAAACAAAAAAAAACAAAAACAAAAAAAAAAAAAAAAAAAAAAAAAAAAAAAAAAAAAAAAAACAAACAAAAAAAAAAAAAAATGATGGTATTGTTTCACCTTTGTTTCACATTCTGTTATGGTAGGTTCATAATAAAAATGTGCGCAAATATCAAAATAAATTATCATTGTAGAATACTCAATAAAATCAAATAATTGTTGCAAATTTCATTGTGCCCCATCACAGACTGTCTATTCGTACCTTTGTATCAACTAATTGCCTGGCTATGGAGGGTTACTAACAGAAAATGGCAAAATGATATGTCTGTGGTTATTCTATCTGTCAATACACATTTTTGTTGTTGTTGTTGTAGTATTACACATTATTACTTCACTTTATCCCATCCTAATTGTGTTCAAATATTTTTAATAAGCATACATGTCTATATGCATCGTGTGGGGCGTTCATGACATTTTTGGCTGGCAAAGGATTGGGCATTTATTACTCCCGAATACCTAGTATCATGCCTTGTTTTCAATTTCCATTTCACAAAGTTTCCCTCTCTGAGTAGCATCTCCTCGCCTGTTAGGACTTTTTTAATCCGCAAAATATACGCTATGCCAAAGCTCCTCTTTTGAGGTTTTTGTACTGAGGGTCAGACGACCAACGAAATAAAATAATATATATGCAAGAAAAGGAAAAAAGTAGTTCTATGGTCGATACAAGGATATTGTTGGACGGTATGAAGTTTTCTTTTTCAAAATGTTATATGATTCTCTGTAACACAACCATGCTCATTGAAACCATTTTACCGATTTAGTAAATACTTCTATGAATTTATCACCGAACACGAGAAGCTTGAATGGGAGTAGAGTATTAGCAAGACACTTAATCTCATCTAATTTGGCATTCTCATTTGTTCTTCCTGGAACCATATTCACCGAATTTGCAATGTTTTAATTACACATCAAATTACGGACATCAAATGGTAAACTATCGAATTTAAACTTTCAGAGGATATAAATTTACACCGTAGGTCGTTGTTGTGAGGTAGCAGTAATATACTTTCATTAAACAAGGCAAAAGTCTTACTTATGCTACTACAATCTTTTCTTTTTCAGAAGCGATTGAAAAAAAAATTAATCTGTTTTTGTTATCTTTCGTTTTGACACAAACAGATTTACACTTACCTTACTACCTTAAAATGCACAAAACTCCAAACGAACAATGTTTTATTGCTTGTTGCTTTAACTACCCCCACCCAAATCTGTACCGATCTAACTAGGATATTATATCCGATATTAAATCAAATCTTCGTTTGTGTTGTGCAACAGTACACAACACAGTGTACTAATCAAGTATGGATCCTTCTAAATTTAAAGGAAAAATTATTATATCAGTTGTGATAAATTTTACTCAAGTTATTTGATTTTTTTCACAATTAAACAATAATTTCTGTTAAAAATTAAAAGACTTACTTTCCTAATTTATTCAAAAGGCTAGAAAAAAATCATTTTAATGTTGTAAAACATGACAATACTTATTTTGTCAAGAACAGTTTGGATTCTAAAAATAAGTACACTGAAGCAGATATCATCAAGATGTGGAACTTTCTGAACCCTATCTGATAACCTTTTTGTGGCGTTGGAGGAAAGGTTTTCTGGCAAAAATTTGGTATGCCAATGGGCACCAACTGGTTTCCACTTCTGGCTGACACATTTCTTTGCTATTACAAAACTAAAATCATTCAATCCTATACTCTTTAAAGAGAGGAGGAAATTATTTAACATATTCCTACGTTTGCAGATTACCTTAATATCATATATCCATGTGAACTGCATGTTAAGAAAAACCCAAAGCAAGCAACAATTCTACTTCGAGCTTAGATATCATGTCGTATATCGAAACTGATAACTACCTGCACATCTCACTCAATGTGTCAATTACAATTTCGGCATTAGAATTTCCCCTTTATGAATAGCAATATCCCACCATCGTCTGTTCATGCCATATTCGTATCTCAGCATATAAATTATATCAGAAAATGACTTTCAAATAAACTGCTCATCCGATGATATGGAATCACTGAGAAAGATTTATGGTTGTTACGGGGTTTTTAAAATTTAAAATTCATACATTTTTAATGTAAGTCCTTTAAGTGTATTTTGGAGGTGTTTGCAAATAAACTGGTACACCACATTGAGCGATAACTGGCATTTCATTTGACCAACCTGAATCTGTACCCCAATTGCATTATGGCGATGTTTGTCATACAGCTGAGTCAGATGCCTTTTTTCCCATTTTTCTCATAATATACCATAGGATCTCATATATTCCTATACCTATATATAGCATACTTCCATATTACTGAAGTAGATATTCTTTGATTCACCTTGATGTTTACTTCCGTTTTGTTCATTCTAATTGCTTTTGGTTTCACGAGTTTTGGACCACTGACTTGGTTGCATCTAGTTTCCTATCATTTGTTGTATTTTGTCTGTTTGTATGAATTGAGAGTGCAAAAGCATTGTTTTCGACTGCATCATTATAACTTTAAACATTACAAAAATTCCATCATCAAAAACACCTCGGAGAGATGCGATTCTTCTGTATTTAAGAGTAAAAAAAACTAAACTTTGATATACCCCTAACTGAAATGGCCAATATTTAAAAAATATTTGAAATAACTAATATAAATGGCCTTATTAAGTATATAACTTACTGCTGTGTGTACGTGTGTCGTGGTTGACCTACATTTCACTCCTAAATGTGTTAGGATAGAGATATTGCAATGGGGATTCTTCAACAGACCTCACACTAGAGAATAAGTAGTATGCGGTTAATAAGATATCGCAATGAGCAAGTTAAATTTAAATATATTTGAAATCGAGTAACACAACGGCGTTAATACGGATGTGGTGAATAGATAGTTTATCAATGACGGTTATCATTGCTTTGATGCGGAAAAGTTTATGAAAATATATTTGATGTTTGCTTGAAGCTATTGTTTTGTGAGGTTCCTTTGTGAGTTGTGCAGATAAATAAATGAAGGGTATTAATGGAACTTTATTCTAAACTTGGAGTATGTTGTTATCAGAGTTTCTATGCTGGTTCCGGTTATCAAATGAAGATTGGTAGATTGTTGTCTGATTTACCTCACTCCATGATTATTTCACGTATATGTTGAGAATATCTGTCTGATGCATTGCATAGACATTTATACCTTTCAACGAGCCAACCGGAGGGGTCATTAACGTGCCACGCCTACCGTTAGACGGAACCTTAGGTTTTACTGTTTCATCCGAAAGACAGGACAACTGGTAAATTAGACGATGAGAGTCCGACCATGGATAGATGCTATCTATCAAACTATATCGGTAGAGATTATTAAGCATTCTGACAAAATTAAATGAGCAAACTTTCTCTTATTCCATACTAAGTGTATAATATAAAATAAAATTATGAGCCATCAATAATAAACCTTAATTAAGAAAACCTCACGATCAAGCGAGTGTACGATGAAGACAATAAAATCAATTTTAACTCGAAAACTCAAGATTGGATTTCAGCGTCTAACAGAGAGTTAAAAATATACATCAGATATATCATTCTAATGCCCAAAAATTTTCGGTGGGTTTTGTTACAATCAATGTTCTTAGAAAGCTTAATTCAAATCATAAGTGTTTACCTAATTTCCTGAGATAGAAACGATCACAAAATACAGATTAACATATATTTATTCGAATGTTTCCCGTCCTCTTCAAATTGGACGGATTCTTCCGTCTTGCAAAGGGTGAAATGCATAAAACATCACATAGAATTAATCTTTACGTACATCGTAAATACTAGGAGTAATAGAAAGTCTAGGTCAATTTAACAAGGAACTCCCCAATTCAAAAGGCGCTATCATTCAGGTAAGTGTTCTAACATATGTAACCACCAATTCAAATGTTATACAGGCGGAACGACTAATTTCTTTCTTTTTTTTTTTTTTAATCAAGTGCAAATTTCGGTTCAGACGCCCCTCTATGTGTAACCTGATGTCTAAGTAAGAGCAAAATACCAAGGCAGAGGAATCAATAGGTCCTGCTACTCAGCAGAAAATTCATCTGTCTACGAATAACAGCACTGCGTTAACAAATTACTTGTCTTACCATGTGTCTGAATATGTATTTCAAAAATTAACATAAATGATTATGTATCCGATAGCAAATATCGTTATGAAATACTATGAAATGGCTATAACTTGGAAAAGAATGCACCTCGCTGATAACGATTCTGATGGTGTAGCATGTTTGATAACACTGATAACATCTATCTATCCACTAATGTTTTACGGGTTCTAGGTTTACAATTACTGATAGGAAAAAAGATTAAAAGACATAATTATCAACCAGACAATTCGCCTTTAGACGTGCAGTCAACTGTAGGCTCATGTTGATGTCACATAATATTTTGTAACCTACCTACCTACCAATATATACATATATATATATATATATATATATATATATATATATATATATATATATATATATATATATATATATATATATATATATATATATATATATATATATATATATATATAAAGCACAAATAGAACCAGCGAAAAGATAATACAGTCAACAAGGCACCCTTTATTTCACTTAGTTCCCGGCGGGGACTCTGAACCAAGACCTATGGTACCGAATTACCTAGCTGTCATCCGTGCTTTATATGTTTGTCTAATTTGTCTTTGTTTCGGAGATCCAATGTCCATTGTACTTTGTGCTTTATATGTTTATTTTTGTTTCAGTGATTGTATTCTTTCAGAGGATCCGCCTGCGTTTATATATATATATATATATATATATATATATATATATATATATATATATATATATATATATATATATTTATATATATATATATATATATATATATATATATATATATATATATATATATATATATATATATATATATATATATATATATATATATATATATATATATATATATATATATATATATATATATATATATATATATATATATATATATATATATATATATATATATATATATATATATATATATATATATATATATATTCCTCCATAATTACATACATATCAGTCAATCTGAGTAAAATGCCGGTCGTCGGTCTCTATATGAAAGATAAATTTATGCATGTTCTCTAATTGTTTTGCTTTTACGATGTGGGAAAGTGTACCTGTAAACAGGAATACCAATCCATTTTAGAGACGAGTGTCATTTAAATTGACAATCCTAAATCGACACCTCAATTGCATTTTAATGGAATATTTTTGTGTGGCACTTTTTCATAGAACTATGTCAGATGCCTTCTTTTCTTTCAGATATTTATTAAACATTTATTTGCAGCAAAATATTCTGTTTACCTTAATTTCATACTTGTAAGATGGATCAATTCTAGATATGCCTGTTTGGATTTTTCAACCTCTAGATTTTGCAGTATTGAAATAAAGCGCCCTATTCATTAAGGAATTTGTGTCTTATTGCGTGTGTGTGTGTGTGTGTGTGTGTGTGTGTGTGTGTGTGTGTGTGTGTGTGTGTGTGTGTGTGTGTGTGTGTGTGTGTGTGTGTGTGTTCATGGAATATAATTTTGGTTCGTCATGCACAAATGTCGTGAACCAAATCCTTTTTAAATATTTCCCGCTTGCTTTACATAAATAATTTCGAAACATCACATTTTAGCTTGTCATTTTCCCAACAACAAGTAAAGAAAATAGTCTATCTATTTGTAATAGATCTTAATTTATTGAGAGCCTGAAAGTGTGTTACATTTAATAAAAAATCAAATAGAAGCGATAACAAAATACAAGGATTATATCATCATAATATATTAGTTTATTTACAACGAAATCAAGAAGTATCGTATGTAAGCACTGGCTTGTATTGTCTGTAGTAGTACATATACATGTACAATTTGTCGTCTCACATATTAAAATTGAAAGTGCCGTTTTCAAAGTTTGATCGTGCCATGATACCAAAGAGAAACTGCAAAAGGTAATTCTGTTGATTCATTTTCCCGTGAATTGGTTATGTGATTCGGGTTTCGTTTGAATTTGGACCGTTTTCTCCAAATAGAAGTACATGACCAAGTTAGAGGGTATCTAGGCAAGCTCCGCCGATTAAAATATTAATGCACGCTTTCGGTTGATTTATTGAACCATAACTCGGGTTGGATAATTGGCGTTTCACATGGGGAGTCAAGAGTCAATGTACATATATGCAAATGGTTAAGATAATAAAGCAAACAACATATCAAAAAAGTAGAGGTTAAAATAACCAATAACAGCTGTTTTCAATTTAAATAAGAAAAGGTCAAGGTACTTAATCTAATAATCAAATTGAGTACATAAAACACCGAGTTCTGCTTTCTTCTGTATTCAATATGTGTCAATTAAAATATGTAGTGAAAAACATATCTTGATAAAATTGTATCGATTACATCCTACATATTATGATTGTTTTACCTAAGAGTTGTAAACTTTTTTTTCTTTTTTACATATTTCGTAATGCCGTTTTTTCAACATCTTGTAGTTTCAGACGTGTATACTATAATAATCAACTTTACAAATTGCTAATACAACATCATTATATATAATATAACATTTATTTCAATAAATTTATAACATTCCATCCGAATATCTAACACAAATCTGCCTAAATAAGTAGAAAAGTACATAAACAGCAAATAAGAATATATCAATTAAAAAGAATCCATAATATAAATACAAAGTTAAATGAAATTAAATAAATTGTATTGCATTTGTATAATGGTGAATAAAATTGACATGTACGTGTATATGTCTTCAAGTATTAATCAATTCGAAAAGTTAGTTTGCAATATTATAAAGTAAACTTTACAATTACTCATTGTTGTTTCGTATACATTAATATATGAAACAAGAGTAGAAATATAACGGAGAGGTAGCAGTAGAATAACAGGACAAAACAGCCTGATCTACACCATGCAAAGGCTTGTAATACTAATGAGTTGAAAGGTCATGAAATGATGGTGAGATTCATCAAATACGAATAGTAAGAATTTTCTGTAGGATAGCATCATGATACAATTGAATTTATATACATAATAAAGAGGAAATTAAATGAATCCCTTAATAATTGTTCATGAAATAATAAAAATTGCAAATGGTAAAATATTAAGGAAGACAAAATAAATTAAAAAAAAAATTAAAAAGTTCACAGGGGTTAACCTTGAAAAGATTTGAAAGTTGAGATGGAAGATTTCACGGAAATAAACACTACCCATTATATACTACCTCGTATAAATGGATTTTTCTTATTTGCCTATTCTTTATACTAGTTCGTATTATTCCATGGAATTACGGCTGGTGAGATCAGTCAACAGGGAATGATTACTAGTCCATGGTACCTGATCCCACTACAGTGGTCCGTGATATCCAGTATTTCTTTTTCTGATTTCTGCTCCGTATCTTAAGCATTTGTTTATTAAGATCAATAATATTAAAAGAGAAAAATTAATAAAAACGAAAAATTAAGAAATACTATTTATATTATGCTTGCTTCAGAGACAAGAGGCCCAAGTGGGCATATATCGCTCACCTGAGTACTTAGATTATCAGTCATGCAGGAAGGAAGAATTATTTATTTTTGCATTACTGTGACTAAGTCAACACAAATGTTGAAAATATATCAAATTTTATTTCAGACCAGAATAAAAAACAACAACAGTTTTTTTTTGCATATTCATTCGGGTGATTTTGATATTAAGCATTTGCTATGTCTCTGCATGATGTGATTCAGGGCAACAAGTCAGTCATTTCCTTTAGGTAAGGCCTTTTGTTGACTGACTTCATGTCTGGGTCAAGAACAACAATGGTTTCAATTTATGTCCAGATCCACCTTAAAATGGTCTAATTTCATATGCTGAGTGTTGAGAAACATCTAAAAACTTATTTAGATGTGTAAAGAAATGAAAAAAAAATTGACCACAGCTGGATTTGAACCGCTACTCTCCATATTTTAATTACCAAGTGGTATATGTACCATTGTGAGACCGATTGTTTTAGACATGGTGGCACCATCTGTTGACCAATTTGGATAAAATGTAAAAATTCATAAAGGGCCTATAGTACTTCATGTATACCATGTTTCATTAAAATCTTTCATGTAGTATGACAGCAGAAGTTAAACATGTGAAGAATTGTTCCTATACACTCTCATTTGGAAGTCTTAAAAAATTATAGAAAATCCAAAAATTGAGATATTGACAAAATTCTTTAAAAATAACATTCCTTACCATAATTATGATCAAAATAGTCCATAAAAATCACCATTATCAATTAACACTTTCCTGCATTGAAATCACGAAGTCCAAAAAAAATGTCGAAAAAATTTCTAAAATTTGATTTTGGAAGGAAACCAAAATGACAAGACTTCGTCACTCATCCCTCTAGATCACTTCTATGCATTCTGATTGTTTCTGTATACAGCCAGTATGAAGAAGAAGATTATCAGAGGAGGGTACTCTTTTGTGACTTACTTTTGACTATGGTGGCACCACCTATAGAGAGGTCTGGACGAAAACTACAGAATTTGAAGGGGATGATAAGTGAGTTATTTCTTCCAGGATTTATGAAAATCCTTCAAACAGTTTTGCAGAAAAAGTTAAAAATGTGAAAGATGGCCACCCTTCTTGTGGAAGTCTTAAAAAATTCATAAAAAATCCAAAAATTGAGATATTGACAAAATTCTTTCACAGTAATATTCCTTACCATAATTACGATCAAATTAGACCAAAAGAACTCGTCATTATCAGTTAACTGAAAAACATGACATTTTTCTGCATTGAAATTACTGAGTCTACAAAAATGTCGAAAAACGTCAAAAATTTGATTTCAGAATGGAACCAAAAATATCAACACTTCTTTATACATCGCTCTAAATTATCCTATACATTCGGTTTGTCTCTGTATGCCCCCGGTCTTTTTAAATGAGGGTACCCTCTGTGACCTACTTTTGCCTGTGGTGGCGCCACCTGTTGACGGATCTGGACGAAAAACAACACTTGTAGGGGATCATGAGTACTTCATGTATACCAAGTTTCATCAAATTCTGTTCAGCTGTTCTGAAGAAGAAGTCGAAAATGTGAAAAGTTAATGACGGACAGACGACGGACTACGATTGATCACAATAGCTCACTTGAGCCTTCGGCTCAGGTGAGTTAAAAAGAGTAGCAAAATTATGATAACAATAAAGGACACAAAGCAAAATAATCACAGACAGCTGAGTTGGCTAGCCGCTACAAAGACATAGAAAGAAATTTTGTTTTTGAAATAATTCACTATGTTAACAGAGAGTGGGTTTTTGATGCTTAGAAGTGGTACGTCTGACCTGTAATGATAAATTTAAATATCATTATAATGATTCTATTCTACAGAAGAATAGGCATACAACAAGAAGAAAATATTTATTACAATAATAACCATTCAGAACATTAATCTAATCATAGTAACCACAGGAAACGCATTAAAAGGATTATAAATTCCTTTATTCAAAATTTGTTATTGATTAAATGTAAAGTATTATAAATGCAGGTGACATTTTTATCATTATTTTGTGTATGAATAGATGAAAACCGGACCCTGGAATTTAGAATAACACCGATTTATACACTCACTTTCTGAATGATCATTTGATATGTTGTCTGTGTACACATTGCCGTTCTCGACCTTGCTTTGTTCTCTATATGTAGATTGTACAGGAAGAGGGGCTTTTGAAGTATTTCTAGAAATGTCCCAGATATGCATGTTTTCCCTCTAAAAGAGAAATTATACACGATGTTAAATATTGCATTTTTTGTTTTTCAACTTCGTTTTACAACAATGTATGGAATATTTTCGAAATATATTTCAGTTTTACTTACTGTTCGTTCTTTTTCTGCATTATTTTGCCTTCTTCTGTTGATCAGAATGCTGGCAATAACGATGATAATTGTCAAAACAAGAAGGCATGAACCACCGATCACCAATTTCCCTTTTGTAGTTTGAAGCTAAACAGAAAAAATATAAGATAGCATTTGATGAAAAAATTACAAGTGCAGCTGAAAGAAAACAAAAGTCATCTGCAATCTCTCAACAAAAACGATGAAAGATTCTAAATAATTAACAATTAAATTGACTACGAGAGCCGTACAAGACTTCCTCTCTCAAAAGATGCTTTTCTATGTATGTTTTCTTCACTTAACTGTGAATGTAGTTATGTCATTTACAGAAATATAGACAAAACCAATAATAAAGATGAATATAGATGTACAAATGCAAAGTGAGTTTTTTTTTAAAGTAAAATACGAAAGTAACTGGTGTCACATGACTATGGCACTAACAACTATGTACCACAGTGGACATTCACGGACCTCAGAGATTCAGAGGTGAGACCAGGTGCCCGGGAGGAGTGAGCGTTCCCTGTTTGGTTAGCCACAACTGCCATGAATGCCCTTAAATACAGACGAAACAAATACAACTCAACACTGTATATATACATGAATGTGAAAAAACACTGTGTAGAAAGTGTCACAGCCACACACCATCAGGAAAAAGGGTATAATAACACTTAAGTCATTAAGCATTTTCTTTCAAATAACGTTTATAGTTCTACAAATACTTCTACTTTCAGTCAATGGCATGCTCTTGAGCATCTACCACATATAAGAATATGTTATATCAAACGTTGATTTGCTCTGAATTATTGTGCTAAAGAAAATTTAGCAAACTGACAATTTATCGGGACATTTGACCACCATTTAATAGCAATTAAACCGTTGAACAAAACTACTTCTACTTCAATTTGGTGCTGTCTATTAAACCTCGAAAATGTGAGAAGTTTACAAATGAAGTAAAGTCGGCGGACAGTGCACTATTACAATATCTTGATTCGGCATTTGGCTGGGGTGAACTAAGAGGTGAAGCGCTCAAAACAATTTATTTGCCATCCAAGTAAGTCAAGATATGACTAAACGTTAAATCTGACATTAGACCATGAGCATAGAAGGAATGATTTTTTGGTTGGTTGACTGGTGTTTTTTGTCAATTTTTCAGCTATATCGCGACATGGAAGGAGGTAACCAACCTCTTAAACATAGTGGCTCAAACCCGGAATCGAACCCGATCGTCGGCGCAGCAAGCCAAGCGTTTAACCACTACACCAAACCTGTCCCTAGAAGAAATGAAAATGTTATCTTTGAGAGTGAAGCATTTCAACCATAGACCAGATTGAATTTGAAATCTGGTCAACCACAACAACTAAATGACTTTTGTCAGTCACATCAATTAACCTTCATAGTCGGTACCACAGCGTCATTACCATCATATACTTATGTCTTTTTATGTACTTGTTTCACTGTGGTCTGCATGTTCATTACGTTTTTTTTTTCTCAAACAGATAACACAAATTTCGTCTCTCCTTTCTTTTAGAGAGGTACACTTTTAATAAATAATAACTAAAGATACCAAGGTTAGTAAAAGGAACTATGAATGCCTAAAATAAATGGCTTTTAAAATAAAAGGCAGAAATGTTCTGCAAATAAATTGTAAATCATGTAAATTATTCTAAAACTAAGTATTTTTTGTCATACTCTGTCCTTTTTTTTTTTTTTGTCAGTTTGGCAATGAGCTTAATCTTTAATAACACAGCTTAGGCCGAGAGCCTCACTGAAGTCAAACTGTGCTTATGGTACACCAAATTGATACGAATATGTATGTGTCTATGATGTTGCCATTGGATCGATATGGTTACTGGATGTTTCTCTATAGACACGAAACAGATACTTTTTTAAATGTGCTGCAATAAAAGTTAATAAATTATTCTTAAGCTAAGGAGTATTCCTCACATATACAACTTTGCCATTACATATATCTTTAGTTCTCGTTTTATATCAATTTGGAAATTACTTGTAGCTTGCTTTTCAAATAATTTAGATTTCCGGAGTCTGACTGAAGAGGTATAAATTGTCGAAATATTTTAAAGAATCCTAAGGAAGGGATTGTTACGTGAAAGTCATATTACCAAATTCGTCACGATTTTATATAAGTTCTCTGTCATCTTTACATATAAAAAGTTTATTTATATAGCTCTATCCTTAGATAGATTCTTTGGTTCTCTTTTGGTCATTTTGGTTTCAACACTGCCTTTCAAATATTTATATATTTTGGGAATTCCAATCATTTGGCCACGAGCATCACTGAAGAGACATAAGTTGTCGAAATGCGCATATGGTGCACTAAATTAAAAAGTATAAATGTTCTATATTTATTATAAACACTGCGCCGGTGTCACTGCTAGTGGACTGATAGTGCGCGAGGGCATCATGAGTCTAGTTTTCAGTACCTTTATACTGACATCTAATATATACTTCAAATTTTCATTAATCAAATGAAGTGAATCACTCTCAAACTATTTATATATATTTTTTTGAATTCCAATCATTTGGCCACGAGCATCATTGAAGAGACATAAGTTGTCGAAATGCGCATATGGTGCATTAAATTAAAAAGTATATATGTTCTATATGTATTTTATACCAATAAAATGTCAAGAGAAAGCACTTGTTTGACTGCTTGCATGTTGGTCTATCTGTAGCAAAATATTAACTTTGAAAATTACATCACATTGTGATCAGTATAAAATAGGTCTTCTGTAGTTGACTCTATGATTTCCTTGTAAATAACTTTTGTAACGAGCCATAATCATATTAGAATATTTATAAAAAGACAAAATTAAAATAAGGGCAGTAATGGACCCCTATTAGTGGGAACATGTACCTTGGAGAAGTAAGCATATCCTGCTGCAATACCCTGCCGTAATGCCATAGGATTATTTAAAATATAATTACCAGTAGTCACTTATATTGTAACGGATAAACGGTTAAACTGTAGTCCCAATCAGTAAAATTTGATAATCAGTATAAATGATGGGAAATTGTTTATGCCACAATACAAACGTTTCAACAAGAACTAAAAGCAAATAATATTTTACACAATGCACTGTCGAAAAATATCTAACACTGAATTCATTTGCATTACTTCGCTAGACTCTTATTACTCCATATGATATCTCGTTATCCAGACTTTTAAATGATATTCTGGACAGAGCCCGATTCCAATAATTTTACACAGATTTGATACCTTCTATACTAGAAGGTTACCTACTTTGACTTCTCCATAGAAAAATATATATATGGAATTTACACGATTTGACTCTTTCTACTGGGTATATGTGACGGGTGTTGCTAGCAAGCAGGAGATGCTCACTGTCTCCGGGCACCTGATCTCACTCCATCATAGGAGTTCGCATATGCTCTTCAAGTAGAAATGTTTTGGTATTTTCTACTTGGTTTTCAATTTTACTGATTTTGTAAGTCCTCTGATTTCATGATTTTCGGACTTGTGGTTTTGATTTATCCATCATCTTTACATAAATACAAAACTATAGTAAGAATTATATATTAATTCGCCGTAAGTCTGTTGTGTACCAAGGAGTACGCATTTAATCAATACAATTAGATTTTGTTATATTAATTATTTAATTGGTACCAGTAAATAGTTATGTAGTAGTCATGTAATTTAGTAGATCAAGCGTTTCTTGGTAGTGTACGTGTTTAAATAGAATTATCGATAAAATGTGATAAAGAGAGCATGCCTTGCTGCATACACTGTATAAAGGTGCTTTTCTGATTACGTCCTTGCTATGCAGAGACTTAGAAGATAATTCACATGATTACAACCAGTAAGTTTATGTAAAGTACACTCCCCCAATCTTTGACTTGTACTTTAACAGACTTTTGGGTCATATTGTACACTCCTCCAAATTCTTCTAGGGTAGTTGAACATCCCTTTCCACTTGACCCAAACTGAGATCGAATCATTCATACTTCAAAGATAGATAAAGTGGTCGATTCAGAGAAAGACGTAGGTGACATGATGCAGCCGAGTTAATTTATTAGAATATCAGATATGACTCAGTTGTATGACAAACCAGAATAACAAGGTATGGAAAAGACATTAATAACATCATTGAAGCTTCAATTTCACAGCAGTTGTGGTACTGACTAAAGACAGTAAATTGCCCCTTTTTGTATGCCACTGCCATCATATGGCATGATCTTCTGGGATCCACCCCTAATTATGAACAATTTATCATACTCGGAATAAGCATATACTTGACTGAAGTTCGTTGGGTCTTATGATGTTATGACGTTGTATGATACCATATCAGTCAATGGTATACATATATCATTCGATATTAGAATAGGGTAATTTGTTTTCTATATTGAGTGTTATGTCCTCCTGTATGTGTGAAGTCGGTGTTAATCCCCAAAAAAATATTCGTAAAGAGCAAAGCTGTTTGAATGGCATAAATTAATATGCAATTATATAATAATTATAGATTAATATACTTCAACAAAAGCGTGCGCTTTTACGTCAACGACTTACCTCATGATAATGTAAAGATGATGGATAAATCCAAACCATAAGTCTAAAAATCATGAAACCAGAGGACTACAAAATCAGTGAAAATAAAAAAAAAAAAAAAAAAATAACAAAATATGTCTACTTGAAGAGCATATGTGAACCCCTGTGATGGAGTGAGATCAGGTGCCCGGGGATAGTGAGCATCTCCTGCTTTCTAGCAACACCCGTCACATATACCCAGTAGAAAGAGTCAAATCGTGTAAATTCCATATGTATTTATATATGGAGAAGTCAAAGTAGGTAACCTTCTAGTATAGAAGGTGTCAAATCTGTGTAAAATGATCGGAATCGGTCTCAGTCCAGAATATAATTTAAATGTATATGTTTTACATTATGCTATACATCTACTAGGTAAAATTGCTCCATAATGGAAGCCTATTCGTCTCACATGAAAAAGAAATCAAAAATAATGCAAAATAAAAATTATGTAGTTTGAATGACCTGTATGTCGTTATAACTAATTACGGATTGGGGGAGGGGGGAGAGTGTTTTTGTTTTTTTGGGTTTTTTTTCGAAAAATTTGACTTGTTATGTCGTTATAACTACATGCGATGGATTTTACTATAACGACATATCTGCTGTAATAACGAGTTATTATATCGGTAATTTGACAATCGTAACAAGTCGTTATTACGACATCCATCGATTGTTGTTATAATGTATAATTATATATATATGCCCATATTAAGATATAAGTCCTTATAACAAAATAGTTTTAGAGTGACACGAATAGGTTTCGGTACTCCCTAGTATGGTTGGTCGATTGGTGTTTTTTTTTTCAATATTTCAGTTATATCGCGACATGGAAGCAGGAGGTTACCAACCACTTAAACATAGTAGCGCAACCCGGGAATCGAACCTCCCTAGTGTGTAAAGTACTACCGAAATTTATGTTAGGGCTGGTGACAAGGACATTATACTGTGTATTCATCGATAATTGTCACTGCATTAAATAAAATCCTGATGAATTCCATTACTTCCACTGAGCTTTCAGATTGGCTGACTGATTGTAATTTCAATCTTTAGATTTAGTCCATTTCGGAGAAATCAAATGAAATTATTTTATTTACAAACTAAGTTCTATCCCCCGTCTTTGTTTTCTTTGTTTACAGCCATTACATGTTTTATTCGCAGAGAGGGTTTTGACTGTTCTAACAAATTTGCTATTTAGATATTGACCAATCAGAAGCTTTCTTTATGCCAATTTCTAGGCCATTCGTATTCAGAAAATTTTGCACCTTCTTCAATACTATCACATATCTCAGCAATAGCTTTTTAGCAAATGCTTTTTAGGCTTCCTGTAATGTCATATGTGTATCAAAGTCTGTTTATAGGTAGATTTGGTTTGCTCTATTAATTTGTATAAGTAAATGGTTATTCTAATCTTTCACTAATATTGCTAATTTTCTTAAACGTTCTAAACTCAAAATGAAGCAATTTCTAATTACTACGGCCACTGACTCATCCTTTTTTCCACTGACCCATATTGTTAACGTAAGGGACAATATGTGTTCTTTCAGTGTTTATGGGGCTAGGTATATATGTTGAAGCTCACTCATTTGTGTAGTTTGTTCATTGTTCTTTGTGAAAATTTTACACTGTAGAATAGATCAATGTTTTTGTTTGTTTTTGGTTTTCTTTCCGTTTTAATCACATATCACAGAATTCTATTAATTTTAGGTTGGCATGTACGTGAGGTCTGAGATTTAACTGACTTTTCCTTTGCTGATGCAGCATGGTCCTTGTAACATTACAAGAACCATACTTGAGGCGTTTGTTATGCACCTTTTTGCATTTCAATATGTAAATGATATGTATTAACTATATCAACTTTGTTTTCTCTTATGCTGGGAATTTTTTCTAGTCATGATGTTATTGATCTATGTCATATTACCTAGTCAAGATAATGTAATTTGTATTTCATCATATCCCAGCTTTTTATTACTATGTCTGTATTATCTGTTTCTACTCTTGTAACTCTTTATGGAAATAGAGAAACAAATCAAATTCATGGTTATGTTATTTTGCACAGTGTAGTGATTCATACTGGTCTAGTTTATACTCACAAATCTTTCTGTAGAACTTGAATTCGCAGAAGAATTAGGTGGAGTAAAAATAAAACTTATTGTGGAACTTGTAGAGCTCACTGAAAATGGTGAAGACTGAATAGTAGGATCATTAGAAGAATGTTCTGTCGTTCTTAAAGGCGTCTCATTATCTACAGGCATTCCTATATCACAAAACTGTCCAGTGAAATCGGGTAAGCATGTACACGTGTAGTTATTTAATCCATCTACGCATGTGCCATTTATACATTTATGATCTTCACAGTCGTTGATTGAGTGATTACAGAACGATCCCGTGTAACCATCTAGACAGTTACATGTGTAATTTGCTATACCATCTATACACTGACCATGATTACACTTGTGGTTTTCGCAATCATTTATTGATATATTACAAAAACGTCCAGTATAATCCGGATCACAAACGCAAGAGTACGAATTTATTCCATCAACACAGGAACCGTTGTTACAAACGTGTTCTGAACAGTCATCATTATTTATCGAACAATTATGCCCAGAAAATCCTTCTAAACAGTAACATTGAAATCCGTCTTGAGTATTGACACAAGATCCATTATTAAAGCATGGTGTTAGGGAACAGAAATCATACCGTGTACAATTGTCACCAAAGTAATCTAAAAAGCAATAAAATTACTATGAATTGTACATATTTGATATATACACTTCTCATAGAAATTTGGTTGAGAAATGTATTATAATTGTAATATAGAAAGTAAAAGAACACAAACACTCTATACTGCAAATGTTCGGCCTCACGGCCTTTATCAAGCAATACAAGAGATGACAAATATAAAGCTACGTAAAATCCATGTCTATGTTTCAGAAATACAGTAGCGTCTAAACTTAGAAAAACGATAACACCATTATTGCGCGCGTAAGTATGGCGTTAAAATTGTGTTCTTTTACTTTTAATGTTCCGGACTTCTCGTTGGAGGACTACTTAGAATCTTAATAACCTACTGATACTCCTTCGAGATGGCAGAAGAAGATAGCATATATTTAAGAAAATTAAAAGAGAAACGCGCAAGGCATCTATCGCATGAAGAAGTTTTAAATACGTGTATAAAAAATCTAGAAATTTCAAACGGCTTTAATATCAAATGGACCTGTAATTTAGAGATGTCAGAGGAACTGCGAGAAAAATGTTCAAAAGTCAGGAATGATGCCGCTGTGAAATTAATGAACTTACATCAGAAGTGTGTAAAACAAAAATTTCATGCCTAAATGATCATATTAATGAGAGAAAAGTTTGTAGATGATGATGATTTTATTGTTAGAAAAACAGATGCCAATGAAGAAAATGAAAAATAAGGATATACAAACTTTAAAGACAAAAACCTAGCTAACCTTTTTATGAAATCAAGAGAAATCACAGTATCGGCCGATGAAAACTGTTTTTATAGATGTCTTGGTAATCACTTTTCGAGAATGCAAACAAGCATAAGGAAATCCGAAATTGTATAGCAGAATTTGTGAGCCACAATGCACAGAAGGTTCATCAGTTTTCAGACGATCCAATAGAAAAGCACCTTCTGAACCAAACTTTCTCAGATGGTAGGAGAGATTCATGGGCAACAGAAGCAGAGATTATGGGGACATCTGCGCAATATAGGGTAAACATTAGAGCTAAGGCTAAGTATCAGGGAAGGTATGTATGGCAAGCGCACACTATTCGATTAACTGACAATTTTGATTTGTAAACATAGATTTATCATATAATAGACCTTTTTCCAATTTTAATTGATGTAAGAAGACTAATACCGGACAAACCACATTTTGCCGAAATTTTCATTATGACGTTAATGCTTCGATTGTGACGTAACCGTAGCATGACGCAAGTCTATGCAGCAAAACTTCATTTGTCCGGTATTGCCCCTTACACCATGTAAAATTGGTAAAAGGTCTATTCTAATCATTATAATCTTATTTTGCATGAATCGTCGGACGATGCATTCCTGCCCGAGAGTAGTGAGATGTTTGACTGGTTTGATCTTAACTACACCGAATGGAAACATCCTTGAGGACAGCTGAAGGTGGATGCCCAACGACGCCTGGGGAGTCCCGAATAGAGATCCCAGCTAAACAAGGAGAGATGAGCAGTTCCTGTAGGGCTAAGGGTGAGAATTTGGACAAGCAGACGAGAAAAAAAGACATTAAATTGGGAGCACGGTACTAGAGCGAAAAATGAATATATCAGACCAAACACGATTAGCAAAGATCCTTCGATACATACCAAAAGTCGTGATACAGAAATGAAGGATAAAGATGAGAAAACCGATAAAATGCGCTTTAAAACGAACCGTTAATGATGAAGAGAAAATAACCAACTTATTCAACTATTTGCTAAAGGAATCTGAAATCAATCTACTCACTAAAGGGTTGAAATCTATACCTAATAGGATTAAAGTCAACATGACTTAACTTCTAGCTGATCCTGCAGAGTGTGATAGACGATGCGACTGCGCGAGTTTTTCTCCGACAGGAACGGGAATAGTAAAGAGGTAGAACAAAAATTGGTAAAAAAGTTAGAGCTATTTTACACCAATGCCTAGGAGAGGTCAATGGTTAGATACGTATATTGAATTTATTAAAATTGATATTTGTTAATAGTCTTTAAAAAGCAGGAAAACTCAATACTACGCGAGAAGAGAGAGACGCATTTTATTCACTTCTTAAAAACCAAAACATAATAATTCGACCAGCTGACAAAGGATCCGGTATTGTTATATTAAAGAAGAATGATTATATTGAGAAAATACACGCGGAGATGACGTAGAGCAAGTCATATGTGTAGACGCCAACAGACATGACGGGGGTAAATATGAAAAATATCAGGAAACTAGTTAATAAAATGTATAAGGAAGGGGAAATGACGAAGGACCTTAGACAATACCTTATTCCAAGGTATCCGACATCCGGTAAACTTAAGGGACATCCACAAAATTCATAAAAAAGACGCGCCACGTAGAACGATTGTTAGCGGGATTAATACACCTACATAGAGGATGGCTGAAGTCACGGAGTACGAGTTAGACAATTTTGTTACCTAATTTTGTACCCTGCGTGTAGAAGAGACACTACCAATTTTATTTATTAGGTTAAAACATTTATTCTTGGGACGAAAAACTTCTGGAATTTGAAATTCTACCTGTATTTTATAAACGGTTTTGGCATATGGGACAGAGACCTTAAATCCTTCCTTAAGTTTGTAGACCACCCGAATAATATTCATTAAAATATTTAAATTGAACTTAGATGGAGTCGCGAGGCTATTGCAGTCCTGGATACGCTAGTTAAAATCGAGAATGGACATTTGTACATGGATTTATTGGCGAAAACCGACAGATAAACATATATCTTTGTTCGGAATCGTGCCATCCACCACTTACGAAGAAAGGGATAGCATACGGACTTGGGTTAAGATTACAGAGAATTTGCGAAAAGGAAGAGGATTACTGGATACACCGCTAAGAAGTGAAACTCCAATTACGGAAACGAGGCTATAGCGGTAAGCTTATTGAGAAGCAATTATGTCGCGTAGATAAATTATACAAGGACAATTTACTCAAACGGAATGTTGAAGGAGACAAAACTCAAAGAGTTTCACTTGTTTTAAAATTTTCTAAACTGCTACTTGATATACGGAGTATACTTAGGAAACACCAGTCGACGCTATATGAATCAGACAGAATGCATGAAGTTTTCACCGACTCACTACTTTTGGCTTTTCGACGCGATAATATATATGATACACTCGTGGATAGGAAAACCGAAAACTCTTTACAACAGAATGAAATAGAATCTACGTGTAACATATGTAAGATAATTAACAAGAGTGAAATTTATGATTCCGGGAGAAAGAAATCCTTCAAAACCTTAAAAGACGTGAAAGGCACGGATAGGAATTTGGTCTACGCATTATGTGCGATATATGTAAACAAACTATATGTAGGCGAAAAAGAAAGATCGATATAAGAAAGAATAGAACATAGACGCGATATAAAATACCAAAGAGAACAAGAGCAACGCCTAGGATGGCTTAATAAGCCCGTCGCTTACTTTGGACGAGATAATTTTGAACGTATGGTTTTATTACCCCCAAACTTGGGCCTCTTTGTTAATATTTTTATGAAATATTGAAATCCAAAAAAGAGTAAATATTGAATTCTATTAAAGCAGTGAAATATAACACCACATATTCGCGAAAGTTTTCTCGAGACTTTACTTTCGCGAGATTGTTTCATGAACATTGAATGAAGTTCACCCAAGTAATCATATTTAACAATGCAAAAATACATTGAAATACAAATGCCTCTAGTAGCAACAAAGTGTGGAAAGCTATTTTATGCATAAAGGTCTTGGCCAAGGTCACATAGCTAGGTGTCATTTGAAAGTGTTATTAGATGAGTATGCAAACCAAAAATGGAGTCTGTTCTTATGATTCAACAGTCATGAACAGTGTATCATTTTAAAAAGTACTCAAACTCCAAACACAAGGTCATAAGGTAAAATCTTTGGGCACCAATAAAAGGTCCTTGACATAAGGTCTCATATGTGAAATATGAATTCTTATATGCAAAGATATATCTCTTAATGATGGACGGAATTCTGTATAAGTTTCATGAAAAACAGCTGACGTTTACTAAAGTTATTGCGTTCCATAGCATGTTATCATAGCAAAAATAAAATCCAAGTCCCATATCTCCGGAACGAAAAAACGGAATTTGCTCAAAAATAAAACCCATGTCCCAGAACCCCGTAACGACAAAACAGAATTTGCTCAAAATCGAAAGCCGCTTCCGCTACCCTATTGAAGCATTCTGTATGAGTTTCATGAAAACTGCTGATGTTTGCTAAAGTTAATGCGGTCCATGGCATCTGATCATAGCAAAAATAAAATCCAAGTCCCATAACTCCGGAACGACAAAACGGAATTTGCCCAAAAATAAAATCCAAGTCCCATACCTCCGGAACGACAAAACGGAGTTTGCTCAAAAATAAATTCCAAGTCCCATAACTCCGTAACGACAAAGCAGAATTTGCTCAAAATCGAAAGGCGGCTTCTCACTACCCTATTGAAGCATTTTGTATGAGGTTCATGAAAACTGCTGACGTTTGCTAAGATATTGCGTTTCATAACATCTTATCATAGCAAAAATAAAATCCAAGTCCCATAACTCCGGAACGACAAAACGCAATTTGCCCCAACATAAAATCAAACTCCCATATCTCCGAAACGACAAAACGGAATTTGCCCAAAAATAAAATCAAAGTCCCATAACTTCGTAACGACAAAACAGAATTTGCTCAAAATCGAAAGGCGGCTTCCGCTACTCTATTGAAGCATTCTGTATGAGTTTCATGAAAACTGCTGACGTGTGCTAAAGTTATTGCGTTCCATAACATCTTATCATAGCAAAAGTAAAATCCAAGTCCCATAACTCCAGAACGACAATACTGAATTTGCCCAAATATAAAACCCAAGTCCCATAACTCCGTAACGACAAAGCAGAATTAGCTCAAAATCAAAAGGCAGCTTTTGCTATCCTATTTAGTCCATAGCATCTTTTCATGGTAAAAATAAAATCCAAGTCCCATAATTCTGTAACGAAAAATGGATTTGCTCTAACTCGATTTGCTCTACACTATTTAAGCATTCTGTATGAGTTTCAATAAAAACCCCTGACGTTTACTAATGTTATCGCTTTCCAAAGCGGACGGACAAACAGACGGACATCACCATACCATAATACGTCCCGTCGTTCGACGGGCGTATTAAAACCAGTAATGATACATTTTGAAGACCATGGTGAAGGTGATCTACGTGTTGCAATTGTGGCTAGGAATGTGAAAATAAAATTTATAGATTATTTATTGACGATAATTGGATAAGAGATTTGGAAACATGTACGCCGAATGGATGCAATGTTAAAACTAATTAAGATATTACTCTATATCTATATTTCGTGAACAATCTATTTCATAGTGCAATTCAAAATGCTAAGATTTCTTTTCGTATAATCACGTATACATATTTCTACTAATATAATTATTTTTTGTTATTTTCTTCTTGGTTTTCATTTTCACTGATTTTGTATGTCCTCTGGTTTCATGATTTTCGGACTTATGGTTTGGATTTATCTATCATCTTTACATTCATATTTATATAAAGATATATAGACATAAGTATGTTTCCGGATTGTATTCGGACTGTGGGCGCTGCATGCTTTGGTGGTATTTTACAATAACGGCGTCAAAAATAAAATCCCGTATGCGATGCACGTAGCTTGGACGTGACATGGAGTAAATTTTTAATATTGTATATAGATATATTTTAGCGCACTTATTTTTCTATCTGTATACATTTTATATAACATGTCAGTATGCTTTATATAATTTTTTATATAATTTTAAATAGTATGACAATTTTCTACGCGGTAAAGGTTTAGATACGAGATTGCGACATGTATTTTAACATTAACATCTGTCAATTTTAACGCCATACTTACGCGTGCAATAATGGCGTTATGATGTCATCGTTTATCTAAGTTTAGAAGCTAATGTAGTTTTGAAACATAGACATGGATTTTACATAGCTTTATATTTGTCATCTCTTGTATTGCTTGATAAAGGCCGTAAGGCCGAACATTTGCTGTAAAGAGTGTTTATGTTCTTTTACTTTTAATTGTAATATAATATGCCTTCAACATTCGAACATATGACGCCTTTGTACTAGGGTCAATTTAAACACGTGTATTTGTTTGCCACAATCCCACGAAGAAATGTATGCATTTTAAGAAGAATAATAATCTACTTAAGTACAAAACTGCCAGGAGTACCAAAAATAAATAGAAGACATAGATTAATTACTGCACACATAAGTTAAATGTACTGATAACTTTCTGTAAAAAGTGTAATGGCAATCAAAATCTAAAATGATATATAAAGCATCATTCACGTTTTGTTATGGAACTTCACATTTCTTTCAAGATTCACAATTATATGTTACAATATTAACTATTAACCATTTTAATGTTGTTAGTGCCATTGTCACGTGACACCAGTTACTTCGTATTTTATATTTTTACTGGATAACTTCTTTCTTATATATAAAAATGTTATTATTTTGTTATTAAAAACAATCACCTCACCTGGCAAGCACACTTTCGTACCATTTCTATCACATTTGTAATGACCAGATGTGTTATCGGGTGGTTTACAGTATACATCGCAATTATCGCCATAATAATTCCTAGAGCAGACATATCCTAGTGTTAATGTAACGTTCAAAGAACTGAAATTAGAAATAAAAATGTAGCATTGGCCTTGAAAAACCACGATGATATTGATTTGTTTTCGGTGTAGCGTTCTATGAAAAAGCCTTTGATAGAAATAGGTAGTTGTATTCTTAAATATCCACATAATTTAAAATATTATGCCCTAATACACAAATTTCTTAAAACTTTGAAGGTGGTTGAGGGCAAGTATTGTATTTAAGAAGGTAAAATGTTAAAATAATAAGCAGAAATCAATAAAATAATATCGATTATACAAGACAAACTATAAGTTTTGATATATCATGAAAACCTGGAAGAACCATAGGTGGAATCAGGTGCCTGAAAGAGTAAGCATCCCCTGCTTAACGACCATACCTACCGCTTGTCATTGGATTATGCGAACTAATACAACTCGTATAATTGATACTCAAATAATCACTTATGTCTTTATATGATCTGAAGTGTTGGTTGAGGATTTCGAAAGAGGAACTGGGGTGCTCCCCCTTTTGGCTCGTAATGTATCACATTATCATTACTCTGGCTACTTAGGGACTTCTTTCATACTGTGCGGGAGTATTTTTCTTTTTGCGTGTAGTTTTCCCTTTTCGATATACTACAAAGCACCCCTTTTTCTGACATCCTAGATTAACTATTATTAGTCATAAGTCATTTAAAGGTTTGTTTTGTTCTCCGCTTTTCTCGAAAGCGTGGGGATGTCCGTACGTTCATCTGTCTGTTTGTCTGTCACAAAAAATTAACCTTAGTCATAACTTTAACCGTAAGATGTAGGGCCTTCATATTTGATATGTGTGTCCCTAATTGCAATACCTTCCCGTTGGTACCAAGTGTTTATCATGTGACCTTGACCGTGACCTTTGACCTGTTCAATGTAACTTTTTAATCGTAAAACGTGGGGCCTTCATCTTTGGCTTGTGTGTCACAGAATATCTATTAGTTACTCGTAACATCGGTTTTAATGTTATATTCCAAGGACGAGACACCGATGAACTGCAGCTGAAACACGATTCCTGGACTTTTCGGTACGAGCCAAACATGTTCTCTATACAGCGATGCTGGTTAAATATCACAATAACATCTCAAAACAAAATGGTATTCATATTGACATAATATAACATGAATAATAAATATAATTGTACACTATAATTTTATTTTGATACTTCATTGTGTGTTATATCTTGTGGATATAAGGCGAGTAATAATGTAATATAATAGTAATGGAATCTTACCCCATATTATTAGTTAATGTCAAGCTTTGAAGCTTGAAACTGTCAAATGTCACACAACCTGTATATATTTGTTCTTCATGTGGATTGTATTTGTTGAAGGTTTCCCATGATTCTGCGTACATGTAGATATAAAGTGGAAACTGTAACAGAAAACATTTAATGCATCATAAAATGATTTTGTATCTATCGTCAGAGCTTTTAAATGGATATGTTTTACAATCATTGTTCAAGAAACGTGAAGTATATTGACTTACGAAGTAGTTATCGAAATCTTTTGGATATGACGACAGAGTTTTATTTATTATGGTGATGTCGAATCGGTTATCGTTGTTTGAAATCTGGGAACTATGTATACAAGTTTCACAAAATACATCGCTATGTATCCCCGAATTTGCTTTTTCTGGTAATTCACAATATGTATGACTGAAAATGAATAAGTACTATAAATAAATTTCAAAACATATAATTCCATATGGTGATACAATTAAAAGGCATTCTACATAAGTACACAAAACAAGGGACCTATAAATATATAGCTACATACCGAAAGCATTTATTATATCTATGCAGATCACAGAATACAAACCTGCCGTTGTCATATGCTTGTAGTGCTACCCCAACACCTAAATCTTGGAATTCGCAATCTGTTATATTTTGCAAATGTATTTCAATTATCTTTCTGCTTTCTACAAATATCTGTAACGTAAAAGTATCACATTCAAGTAATATTTTCAATATTATATGTGATTTCTCTCAACTTTTACCTGTTAACCTGATGTGTTTTACGTGCTGGGATTAATATGTGCACTGCAACAGAATCCACTCTCTCTCTCTCTCTCTCTCTCTCTCTCTCTCTCTCTCTCTCTGTGTGTGTGTGTGTGTGTGTGTGTGTGTGTGTGTGTGTGTGTGTGTGTGTGTGTGTGTGTGTGTTTGAAAGTATTCATTTTAGATGTATTTATATTTTGAAATAAAAATTGTTCTTTTTTTAGAGCATAAAACAATGCGAGTGTGATGATATCAAATTAAGGGGCATGTAAATATATTCATACTGAATATAATGCATGTTAAATTAACTAAAAGGATCTACCACATGTAACGTAATTTGACACATGAAGTGTATGCATTTTCCCCATATATAAAAATGAGATATGGCCCCTTCATTTTATACGAAAGCAGGTTGTTATCTAAGATCGATTTATTATACTTTCAGAAGAATATATACTAATTAAAAGGTGTTTATGTTCCCAAAAATAATGACTTGATGAAGCAATAAACAATCAGCTGGGTAGAACAAATTGCACCATGTTTTAATTGCAGGTAGTTAACACTAACGTACATGTTTTCATACCTCGCAGATTAATTGTATAACCTTTTAAAGTTTTTAAATTCTTTTATTAAAGATAAAAATTTTTTACATGAAATAAAAATTATGTATTAAAATATGTACAAATTTTATAATGGATTTTAAAATTTCTCATAGCAATCTAAGGTCATATAAGCAGTTTCATACTAATTTGGTATTACAGCATATCGATAGACAAAAGTTCGAGTCAAAGGTTTAGTTTGCGTTTGCGAAATATATTGATATATTATTACCCATTGATTTGATACTGGACAGATACCGGAATACGATCCCTTTTGCCAATAGTGCAAGTGCATATTTAACTGCAGCAATAGCTTATACTGTATATAAACGTAAGAGTGTTTATCTCTGTTGACTGTTTGTGAGAAAAAATTTGGCATGACTGTTATCTACAATTCTAAGGTGCACTCAGTTTCATAATATACAGGTCTTGGAATAATATGTAACAGTTATCGTAATTAGATTCTGTCAATTCCAAAAACTAATTCCGCACTAATTAATCATTTATATTACTTATCAATGGTATTCCCGATTGATATCTTCGATATCATTATTAAAAATAACATCTTTATTTATTAACCTCTTCTTACAAATTATATCTCTTATCTGATTTTATACTGTAATAGTATATGTATAATTAAGACTGAGTATTCTTTACCTGAACAGCGAATACGATTACATAACAGTACACTGTCAATTTTGTCCACCTCATCATGGGAACTCTGGTACCTCGAGTACTGTATTCTACAACAAACCTAAGCTAAAATCAAAATTAAAATATCAAATAACGTATAGCTATGCTCAAGTGTTTATCTTAATCACATAATTTTGTTTTCTTATCAAGTGTCTACAGTATATTAAGGCCGAAGAATTTTACAACACCCTTAGGCCTATCACTAAATAATTAAACAAATTTTCAAATCTAAGCCAATAACATGAATAATTTTATTTCAAATGTATTCGTAAATAGGCTATTGTAAAACTCCATAAGCCAAAATTTCATGTCCTATTAAGTCATTATTTTCATGAATATATTTAAGATATCTAACAAGGCTTACAGTTATGGAATCTTATTTCTGGATACATGTACATTATATATCATAATGATTACCTTTTTTAAGCTTTGACGATGTACCTGAAGCCCGTTTTATTCAACAGCGGTTCTCCTGGCATAGTCTACGTTTAGCATAAAAATCTGCCTAGAAAAAAAAATCTTACTATTTATCGTTTGGTTAGGAGGCCTACCGCCCTGTTTTGCGTATGTTTAGTCCAAACTATACCAACCTCCTATTTTCACTGAATTTTGGTGTGAATCATAATTAAGTGTTCCAGCCCTCCTGATTTCCTCAAGTATTGCAAATTAAAAAGTAAAGCAAGTTAAAACATTTAATCGGAAACGTAGATTTTACATATGTAATGTTCACTTTCATTCTAATAGATCTCGAAACATTGCACGGCAAATCGATTATCGTTCGCTCCAAACTAATAAGGCTACGTAATAATGTAATCTGACGTCATTCTGATGGATTTGGAGGGAACGTAATGATTTTGCCGTCCGATGCTACCGCAAAAGAAAAAGGTCTATATACCATATACGTGAAATAACCGTGAAGTGACGAAAAATAACAATCAATTAAAATACTGCTTACTATACTATTACTATGAACATAGAAATTTTATTCTTGATTACGCGCACGCGTGACCAAAAAAAAAAAAACAAAAACAAAAAAAAAAAAAACAAAAAAAACAAAAAAAACAAACAAACAAAAAACGGTAATAATTCAAAGTACTTTTAGCACATTTACTACTATTGGTCTAAATATCACAATATGAAATATCAAAATTATTAACAACATTCATATTAACATATATGATAAGCATGATGATTTTGGATTTCCTATTGTTAATTTCCCTGATTTCGATGGGGATGACGCTAGACTCCCATCATATGATATTCATATTAGTCATTTGGTTAGCGCCTGCACAAACGTTTTGGATTTTCACGCAGAAAATGTTTAAATCATTTTCAAACGTCTAACTCAGGGTTATAGATAGAAAATTTATCTAAATTCGGATATGTGACTTTACAATACGTATTCGGAATTTCTCATCCAAATTTCTATGTTGCTCTAGTCTACAAACCAAAGGGAGTTAAAGGTTCCGATAATGTCATATCCAGTAGTTGTAAAATAATTAAACATCTTCGACATCGACGGTATGACATCAAGATCATCACAAAGAGCATGGATCTTGTATTGGGCTTCTCTACGCCGTTATGCAAACTTTACTTGAGTGTTGCACTCTGACTAACAGGGCGGTGGGGACTATATAACGGGCCTTGTCCAAACCTTTTCAGAGAAGACAAGGTCCTGAGCCTCGTCCCCTCTGACTGTTAGTCCGGACTCCTTCAGATCAAGAATCTGAGCTCGCTTACAGACGAGAAGAACACGGTTTACTTATGTTGTTGTCGCCTAACATATTTTTGATACTAGCATATACTTCAACAGTACTTTTCGGGTATTAAGACTTCTCGTCTTGAGAAAACTGTTGATCCTTGTTCTCTATATGGAAGATTGCTTTTACGGTGAGTGGGAAGGTGGGTATCCGTAAACCGGTTACCCACAACAATTGAGTGAAGTTTGTTGCTTTAATTGTCGATATCGTAACTACAATAAAATCGAATATTTTTGTTAAGTCGTTTTTACTATTATCATGTCTACGTGCATTTCCTTGGTGAGCTGTGTCATACAGCTTGGTCAGATGTCTTCTGATTTCTCTTTTAAGTTTAAAAATAACAAATGTTTTAAACTTTAAGTGTAACATATTATCATATATAAAGTAGAATATCATAATCTCTTAGTGAAAAAGAAGTGTTTGTGAAACACTTCGCCTTCGGCAGCAACAAAGTCAGAAAAGTTATTTTTAGCGTGAAGTCGTTGTCAAGGTCAAGAGGTCATCAACCTTGATGTCATTTGAAAGGGCTTCATTAGTTGAGTATGCATGTGACATATGAAGTCGCTATCCTTCACGGTTCAAAAATTATGGCTAAGGTTAAAGTTAGAAAGACAGACAAACAAACAGAAAGGCAGGACAAAAATAACATAAACAATAGACTGAACCATAGTAGTGAAATGAACATACACTAATCACCCGATCTAAAATCAGTATTTACATCACGGACGATACAAAGATCTAGCTCAAATTGCTAAATCGTAACTATTCGGCCATTTCCGCAAAGGATGAATAATGTGTATTCTAACTTGTGTAGTCTCCATGTGTGAACCGTTTTGAGTACATCGTAACATCATAGTACGTTCGTAAATTTTAAGTTTTTATTTGAATTTTCTAATTTGTGTAGATGTAGATATTGAGCGAAAAATAACATGCATTCACCTTCCTTTATCTTGAAAAAATTGAAGCTAGAGATACCATGAGATCAACATCCAGGCGACCTCTAGAAAAGATGTGGACAAAATTTTGTCTTCATCTATATATCTTAAAATAATGTAACATATAGTTTTGAAATCGTATTGACAATCTATTATACTGTTACTTATTTCTTTATGTTCGGTGGTGCTGTAGGTTAATAGTCTGTAGTCTAACGGCCTTGAAACAAGTACAACAGAAATACCAATCATATATAACACATATATAGAGGTAAGTGTATTAGTAGTGATAAGAGTGATTGTTGGGCATGGACAGTACATACTGCGCAATGGTTAATGCAAAAAATATTTTTATTGATGTGAAGATCGAAATTTACTAAATAAATCCTTTTACTAATTACAAAATATATAGCATCTGAGCTTCCAATAACACGTCACTTCTCTCTAACTATTCTGGTGAAGATTCCCTTCTCATATTTTGTTACATCCTAGTTTGGGAGAGCATTTTTAAATCGAAAAGCAAACTGTTATAGGCAAATTACCAGAGAACAAAAATCGTCTCAATCGAAATTAAATGGGTGCCCTTCTGAAAATTGAAAAAAATAAAACAAAACAATTCAAGTATCTACACGTTGTGCAACGCATGAAATAGAACTATAATAACAGAATAATACATGTGTATATTTTTAGAAATTAATTTTAAGTATTGTCTAGGTTTCTTGTCTTTTAGAAGGCGTGATTCAATTCCAAGATGTTAAATTTCTTAACCTAATAAAAATATCTTGAATTGGCGCCATATAACCCTTCTAAATGTATTTTATGTTAATGAATATCCATTGTATAAATACAGATGGGCGCAGTCCTAACATAATATACACCTTAACGCGAAAAGCGGTCACGAGGACTGCTTTAGCTTACGTGCCGTAACGTTACGTTCTCATCATTATTATTATGATTTTTATTAATTTTATTATTAATTTTTATTATTATTATTATTATTATTACTACTATTTTTAGTATTATTATTATTGTAATTATTATTATCATTATTATTATCATAATAATAATAATTATTATTATTATTATTATTATTATTATTAACGTTATTTTCAAAAAATGAGAATCAAAATTCGTCATAGTCAATTTTCGGAAATTGTGTTCAATATTTTTGAAATTCATCCCTTAACTCGTAAGGGTTTTATTTAATTCTAAAAATTTTAATTACATATTAATATGTTTTATACTTAAATATACAATATATAAATATATATATTATATATTATATATATATATATATATATATATATATATATATATATATATATATATATATATATATATATATATATATATATTTATATATATATATATATATATATATATATATATATATATATATATATCGATTCTCCTTCACATCCTTCTCTATGTACATGTTAATATAAGTTGTAAGCAAGCAACTTGGTTGTCAAGCACGCTAACACGGCAGTCAAGCGAAGCAGTGAAGTGTTACTTTTTTATTGGATTTGGTTACGGGATAATAGAATGGGTGAAAACACAATATAATAAACTGACAGCAGATAGATATATGCTGACCTCATTTCTCACAATATTTTCTGTTGTGCTAAGGTCCATGCTATACTTAAAAATAATGAAAATACTTTAGGAAAAGTAACTGCCAATAGATAAAAATATCATTAGATACACCCAGTATGTTAATAATTCATCTCTTATATTCTAGAAACTTATATTTGTATGAAGTAAATAATAAAGAAGTACCGTAGTTCGTGGAAAACAGGACAATATCGTGTATAGTGTCATATTTAGATAAACCCAAATTGTATCAGTAAGCGTTCCCTGGTTGCATGCAAAAGTCTTGCTAACAACTTTTCAAGTCGAGGAAGTAAATACAAACAAGATCACATGAAGGAGACAAGAACACTAAGTGAAATTATTCTATTCACGTGTATGAAATGCTGTTGAACTGAAAATCCGGAAATGCACTTGAACAAATGTCTGCATATATAATATGTCAAATCAAGTGTAGTCAAAAAGTTCAAATGGTTACCCGGTATGATCAGGTTGCAAGATATCGTGCAATATTCTGAAAAGGGGGATCTCAAATTGCAACAGATCCCTATATCGACCATGGAACTTCCTCGGTGAGAATTTCAAAGGTTCCTGAACACCTCCCTGTGAGAGTAGTTCCGTGGGAAGAAGCTTAGGTCTCAAGACGAAATTGTCGTATTTAGAGCATGCCTTGGCATAGCATAAAAGTTGTGAAATAAAAACGCCATATGCGGGAGAGGAAGGTATATTACTACTCAGGAAAGGGAACTTGATAATGATGAAATTGAAATTGGCACGTTTATCATAAAGAGAGTCACTTATAGGAGTATATTGAGGTATGAAGCAGAACATGTGCTCTCATTTGTATCCTTTATCTCGCATGGATTATCTTTGGATGTATGATGTAGAAGTGATCTTTAAATACAGGGTTGTTAATCGACAAAACGTCATCGGTGTATCTGTATGTAAAGTTGAACCAAGATGCTGATTGTTCTCCTTTATTCTTCGTATAAGTAAAAAAAAATGTCGGCCAGAAGTGGCGCGCAATTTATACCCACCAGAATGCTAACAACTTGTTGGAAGACTTTCCCACCCAAACTCACAAAAATAGTATCTACAAGAAATTCTAACATTAGATGATCTCTTTTTCTGTATACTTACTGCTGGAATAAGACTAAATGTTTAGTCTTTTTACCAATTTATCTAAACCTGATATTATAAAAATAGGCTCAAAGAGTTTCAGCAGATAGGTGTATCACCATGGTAGATTGAGGCTTGACCGACTGTATCAGAGAGATCTAGAAGGGGTATCTAAATAAGTGTTGGTTTTTGTTCCAGTGTTTGGTTCCATTTTGAAATAAAGTTTGTTTTGTTGGTCTTTTTGTGTATCTTAACTGATATTATTGTAATAGCATTAATTGAAAAGAAATTGGAATACAAAAAAGAAGACATCTGACTGAGGCTGTATGATGCAAATCGCCACTGACATGCAGATAAAACAAAATTGATAGTCAAATAAACACACAAAAAATATTCAATTGTACTGTAGTTACGATATCATCTAACGACGATCAATAAAAGTAACAAGTGTTACTCATTTGGTGTGGTAAATCGGTGTACGGACGCCCACCTTCCCACTCACTGCAAAAGCAGCACAATCAACGCGTTTAAAAATTCATAAATAATTATCCACGTAGAGGACAAAGATCAATAGGTTTCTCAAGACAAGAGGTCGAAAATTTCCACGTGAAACGATTTATGGAATATTATGTTAGTATCAAAAATATGTTAAGGAGAACGGCATAAGTAAATTGTGCTCTGTCCGTCTGTAAGCGAGATCAGATCCCTGATCTATAGGAGTCCCGACTAACAGTCAGACGGGATGAGGCTCAGGACCCTGTCTCCCCTGAAAAGGTTTGGACAAGGCCCGTCAAATAGTCCCCCACCGCCCTGATAATCAGAGTGCAACTCTCAAGGAAGTCTGTATAAGGCTGTATAGGGGCCAATTCAAGACCTACGGTCTATGCGATGATCTCCGGGTCATACTGTCGATGTCGAAGGCGTTTGATTATTTTAGAACTCATCGATATGAAATTACATCGGTTAAGTCGGTCAAGTCAAAATTCCGCTTATGTCAAAGGCATTTTACAGTCACAAAACTCCATTTCCTATATATCTTATACTCGTTATTTCAATGTGTCAATGTTTATACAAGGTAAATTGAGTAACACAGCAGTAAAGGTAGAAGAAATGTGAACAACCAATTATCCTAGTGGGGTGTACGGTAATGGCTGCTTGTTTGACCGTGAAGCCATTTGACCTGATAGACGATGATAAGATGATTGAATTTCATCGGCAATTGTTATTTTAAAAAATGCTTATCTCATTAGTAATAACATCTTCATTTGGGGCAGATTATAGGATGGTATCGTTTTCGTAGCATGTAAATTATCAAATAAATTAAAGATATAAAGAGCTGAAAATACGATGTTTTTTTTCTTTATATATCGGCTTGTCAATAAGTTGACTGGTAGTAGTTAGAATTTAGTCGGTAGAAAGATGCATTACACGGACTAAAGTATAGAATAACAGATAAAACAATGCATATATATTCATATGTTAATAAGAATGGTCGAAAATGGTTACATAAACAGTTGATGTTTGTCTCGAATTCCGGATAAGTCGAAATATTTCCTCTGGTCTCATTGACTTCGACATAACGAGTTTCAACTGCATACGCTTCTTCTTGGATCCCTGGTAGAACCAGAACTTAATACATTAATGTGTGTCGGCAGTCGGTAATGGAAAGGTGTTCAAAAACGTTTATGCTGCATAACTTCTATTAAAAATTCTACTCTTCACGAAGGCTTTTGAGTACACGGACTCGTCTGAATGACGTAAGTTTACGGAAATAATAGTTAGAAGTTGGAAGAGAAATGTAAGAAATATACCGCGTTATAAAATGGTAATAAGAGTTTTTCTCAATAAACGCATGAAGTGAAAATTGATATGCTTTCACTTTTAATTAGTTTGGATAATGTCTTCCTTCAAACGAGACCTGCTTCTGATTAAGTTGCATTTCATACGAATGTGCACATGTATGCAAAGGTATGAAGTGAAGGTTTTTCATATCACCATAATGCAATCAAATCATATATAGATATAGGGTGTGGGTTGGTCCTGTGGTATTACATTAGACATTCGAATTTGAGGACCCGGGTTTAATTCCGACTGTAGGCTAGAATTTTTATGATTTGATGTAATGTTCTGACTCCTTCTCTGGCCTTCAGATGGCACATTGTAAACTGAGGCCTCGAACAACGTAATATATTGGTACATAAAGATTCCTCATTGCCTTGTTTGGGTCCTTAGCAGAATGATGAAGCAATGTGACAGACAGGTACAACTACGATATAATTGCAATAATCTGAAATTGACTGATTGATTATGTATTGTTTTACATTTCTCCTGAATTATTTCATGTATATTGTGACGGCATCTGTATGTACAATGCATAGTTTTTACCTTTGCAACAGACCCATCCACAGCACTGGGGGTAAAGTTTACGTACTATGGTAACTACATTTTCACTTTCTCCTAAAAACAGGACACCAGTATGCTCATGGTAGGAGTCAACATTCGTTGCGAGTTAGGGTATCTAAGCAGAAGACATTTGCTATTCCTGGACACGTGATCTAAACTCAAATTCATGGGGTCAAGCACTGGAACCCGTGTTTTCCCTAGTTCTAAGTACACCAGGTACATGTATAATATACCAGGTTCGCCTATGTTCTACATTGTTACACTTATTGTACTAGCAACTTGGTGCTAGTAAACGGGTTCAAAGCGAAGGATTTGATCTAAGTGACTGTATGTGATTGACCCATTACTGTATTGCTGTGACTTTCTCTACTATGTGACGCCGGCGTAGCCCAGTGGATGCTCGGTTGGTAATCGGAATGGCATTGATGCATCGGTGTCATTTCTTTCGGATGAGACAGTAAATACCGAGATCCCATGTCTCGATAGGCGTGGCACGTAAAAGATCAATCACTACTTCGAGAGGCTCCGTTGCAAAGGTATAATTTTCTCTGCGATGCATCAGGCAGACGCCGTAATTGCATTTTGGTCCGGAAACCAATTCTTAATACCCCACTCCTATGACCTTGACCTTTGACCCTAGCAAAAAAGGGCAAATCTTCCACCCATGGTGAGTAAATGTAGGCATTGCAATAGCAATTGGCTAGATTTACCGCCATAAACATACACATTCTTCAAAAGCTTTTCGGCAATGTATACATGTATATGAATATTGACTAACAATGTCATAGTCAAACAAAATCATAGCAAAGGTATAAATAAAGAGATTTGAATCACAGATGCAATGTGCCGAGTTTCAGTGAGTAAATGTATGAAGTTTCATTGCAATAGCACGTGTGTTGGACCAAGGAAACCAATTTTTGATACCCCACTCCTTTGACCTTGGCTTTTTAACACTAGAAACAATAGACATATCTTCCACTCATGATGAGTGAATGTATGAAGTTTCATTGCAATAGCACTAAATATATTGGACTTATGGTCCAGAAACCAATCTTAGATACCCTTGACCACAGAGGCAATAAGACACATTTCCTGCTCATGTTAAATAAGTGTGTGAAGTCTCATTGCAATAGAACCTAACTTATTGGACTTATGGTCCGGAAATCAATTGTTGACGGACGCCCACCTGCCCGCCTACCATACATCAAATTAAAAGCCTTGAAAATTAAATGTTAGACCTGCAAGTCATTTCACAGAGATCAAAGTTCAAATTATCTAGGACTTTTCGTAACTTTCAGTCCCAGAGTATGCAAAAAGAGGAAACGCGAATTGGGAGTTCTTAGGGCCTTGATGATGTTTTTACATCATTAAATATATTCTGTATACTGATATTTAGTATTATATTTTATCTACGTAAACGTGACGCAAAATCCTTAAAATTTCTCGTACCAACTTTTTGAAATAGTTTGCAAGTAGCTTGTGTGCAGTCAATCTAGCTGCACCTACAATTTATTCCTACGGCATGCACATAAAAAAAATCAACAATACATAAAAATATGTATCAGAGAGTAGGATCTATAAAAGTACCAGCGCAACAGATCTTAGCGTTATTAATATTTACATTTTATCATACAAACTGCAGGTATTTTATACATACCTCAGAATAGGTAACGTAGTTTCAGATAGGATCTTTGGATAGTGTAATTTGAAAATACACTATCAATTTAAACGTTAAACAAATTTTAGGTGTCCTTTATATTGTAGCAACAATCGGGAAGGATTTCAATCGACTTTTTGATCAGATAGATCGCTGAATCTCATGGATTGTCAAAGCGCATTATTGATGGTTTAATCAGGACCTTTTTCTGAGTAGCAACAGTGACACGCGAAAATACATGTGAGATAGTTCTGACTGATAAGCAAACACCGTTATCTCGGTATGAGATAAATAAAATTATGGCTTGCATATGACAAGGGAGTACAACAGCCTCAAATACAAAAAGGATAAGAAATACATATACAGCCCGGATACTTTAACTGATACATATTTGGCTTAAACAAAGTCTGTATCGCAAGTGACAAATCTACAATAATTGTTTAAATGCATATGGTATCGTGACCTTTGAAGCATTAAGGATGTTTTTATGTACACAGTATCACATCTCGTGATAATACTTTTACCACAAGATATTGTCGAAATGACAATGTAAGACATTTATTCATGCAGCATTCATTGTCTGAAATAATATCTATTTACAGTAAATCTGGAAATGTTTGATGTTAGCGATTCTGTGAGTGTGGTGATTCTCAAAAATAAATTTTCGAAAAATAAATAGTAAATAGTAGTAAGAGAATTGTATGGACATTTGGGTGTGGCCGAAAGTTTATAAAATGGTAGGAAATTTGCATTAATATTAGGATAAACTTTCTTAAACCACTCGGTATAATGTGGCGGGGCTCTGCTATTGATAACGTTTGATGTAATCAAGAAAAAATGACATTGGGTAGAAGAAAGAAAGAACGAAATGGGTTTACTTGTCAAAGACATTAATTATCATCTCTCTGTGACACTAGGTACCGAATACAACATTTAATTGGATTTTTTTGGGTAAAATTTATTTTACTTCCAGCCTTGATTCCCAAAAATAAAAAACAAAACGCAAAAATCAACATATATCCAGTTTTGCAAAAATAATTTGATACAAACTTATTGAAATTTACGGTAATAATTAATTGCAGTGAGAGTATTGACACTCTTTCAAGCTTATGTATGCTCATATTCGTATCTTTTATGAATCCTGATCTTAATCACAATTATAAAGTATAATTAAAGAGTTCTGGGTCAGATATATTTCGATACAATAAATAAGTATAAAACCCCAATAAAACCATTATTTCATCATATCGAACGTTTCTGGTAGAGAGTAGTATTTCAAAGCTTTTGATTATACACGAAATTCGTTATTAAAAGTTGAGGGTTAGTCAAACCACCAAAATAGAAAAAACTGAAGTTTAAGCGGTGGTTATGTATTATGTAAGAAGGGGATATACTCCAACGGGATTTCATGAGGACCTTATGAATACTCTTCGGAAGGAGTTACCTTCTTCTGCTAATAATTAAAACAAATGGATTGCTGAATTTAGAAGTGACGTACCAAGGAGACTATCACAGACGATAACGTTGATATTATGTGCACGCTCGTGTCATGTGTGACTGAAGGTGACACTTCCGAAATACCTAACCTTAAAAAAAAAAAAAAAAAATATATATATATATATCTATACATATATATATATATATATATATATATATATATATATATATATATATATATATATATATATATATATATATATATATATATATATATATATATATATATATATTATATATATATATATATATATATATATATATATATATAAACCCTGGCATAACTTATGGGGCGGCTCCCTAGATTGTTGACTGTATATCAAAGAGAAACAGGTATGGTGTCTCTTTACATTTTTATGCATTTCTTTTCTCGCTATGAAGATGATCCAGAGGATTTCATGGGTCATATTGTCATTCATGATAAAACTTGGGTTCACCACTTTCATCTTGAATCTAAGAAACAAAGCATGCAATGAAAGTACAATTCAAGAGAGTTTCCTCAGCTGGTTATGTTATGTCCTCTTTATTTTAATAATCGCGATTGATTTCCTTGAGGAGGGCCAGCATGATAAATAGCTTATATTATACAAATGAGTGAGAGATTGTGCGAAAGAGTAGAGGAGGAGAAAGAGAGATTTAACCAGACGTATTCTGCTTTTACAGGACTATTCGCTCGCTCATATTTCCCAAGTTGCAATGACGACTGCGACATACAGTTGGGTGTAGTCCTAACCTTACATTCAAGTGCACTTGACAAGTGCACTTCAAGTTTAGTTTTTCGTCCTGAATTCCAGTCATAAAGTTTAGTCAAGTGCACTTGATATCAAGTTTACTTGAAAGTAATTCCGTCATCAAGTTTACTATCACGTGACACCAAGTTTACTTTTCACGTTTGTTTATTACAATTATCCAGTTTCGTTTAACACGATAGAAATAATTGTCTTATTATATACAATTGCATATTTTACATATAAAAAATTGTTTTAATAGGAAACTTTAGTAAATGTACTTATATATAGAAAGTAAACTTAACTTGAAGTGCACTTGGAGTAAACTTCGAATAAAGTTTAGTACTAAACTTGATTCCAAGTTTATTCTGTTGTCGCCAAGTAAACTTGAAAAGCAGTTATAAAGTTAACTTGAAGTGCACTTTATGTAAGGTTAGGACTGCACCTAACTATTATGCAGCCTTGAGGTTTTTCATTACCCCTATACTCTCCAGATTTAGCCCGATCTGACTTCTATCCGTTCCCAAAACTAAGAGTGTGGAAGATATGAGGGTGTTATGGACGCTGTATATGAGTACTTGGAGACAAGAATAAAGCATTGTATTTCGAAGTGAATAAACACCCGCGTTTTGACACTGCTCGAGAACTTTGGCCCGCTCATTTGAGCAGTGAGTAAGTAATTTCGAATTTCAAAAAGAAATCAAATGAGTAAACCCTTTTCTTTTGCTGTAATGAATATGGTGCTCATTCAAAGAAACAAGTTAAGCAAGCAATAATTTGTCGGAAAATTTGAAATTTCTCAATTAAAAATGGCGTTAAAATATCGAAACACATTTTTTACACTCAAATTGTCATTTAAAACTGGTTTTGTAATAGTTTGAGAATATTAACGCTGAAATTAAAAAAAATTGTATGACGTTATTATTTGAAGATTTTACATTTTACATTGAAATAGCGTTTTAAATGTGACAGATAGAAAACCATCGCTAATTTACCATCTAGTTTTACCTGTAAAACATGACTGCGAAATTTAAGGAGTCTAGTTTAAACTGCAAATCCTGTACAAGAGGAATTCACACATATTTATTTTTGGTAATTTTCTTGAGAACCCCAATTTTTCAAATTTATTTTATTCAAAACTATTTGCATCAACTTTGAGAGTCTACAGCAGAGAAATAAAAGTTTTTAATTAAACTGTTTCTAATATACTCTTCTTAAAAATTGAAAATAATATTAACTACAGCTTACCCGTTGCTGACGCAATAAGGGGCTTTCTCTTCTTTCATAAAAAAAAAAGAATAATGGTAAATGGAGAAACGGGAAAAGAAATTATTTATGAAGGAGCATGGTTTAGTAATGTGACATGGCTGAACAAAGTTTGTTAATTGCGCGTCTCAAATATTACGATAACGGACAAAAAGTATATGTTGATTATCCATCTACACAACTGGTATAGTTATAACTCACGCATTTCATGCGTCCTGGTCAGTAAATTATGTATTGTTAGTTTAAAAATTAATTGTTTGGTTATTGTTTTATGTCACTCCACGATTATTTCACTTATATGGTGACGGCATCTGCCTCATGCATCGCATAGAATTTTTTACCTTTGCAACGGACCCACCAGAAGCAATTAGGGATCTATTACGTGCTACACCTACCGTGACACTCGGGTTGTACTCTCTCATCCGACAGCACACCGATTATTGACATCGCGGAGACATAGTACATGTACATGTATTTATCTTCCACTTAGGTCAACGTTACACATTTAATGTACAATGTATAATTAATGAAAATATAAAACAATATTTTGAAAGAGAGTGAGAGAGGGGGGGGGGGGGGGAGAAAGAACTTGCACAGAAATCGGGTTTTTTTTTTTACCTCAGAAAATATCCCAAACAAAAGTTTATTATGCAACATGTGTACTTTATCTTCAATAAACTCTAATGCTTAAAAAATAATAAAAACATAATATTAATCATACTGATAGTAACTCGTGCAATCAGGAGACCCTAATTATAAATTTAATCATTGCACCTTTTAGAAAAGTCTCTTACCGCATACATCATTACACTTCACACACTAAAGTTGAATCTCTATATTGTTTGTTCAGTTAATACTAGCAATACTAAATCTAAATACATGTATACCTTGTAAAAACGATGTAAATTACCTACATTAATTTTCACCCTTTTCTTAATATCGTACGTAACCGAGGTTTGTTGATTAGGGTAAGAATTTTATTTGTAATTCTCATTGCTAATCAAGATGTAATACCAGAAACATGTAATCAAAGCATTAAAGGAACTTTACTCGAATAATATGAGATGATATGGATTAATCTCTTATGGAATATACCAAGTGATTTTAAGGGGGTGAATAGAGTTCAAAATTAAAAGATTTTTTTTTGTTTCATTAGCGAGGGCGTCTTGTACTAAAACAGATATTTTGAGACAGTTCTTTTAGGTATTCTAGAATAACATGATATTTTCGTCAATTACCGATCACTTTACGTTCAAGCTAGATGGAAGCTGAAGAATCCCATCAGGGCAAAAGTTAAACTCCGTCATATTCGTATAATATTGATTTTCACCCGAATATCTCGATCTGCGATAAACATGTTGATTTCATTTTCACAATCTTTCCCTTTATGAACAGCAATATCACACTGGCGCCTGCTTGAGGAGTTCTCATATCTTAGTTAATACGTTATGCTCGGTGGTTTTCAAAATAAATTTGCTTTGAGGACAAAAATGACTTTCAGATAAACAGCTGGACCAAGGATATGTAAGTGTTAAACTGTGGTAACTGAGTTCTATGGTCGATGTGAGGCTCTTATCATACAATATGATATCTCATTCATTTCAGAATTATATTCTGAGACCTGTTCCGACCATTTTGAGAACAGAATTTGACATATTCTATATTTGATATTAACCTGATCGACAATTTCTGCTGGAGAGACATCAAGGGTGAACACAGAATTTGACACCTGCTATACTTTTCCCCATACTTTATTTTCATTCCTCATTACACTATACAATATTTATTTAACATAGAAGTGAAAAAAAAAAAACGTTATTCAAACTCAATACAATACAGACATTCTATAATTAATATGATATGCATTATACATTCTGATTATTCGAAAATTGAGTAAATAAATGGAAAGTTGTTTGGTTGGTTGATTGGTGTTTTACGTCCTTTCAACAATATCTCAGTTATATCACGACATGGAAGCAGGAGGTTACCAACCTTTTAAACATAGTGGCGCAACCCGGGAATCGAACCCGGATCGTCGGCCCCGCAAGCCAAGCCTGGCCCATAATAAATGGAAAGCATTTAGAAAAAAAAATTGTTTTCGAATACTGATATATGCATCAAATATGTCAGCCATCTTTTCAAAATTTCTTAAACCTCTACAATTCAACGTTAAAATTTTAATGTCTGTCATAATGATATTAACCAATCATAAGATAACTATTAGTACATAACATACTATATAGGTATTGAGAAGTCATTAATATCCCGCAGTATAATACATTTGGTCTGGAAAATACATATGTAGTGAAGAAAATAACCGGAAAGATTCACGGTATACAGTAACAGATTACATGATTATGACATATGGAGAAATTTTTACCACTTTATTCAGGAGCTGTTTACCTTGTGATACTGAAATCATGCATATTCATTAATTACGTCATACAAGTTTGCATACCGCGAACCCTTGAATACACTATATTGATGGCGACTAGGGATGTAAAAATTAATTTTAAGGATTAGACTTATCTGCCCCGCGGAAGAAAAGAAAATGTTATAATACCCTTCCTGGACTATTTGAAGTAGACCATATTTTAGCACACAGAGGTTCACACACACACCCTCTACCCAAAACATACTTTTCATCTTTGATAACCATTAAGTTCCTTCTTCAATGCATCACTCTAATATACGATAAAAATGCACTCGTGATGATGCATGTGTGCGTTTTCTTTAGGAGGGCGATGATGGAACGACGGCCGACCAGATCAACCGGCATTTGCAAAATTTATCCCTTGCGGGGTCCCAATATGTATAATGTGTCATAACAGTGTATGTACACTGTCAAGGACATGGTTCGAAGTCTGCCGGATAGTCTATTTATACATTGATGGAGGGAACTTCTGATAAAGGGTCTAAGCAAGCGATTTAAATATATTTCAAAAGATTTTCCCTTCGGCGCCCCAACCTTTAAACTTGAAAATTGCAAAAAGTTGTGATTTTAACCCCAAAAGGAAACTTAAATAGAAATATTACAGAAAAAGCAAATTCCGGATATACATACACACGTTGCCCGTTCCCGATGCTGGGCACAACGATACCTATTACTTATCCAGTGTATTCTATAGTGAAAAAGTGGAATTTCTGTAATTATCCAAGATTCTTCTTATTGTTTATAATAGACTGAATGGGCTTTATCGCTTCAAAAGTTTGCATGTTAAAGGAAATCCGAATATCATATCAATGAAACAAAAGCTGGGTTTATTTGAGCAAAGGCGGCATAGAGACTAATTTGCAATCCTGGCATCGTGATAGAGTAAACGGATATGGGAGAGAGAGAGAAGAGAAGAAGAAAATAACATATCCTGTTGTGTCAAAACCGGAAGAATATACACAATACTAATAAAAGGACCTGTAACGGTTTGGCTATTTCCGGTTTATACTTCTGGTCTTATTTGTTACTACATAATGTTGTGATACACTGTAATTTTAATATAACACAGCACTGCACGTATTATTGTATTAATGAAATCACGTATTGCTTTAACGCAGCATATTTTGCACGAGCGATTACACACTAACTGTTATATGGCTGAAGCATACTGGTCCCATCGTGTTGGAGGACGCGTATCTAGAGACGGTTACGAGTACATCAAGGTCTCCGCGCTTTTTCAGACTCCTTAGAATGTGCTTAACCGCTCCATGTTCGCGGTCATCGTCGTATCCTTCATGAATTTTGCCATTCTCATCTTTGCATCGGTAGGCCGTGATATTATGTACCGCCTTCATCACCTTGGGGTCGCGCATTAGTTATATGGTTTATATTTATTGTTTTAACGCATCGAGGGCTTGGTTGTTACTATTTACACTGGCACCTCTTGCGAGAAACCGGGTTCCGCGATCGTTACGTTCTTCAGAGTGTTCGAAATTGTATGCTTTCTTTGGTTTACTCTCGTCGAGAACTACATGAGTTTTGGCAATTTGCACTTTTACTCTATACACTGATCCACTTTTAACGAACACTAAATCTCCCCCTTTTAATTTGGTTTTTACATTCTCTTCTTTGTATTTCTTCTGTATTTCGTAATTCTTTTTTTCTTTTTTCTCTCACTTCTTCAGGTAATTGCGCAAATACCTTTATATCTATGTCATTTTTCTTTTCTTTTGATATATTTAACACCGCTTCCCTGTGCGCATATTCATGAAAACCGGCGTCTACTGACCGGGTTCGTTTTTCTGTTTTCTGACCCATTCTATGCACTCTGTCTAACTTGATATCGCCCGGTAAGCCAAGTTTCTCAAAGAAGAAAGTTTTCATATATGTATTCAGGTCATCAACTCGTTCGGGGATACCAACAAAAAGAGCGTTTTGTCTCATACGTGTGCTCACCATGTCAGTTATTTGACGTTGTTGACTTTCTATTGTTTTGTTCTAATTTGATTATGCAACTTCTCATGAGTAACATTTCCTTTTTCATATCGATGTTTTGTGCCTTCAACTCTGAAATTATTCCTGTCTGGTCACTTATTTCGTGCGAGGCCGACTCCAATCTATTCTCTATCCCCCTGGCTTGTGGATATCGTTATGTAATTCCTTAATATCGTTATTTGAATGTTTATCTTTTTTGATTGAAGAGACTAAGGAAAATGTATTTGATATCATTTCATACATTTTGAAATACGATAGGCGGTTTGTACATTCCGCCATGCTCATATCAATAGTGTGTGGTTCCTCACCAGAACTATTATTCAAAGATGTCATTCCTTGCTTAATATGCAGAGATATAAGCTCCAAATCACTTATTATTATATCCGTTGTTAAAAGTTGCACAAGTTACAACTTTCACGACCGTTCAAATCACAATTCTATTAACTTTTCTTTTCTCTCTCTATTTCGCGGTCTTATTCCATTTATGTTCAATAACTCCTTCCATTCTTGATATTAATCAGATTTGACAGTTTCTGCTGGAGGGAAGTGAAGGGTGAACACAGAATTTGGCACCTTCTATACTTGATATTAACCAGATTCCACAGTTTCTGCTGAAGGGAGGTGAAGAGTGAACACATAATTTGACACCTATAATTGATATTAACCTGATTCGACATTTTTTGCTGGAAGGAACTGAATGATGTTGCTATCAAACAACAGATGCTCGCTCTACCGGACACCTGATCTCAATTAATCCGTGGAGCTCACATATTGGGTTTTTTCTTTCTTTTTTTTTTCATTATTTTTTCTTTTTACTGATTGTTTTGTTTCATAATTAGTAGATTTCCGTGTTTGTTTTATCCGTAATCTATTATTATCACTGAGTAAGAATATAATAATATAATTTTCGGACAAAATATTAATGCTTCAGATTTGTCATTTAAAAAACAAATCATTACCATATATCAAATAGTATAGCATGCATTATATCACTTTACCAGTAAATACTTGGAATTGCTCAGAATGGTTTTTAACTGAGTCAGCACTCAGACGTTAGGAATGGCCCGATACATTGCATGGCCCATTACATATAAAATGGTGAAGTTAACAGGCCAATTTGGATGCAGTGTTATTTGCTTCTTCGAAAAATGTTAAGTGAAATGTATTTTTGAGAAATAATAATTTTGTTTGTAAGCAGAATAAGGGTATGAAACGGGCGTAGATTATTTAAGGTATTGTACAGCGGAAGCAAGTTGAAAGTGGAAGTGTCGATTTAGATAGGAATCTGTGATGCAACACGAACAAAACATATAGTCGTGGAACCGATATTAACGACACCTTGATGTATAACCTAAGGTTTTCTCTAGTAGTGGTGTTATTTTGGCAAAATATTGTATATGATTAATATTCCAACCGGATAATACGAAGGCATCTAGAACCAAGTATAAAGGTCTGGTCAGTGTCGATTTAAATATCATTTTTATTTAGTAAACTTTCGAAGAATTTTCAAGGAATTGTGCATTATGCATTATCACACCTATATTGCATTTTTCCTTCCTCTTGTTTGATTTATGAGTACACCATTTATCCATTTGCTTTATATTTTGGAGTAAGGATCACTGATGAGGATTTACTACAGTCAACATAAATGTATGGTATATCTCATAAAGTATTAAGTGTTATCGTAATTTTTCACTGTGCTCTTGAATCATAACGCAACAACCAAATTTCATTAGATTAGTATGCAATGTTCACCAGATCCCCAGACATAATTATATCTCATAATATTGCATTCAGCAATACACAATCTTCATGCGTTCTACGTACCAAACAATCTTCAATTCTATATGAGATCACACTTGCTGTTTCTTATTGATCCATAAACATCTAATTAGATTCCAGTACTTTATATTATTTTTGATACATTTACATTGAATCGGTTTAATCCTAGCACGAATACTGCCGTGGTGTAACTAACCAAAATTCATAACAGTATAACAGGTGCTTAATCGGTTAAAAATTCTGGTTTCTGCCTTCGAACTATTGGGGATATTAAGAAACAGTTATACGATATGTAAGCTTGTTTCTTGCTTAACGTCATACAAAGATTCTTGCATTTATATGGTAACGGTATCCACCCGATACAGTTCACAGATATTTAGACTTACGCAAAGAAGCTTAACAGAGGCAGCGAGGGATCTTAACGTGCTACTTCAACCGTGGCTTCTTCTCTGGAATCTATTAAGCATTTGACCAATGGAGCTACGCCGGCTACTGACATATTTCTGCACGATAACTGAACAGTTTTTACGAGTTATAATTTGCCACAACTCATGGTCCAAACTGGCGACAGTGTGACAGAAGGTTGTAATGATATCGGTAAAATAATTTTTAAAAATTATGTTAAATAACTGTAAATTATCAAAGAAAAAACCCCGTTGTTTGACACATACAAGTTTTGGTATGAAATTCAATCCTGGTGTGACGTATACACATTTTATATACACGACCATACATTTTCTTATATACACGACCATACATTTTCTTATAAATACGACCATACATTTTCTTATATACACGACCATACATTTTCTATTATCATGATCACAGTTTTGGCAGTGACTCCTTAAGTATATCCATCATGTGACCATGACATAACAACACACAGAGTTATCATTTACTATCCTATTACTATCCTATTACTATCCTATTCAAGTGTTGGATTTCATGTATAAAACAGAAATGCATTGAAATTACGTTTTGTTCTCATTTCAGAGATTTTGAAGTATGGACGATGAATTCATATGAGTGATAGAAAGAAAATATTAATTGGAAAATGCTTACTATGGATTTCAGAATGATTAAAAAAAATCCAAGGAATTATCAAAAAACAGATCATAATGCCTTGAATTTTTATCAATGAAATTTAATTAGACATTTTACACAACGATGTAAAAAGTCATTTTTGCTTCTATTTTTATGATGACCCTAGAATTGTTTATTTTGTTTCTAACTGAGGAGGGCAAAACCAGTCGATTTTCAGAAAACAGGTAAGCTGAAAAGACAAAGATTCATTTTCAAAAAAGTGGCACCTTTAGTTCGACTGATAAGCTTTTAATGATTAAACGGGACAACTAAAACATGAATCGAGTAAGACTACGAGTATGTCCAAATCAGGATTTCTTTCCGGTTTTCATTTCGTTATGGGCTTTGCCAACTACACGCATCTGAGTTTTACACAATGTCAGGTTCTTTAATGAGAACATATCCGCGACATTCTGAATTATGAGAATTCTGAATCTGTGTTATAAATTTCGTTTTATCAGTCATAGATAACTAATATTATTATAAATATGTGGATTTTAGCATTTGAATTTACTGAAGAAGCGTACACAGATAAGTATTCTGAATTATTATTCACTTCAGGCAATAATCACAGTCAGATTAAAAAATATAAAATATTTCTTAGAAACTGAAGATGAATCACAAGGGGTATACCCCATAAAAAGCCATTTGATCATCTCCCCGTTTGTGAGGTTACCACATTCATATTTTTAATAGTTAGCGTTAATTGTGCATTGCGATTAATTTACTGAACAGCAGTACAATAGTATTTCACACTGTAATTGAGAAAGGTTTAGTCTATATGGCCACTTACAGATATGTCGAGTACTACACTGCAACAACCTTTGTAGACTGAAATAGCTGGGAAATCTTCCAAAAACATATTATAGCATATGCACATTTTCGTTGTATTTCCCATATATCTAGTTCATATTTCAAATGCGCGATTGCTACTTTATTTCGATACAAAGCATACAGTAAATATTTATAAATCTTAATTTGAACAAAGGTAAACGCAAAAACTTAGAATCGGATCGAAAGAAAGATCAAGAGTTTGGCTGCATATCCTTAATCAGTACAGACGTATACTATCTTAATGTAAACTAAAATTATAGTTTTATATAGTTAATAGTGGAAATGAAGGCCGACAAATTCATATATTTATACAATGTGTCTATGACAAATTACTATCATAAAATATTAGTCAATAAAATGTTCTTACCATATACACCAGAGTTTAAATTCCAAGAGAGAAGTATCACATTGGTTGTTCGATTAAATAATATCTTTATGTAACACTGACTCGCGAGTGATAAGAGATCTGTAGGTGTGTCAGACAGATTACGTGAAGTTTTCCGCTACCGTTCTACTGATAAAAATGACTGAATGATAGATTTTACACAATAAACAGATACGAAGACATTATGCTTTCTGTTTTGACTATGAAATTACTAATTACATATCTGTTAAATTTTTATTTAAAGTGAGACATTCTGTTATTTTTTTAATATAACCCCTCCTGTCGAAAAATTCTTTGCAGGTATAAATTTAAAACCTCGTCTGCCTATCTGTCCTTCCGTCTATCTGTACCTGAAATTGTTTTGTCACACAGTAAATCTTCGGCATGGAAAGTCTTTCTTTCAGGATTACTGATGTAGAAAGCCTTCCCTAGAAGAAATTCCTGCACCACTCCCCAAAAATTTTATTAGGGAAAACTTGTCACTTTAATAGAAAACTCATTTTTTAACTTTTTTGGTATAACAACATTCTCCGGAAAACCGTTCAATATTTCATAAAATATATTTTACATGAAATCTACAAATAATACCTATACCAAGTCAAAGTACCTTGACTAAAATAAAGTAAACCATGTTCAGCACTATTTACAACTATCCAACAGACACACCTGAAGCTGTTTAGTTTTAGATTTACGTCGATTATGACAAAGATCATAAGTTATTATTTCATCGGAAAGAGGCGACACCGACGACCTATTGGTGGGAATCCGGGACGTTTCGGACATGCAAGGCACTAAACCGACTGAGCTACGCCGGTACTCTTCATTGATGCCCAAGGCCGATACTTTGCTTATCCAAAGTAATACTGCTGGAGAGCAAGCAATGAATCTAAGTAGTTATGATTTAAGGAGATACTCCATAGATTTAGAATAATTTTCTCACAGTTAATTGTAGTATATATTTCGGATGAGTACAGATGCACAGAGAACTGGGCTTGAGATAACCCTTGGACAATAGCTTTCCTCTAACAATGATATCGGCCATAATGAATATTGGAGATATATGCGTGTATCAGTTGTGTGCACCATTTACAAATTTCGACAACTTACGTTCCCTCAGTGATGCTTGAGGCTGATACTGTTGAAATCCAAAGAGTGTCCGTTTTCAAAGGCAAAAACTTCTATGCGATGCATCAAACAGATGCCGTCACTATATACGTGAAATAATCGTTGAGTGACGTAAAGCAATATTCAATCAATATTATTATTGTTGTTGTTTTGTTGTTGCTGTTGTTGAATAAGAATGTAATATCAAATCAAGTATTGTCAAAATTTCCAGATGGTTAGTTTGCATGTTTAGACCCTAAAATGTCGGTTAACATTCTTCGAAGAGGAATTACAAATTGCATCAGATCCCTTTATCGACCAAAGTATGTGAATGGTTGTGGCTCTCTTTAAGTTGGTCTTTACTTAATACAACCCTAAGTTTTTATTACTACCAATGTCACAACATGGCCGCATAGATTGTATTTGAACATGAACATGATATAGGATTCTATACATACATACGTACGTATGTACGTATGTATGTATGTATGTATATATGTATGTATGTATGTATGTATGTATGTATGTATGTATGTATGTATGTATGTATGTATGTATGTAGGTATGCATGTATGTATAGAATCCTATACCATGTTAATGTTCAAATATAATCTATGCGGCCATATGTTATAGAAAAATGTAGCACAAATGTGAAAATGAAACTGAAACATCTGGATCTTCCTCTTCCTCGGGACACAATAATAACAAACACATAGATATATAATTACACCCGTTCTTATGTGTTGTTCTTATGAAGAAGGAAAATCTGGATCTACATATAGATTTTCATACCTTCTCAACTTGGTACTTGGTGCTTGGTCTTTGTTCTCTAAACGGAGGTTATCAATAGATTCATAAAGTTTTCCCTATGACTTAAAATCAGATTTATTTGAATATTTGGTTACATTTTTGTACCTATATCTCTCTTTTCTTTGTATTTTCGTAGATCTGTTTATCATACAGATTCTTCAATACTTTTATTGTTCCAGTTTAAGCACACCTTAAACTCTCCTTTATCTTGATCACCGTGTTACTTCCTAATAGTGACCTAACATTTCACATAGAGGATTCATATCTGAACTGAAAATATTTGGTATTAAGATTACTGATACAGGTATTATATCTACGTCATTAATTCACGATTAGCTTGGATTTTAATACGTTCTTATCAGGAAGTTCTTTTAGATGAAAATTGATGAATGTGAGAACTTTGTGATAGATATTCTAAAAAAGTATTTATTAAGTAATTTGATATTTCATATTTCTTAGTACTTGATCTTTCATACAAAACATAATTTTAAATAGCTTTCACATGCTAGTTTTCATGTGTGTGTGTGTGTGTGTGTGTGTGTGTGTGTGTGTGTGTGCGCTTCAAGAATTGTTCTCGGTACATAATACCTAATATAAAACCATATTACGAACAGATGATTGAAACGGTAAGGAGAACGTTTTAGTTAAATATGTATTATATAGAAGTACTTTCCAGGTCATAAAATGGCATACTTTTACCAATCAGCGGTTTTCAAGAGATACATGTAGTTAACACTGTTTAAATAAACCACTTCATTAAATTCAAAACTATTAATGTCATCAAGTTTCTACTGTCTTACAGGAGAAATGAAAAGAGATATATAAAAATATTAAGTGATCTTTTTTTTTTTGGATTGTTGGATTGTTCATTTGTGTAACACATGGTTATCTGGTAACCTGTCTTCCGGATGAGAATAAACAGAATTCTATTGTCAGGTAAAAGATCTTTCACTTCTTTTCTTTAGGTAGGTCTATTGCATATGTCTAAATTTCTGTGCCCTGCATCAAACAGATGCCCTTATGTATTTCTAATGCAATTATCTTGATGTGACGTTCAGTGCAATGTCACAACACTGCTTGCGATTCCATTGTGCTCGGTTTTGGCGTTCTGCAGTTTTCTGGGACGCTACAAGAAACCCGCCCTAGTGTGACAGGGGTTTAAAATAAATCCCTCGAAAGTATCATAACATAAGCAATCAAAGACTTATAATATCAAATAAATAGGAAAATCTAATATGGACAAAATTCTGAAACTTTACATTAATTTATGTTAAAACTGTATTCATTTAAGGATTAAATGTAACAAAAGGCCCGAATAGACCTATATTGCTCACCTAAACATAATTTGTTCTTTTACAAGAAATGACTGGTTCATAAAATGTAAATATAAACTAGAAATGACTTTTAATTTGCTTATCTACATTGAATATAAGCCAACGTGACTTAGTGGTCGAAGTGATTGGTTCGTGACCGAGAGTTACGCTTTCGACTATCGTCATGGGTTCACCGATGTGCCGTCGTTTGATTGAAACAGCAAAAATCGAGGTTCTGTGGCACAGTTGGAGTGGCACGTCAAAGATCCATCACTGCTTCGGTTGGGTCCGTTTCAAAGATATCAAATTTCTAAGCAATGCGTCAGCCAGATACCATATTCACATACATGAAATAATCATCGAGTTACGTAAACCAAGAATCGAACAAACAATAACTCAAATTAAAAGGTATATATGTTCTATATTTATTAAGTGAATAACGATAATCAATCTACATTGAATATTTATTTATTTATTTATTTATTTATTTATTTATTTATTTATTTATTTATTTATTCATTTATTGACTACTTTAACACGTAATGCTGCAAAACAATTTTAAATGTTTCTGTTACATCCATTACATTATAATCCGATAGAGATACCAAAACCAATGCATTGTAAGCAACTAACCATGAGAAAATCAAACAACTTACCGGAATAGTTACAAAAACCGAATCTGGAGAGCGTCAAATTTTGATTTTGGAATAAAATAAATACACTCCTTAAGACGAACCTCATGGATTACTCGTATATTCGGTTTCTTGATCCATGCAGCCGGTCTAAAACAAAAGCGTTTGTGAGGTTACCCTCTCAGGCGTATATCTTCATGCTTTAGGTCCACTCCTTGACGGAAGACCAAAAATAGCAACACTCGTGCGGGGCTTCATCCCTACCGATATTCATCAAAATCCTTCTAGCAGTTTTGAAGAAGTCAAAATTTAGAAAAATATAGCCAGACTAACGCCTGACGATGAGTTATTATAATACCTAAGTTCACCCTTCGGCACAGGTGAGCTGAACACTGATCCCGATACTAAAATTTGTAGTATCCAGTGATATATTCTTCACAAACTATAAAGTAAGCGTGGGAAACAGTCCGTTAAAATTCGTTTTTGGTTAGGCGTGCCCAATGTGATTATATTCTGCTTTAACATAAACAGTAAAGATGTGAACAGATCAAACTGCAATTCTTCCGTTGCTAAACTTTAAATCTACCATTAATAACATGAAATGATATTTTTTGATATTTTGACATTTTCATAACATTTAGTTAAGAGAATAAATATGTAAGGACAGACATGACTATTTCTGCGATTCTCTTTCTCAGTCTCTCTCATTCTCTCACCTAGTGTTAGAAATAACTTTCAATTAGTTGTGAATATTCTAGACAAATAAAGTATTTGCCAAGAGAAAATATTAGAGGAATTCACGGAATTAAGACTGAAAAAGAATGGCAAAATACATTTTTTAAATTATAATATTCTTCTGGTTCCCAACAGTAATTTGTGCTGTATTTCTTCAGATAGAAGATCGTAATTGCCGTAATCCACCAGCTTTATATTGTTTGTATGTACGTGTATTAAGCTGAAGTCTTAGCTTCATTAACTTAATTAACTTTCGTGTAACTTGAAACGATATATATTCCTTCTGGTAATAAATAAAGTCACTGATATTATGTTAATGTAGCACTCATAAACATGTACTGCAGAGGACACTCGTGGTTACGCAAAAGACTCAAATGATAAAACTACATGTTTATTGTGAAGTCATACAATTGCTCCGTAAGAGGTAGGGTTGGTTAAATGGAATCACTAATAAAAATTGTTGAGCTACATTGCTACAAGAAACATCTCACAACGTCTTAAACAAAGAAGCACAATTCAGAAACTCAACCCAGACTTCAAGCTTAGCACTTACTCAATACATAAATCTTGTTCCTGTTTCATAAATAGAAATAATGATCTATTACATGTGACGGCATATAACATATAAAATATTCCTCAAAAGTGAGGTTGACAATATTCTATAAACCCTTAGCATAGATTCGATCAGTTTTGAGAAAAACCACTCTGAAGATAACATTAAAAACATGCTGGACTTTCTGACTGACAATATATATGTTGTGTTCGGTGACCAGGTCTTCCAACAAACTATCGGAATCCCTGTTGGGACTAACTGTGCTCCTTTTCTAGCCGATTTATTTCTTCCGTCGTACGAAATTGACTTCATACAAAATCTTGTAAGTCAAAATAAGAAGCAATTGGCATTGTCCTTTAATTTTACATTCAGATATATTGATGATGTACTATCTATAATTAACAAAAAATAATAATAACAAAACATGCAATATCCCAAAGAACTTGAAATTAAGGACACTACAATATCCAATTCATGTGCTTCATATTTAGATCTGCTCATTGATATCGACCGAGATGGTAAACTTACTACTTCAGTTTATGACAAACGTGATGAGTTTAGTTTCCCCATTGTTAACTTTCCATATGCTAGTAGCACCATTCCTTTATCACCTGCTAACGGTGTTTATGTATCCCAATTGATTTGATATACGCGAGAGTCATCTGATTATTGCTCTTTCATTTATCGAAGTCAACTACTAGGACAAAAGTTACTCAAACAAGGATAAGAGATATCACGACTTATGTCAACATTCCGCAAATTTTACGGTCATTATAAAGACCTTATTTGCTCATATGATGTATAGTTGTCTGACATATTGACTTCCTTATTTCACAGTAACTAAACCATCAGTATCACCTATACTATATAGCAGTATTCTTACTACTTATGACATATACCTATTTTGACTACGGCTGCGCCGTTTACTAATTCTGTGACAGCGAATAATACGTTTTCGCTTATACTTATGGCATCACGACGGGTGTGTGGTCGGCAGGGGATGCTTACTCCTCCATGGCATTGATCCCACCTCTGTTTTGACAGAGGTTCGTGATTGCTAATATTTTATTTACATATGTATTGTCGTGTTTCTTTGACTTTGAGTTGTGGATATCGGATCAATATCTTTGATTTGTACTTGGCACAACACTACAATAATAAATAAATTTATGTTATTTTAAATTTGTAAAGGATTCGTATGTAGTGTGGAAAGATTACGAGTCCAAAACGATTGACCCTTTCCTGCAGACTATTCGTTAGATCATTTATCTCATGGAATACATAATTAAACGAATAAATATTTTATAATTCTCTACTCTTCTTAATTTTCATATCTTATGTAAATTTTTATCCTGGTGCAGTTTAATATAACTGGCTTCATGTAAAATTCATAGAAAAAGACAATTAACTTTGATCTGAGAACGAAGATACTGAAGATAACCTTCTAGTACGGCCAGTGGACGTGGCAATTGGCCCAATTGGTGTGATTAACTGGTCGATGGGTCGACCTTCGAACCCACTTCTGAAGTTATACAATCAAAATATACATTAAAAAAAAAAGGGGGGGGGGGGGTAGGTAAATTACTCCGGTTGAAAGGCTCTTAAAATATAAGCACGTATAGTCTTATGGAATTGAATTTTAATATGAAAAATATATAAAGTGTCTAGTACAGACTAAAGTTCAGAGGGAACAAAGCTTAGGAATTTATTTCCAACCGGAAAGGTTAAGACAAGGTCATATTGAGGTGCAACATTGAAAGGAAGGTCTGCCATAAGAATGTAGACGGACCAAAAACAAGATTTACGGTCTTTGCAATTATCTCAGTCATATGAAAAACAATAGCATTAAAATAAAAAACAAAACAAAACAAACTGAGACTTTTGTACAGAAAAAAAAATGCTTTAAAGTACATTGGATATTTGTCTTTTCATAACTCTTTCTGTTCTTTTATCATTGCTTTTTAATTTTATGTTTTGTTTCCACTAAATCTTTTCCTTAGTATTCCTTTACTGTACTGTGAATGTGGTATAAGATACTGATCAATAGGTACGTAACATTTTACTTAATGAATATTGCATTTCGATATAGGATACTTAGATAGCCTATTTGTCCGATAGCTGTCATTAATACATCACTACCTATTTCTAAACATTTACAAATGTCTGTAAAACGCTTTGTAAATATTTGTTTTGGAAATCGTTTATACAGTAAGATATATTTCCCTTATCCTCATATTGAAATTGATAAAGGATTAGGTCAGAGGGACACACACTTACAAAGGTATAATGGCATGGGGAGTGAGAATGGTTACGTGACAAACAGTACATTCTAAGGTACACTTCCTTCAACGAAAGGAGTATTCGTTTTAACAAGACACTTTTGTATTTTATGTTCGTATGAAATTTCGTGCTTCTCAAAATAATACTTCACAGACTTCTTAAACAAAATCAATAAACACTGACATTGCACCTATGGGCGCACCAATGTCTTATATCTCTCCGGTTATTTAGAAGTTACATAAACGATTTCAATTTATGATAGAAAGCGTCAGATACCACAATATTCGACTGTAGTGCGGTCACAGGACTGACAAATATAGTCAATTATTGAAAATACAACCCTTAGTCAATTGATGTGATTTTCCGAATTAAGGTTTCAATTTTCAATTCTCAACTCGCCACTCAGCAGAAGAATCAAAGATCAAATTATTAGAGCTACAACAACATTATTATAAATCGTTCATGGCTATTTTTCAGTAGTGCGAACCCTATTTCTTGTTATAATTGTTAATTGTTTTTTCTTAATTTAAATCTACAGGGAAATTCTAATCCGGGTCCATTATGTAGAAAAAGGGGATGGTGGATGGCAGTTATGCAGGGTAAAATTCTTCTTTGTTATAGCACTGATATCTAATTAGATTGTTAGTTGGTTGATTGGTGTTTTGCGTCGCTTTCAACAATTTTCACTTATATCGCGACATGGAAGCAGGAGGTTACCAACGTCTTAAACATAGTGGCGAAAACCGAGAATCGAACCCGGATCGTCGGCGCCGCAAACCAAGCACTTAACCACTACACCAAGTCTACCCCCTAATGAGATTGCATATGTCTAAAATCATACCTGGTGTACAGAGATGTTGGTTTTGTTCTGGGGGGGGGGGGGCATTTATTTATAAATTTATTTTATTTTATCATTATAATTATTATATATTTTTTTGGGAGGTTAAACTCACAGAATTTATTTCCTTCTTCATATCCTTCACAACAATGTTGTATACTTATCGCCAAAGAAATGTGGTTTACAGATCAAGCTATCAGACGGACACAGTTGCTACTGAGCATTAGTAAAGCAAGAGATCTAACAGTCCTGGCTACAGTAGTAGAATTTTACGAAATTTTCATATGCTACACGAAATGTTGATTTATTATTGTTTTAATTCTTAAGCTTGTTTTACGTCATACAAGTATTACTGCGCTTATATGGTGGCAGCATCTGCTTGACATAATGCACAGAAACGTAGACATTTGCAACGGTGTGGGATTTTAATGTGCCATGTCTACCGTGACACGGTACCTCGTATTTTACTCTCTCATCCGAAAGACAGACTAGTGACATTCGAACGACGTGCTCTAGCTAAAAACCTCTCGGCCACTTCTCAAATACCTTTCAGATTCATTGATGTAATATTGAGAAATAAAAATGAGATGAGGGCATTTATATAATTTATCTCATGAAATAATACATATTTATAATGTGTTCAATTTCCCAATGAACGAACGATAACTCCCCTTCTTGTCTTAAATTGGGGTTATACGATATGTCAGGGTAGGCTCTAAAATACGGATATTTCGTCGTGAGAGCAAGGCTTCTTGCTACGAATCTACTCTCATAGGGATATATTTGGAAACGTTCGTAATTGCCACTGCATGAGTTCTATGGTCGATATAGGGATATAATGCAATTTAAGATCCCTCTTTCAAGAGTATTAACCGACATTTTAGGATCTGATCATTCAAACTAACCGTCTTAACTTTTTGACATGATTTTAACTTGATTTGACAAAATATGTATATATTCAGACATTTTTGACGTGTATTTCCGACGCCAGAATTCAGTTCAACGGCATTTCATACCGTGAGTAGGATGATTTGACTGAGTGTTCTTGTCTCTTTAGTGTTCTTGTGCTCATATCTATATCTTTATATATTTACTTTCTCGACTTGAAAATTGTTGCAGGACTTTTGCAACGGGTGTTGCATGTAACCAGGGGACGCTTACTCCTCCCGGCCAAATGGTCTCATCTCGATTCAATATGGATTCGCATGGCTGAATATGACACTATACACGATAATGTCCTTTTATTCCATAAACTATGAGATATCGTTAACCCTTCGGTACTTTTTCGTTGTTTACGTTTATATACCATTTGGAACATGCAGTGATATAAGTACATCTAGTGAGTCTGAATACCATCATAGTAGAAGCCAAGGTCATATGTTTCTACAAATGTCAGTTGTACTTAGGGTATTCCCATCAATGTTTTTGGTGGTGGGTTGTTTTGTTTTGTTTTGGGAGGGTTGTTTTGGGATTTTTGTTTTGGTGGGGTTTTTTTTTTGGGGGGGGGGTTCTTTTTTGTTTTTGGTTTTTTGTTTTGGTTTTGGTTTTTCTTATTTTGTTTTGTTTTGTGTTTTTTTGGGTTTTTTTTTTTTTTTTTTTTTTTCTTTTGGTTTTAGAAAACATGGGCTCAGTTAAAGATTTTTTTTTTCAAAAAACGCTTACGTAGTCACCAAGCACACATCTGACAATATGTATTATTATCCAAATATTCATTACATTGTTTTACACAAACGTTACGTCGGAAGTCATCTGGATCCCTCCCGATCAAATAATTGCTATTTGTTAAGAAATTTTACAACCATTTTATATGCACAATTTGACAATTACTTTCCTTAAGAACACTCAAAATGTAAGATGCATGTTTATAGGAGGGTCAGCAGGGTAAAAGAGAGAAGAGGAAAGTGGAAGGGGGAAGAAAGATATTAGATGGAGAAACTTAAAATTCAGTTGCACCTCGTTGGAAAGTGGTAGAAGGAAATGGGAAAATATTTAAGGAAACCCAGGCCCGATTTCGAAACATATTCCTACAATGGTTTAAAGGAGAGTGTCTAAATTATTGTATCATATTTACTCCTAACTGTGCGTGTTTCTGTGGTATCTCAGCACATGGTAACAATGACCGGTACATCACCGGTGTGTTATCTCAGCACCCAGTAACAATAACTGGTACGTCACCGGTGTCTTATCTCAGCAACCGATAACAATAACCAGTACCTCTTTAGTGTCTTATCTCAGCACCCGGTAACAATAACCAGTACCTCATCGGTGTCTTATCTCGGCACCCAGTGGCAATTACCGGTACCTCACCGGTGTCTTATCTCAGAACCCAGTGACAATAATCGGTTCCTTATCGGTGTCTTATCTCAGCATACGGTAACAATAACAAATACCTTACCGGTGTCTTATTTCAGAACCAAGTAATAATAACCAGTACCTCACCGGTGTCTTATCTTAGCTACCGGTAACAATAACCAGTAATTCATCAATATCTTACCTCAGCAACCGGTAACAGAAACTGGTATCTCACATGGTAACAATAACCAGTATCTCAGCGCTGTTTTATCTCAGCACCCGGTAACAACCACAAAAGCAGTTAAATCTGCACGTATTTCTATAAAATCTGAAGTACACATATGGTTTTCTTTGTACTACATGAATAATATAACTGTATTTTCTCCCTTAGATTTACGGTTTGCAACAATTGAAGATAGCGCGAGTAATGTGTCTAATCATTTATAAGTTACACATGACTGGTGCATCATTACATCATGCAGATAAACATTTCTAGAATCTGTTGACACAGGTTAATTCTCATTATGAAACTCTCAAATACCTCATCGGTGACTTATCCCACCATCCAGTAACAATAACCGGTACCTCACCGGTGTCTTATCTCAGCACCCCGCAACAATAACAAGTTCCTCACCGGTGTCGTATCTCAGCTACCGGTAACAATAACCAATACCTCATCAGTGTCTTATCTCAACAACCCGTGATAATAACCAAAACTACGTATGATCGATCACTCAATCGATTTTCATGTATCAGGCCAAACATAACATTTATATAAGTTAAACAATTATAGGCTTTCAAAGGGTCTGATATCGCATCACTATGATCAAACGCATGAATTCTCATTATGAAACTCAGATACAAAATGATAAAATAAGGAGAATGATAACGTAGATAGGCCTTTTGTTTTTTTATTTGAATGGAAAATTTGACTTCGTGTTCTTGTCTCCTTCGTATGTACATGCGTGTATTATTTATGTATTTACCTCCTCGACTTGAAAGGTTGTTGCAGGACTTTTGCGACGGTTGTTGCATGCAACCATTGGACGTTTACTCCTCCCGGGCACTTGGTCTCACCTGGATTTTATTGGGGTTCGCATTTGTCTGAATATGACACTAAACACGATATTGTCCCCTTTATTCCATGGACCATGAGATATGGTTTACACTTCGGTACTTCTTCGTTTTTCACCTTGAATTTAAAGCCTTGTTAAATCTATACTTATCAATTACATGTACTTTTCTTTATTCAAGTGTGTGAAGGTTGTTATTAGAGTATTTTCAAAGGGGATCAGGGAATTTCAAAAGTAAGAAGGTTGGACGCATGATGTAATGACAAATGAAAATGTTATATACTTTGCATGTAATTGTATTCTCTCATATTGAATTCTCTAAATGAACGGGAAGAAACATATAATTTGCATATGACTAACTGGAAGGAGACACATTCTACATTCTCCTTTTAGGCACCTTGTCTTGTCGATTCATGTCGCTTTTGATGATTCTGTTGATTAAATTGGACTGTTTTCAATGGTAGAGACAGTACTGCACATTTTCAGAATATAGCCATATATATTGATAATGTTTTTATATTTATATGCATTTATATATGGAGAAGTCAAAATAGGTATCTTCTACTATAGAAGATTTCAAATCCGTGTGAAATGATCGGAATCGGTCTCAGTCCAGAATATCATTTAAAAGTCTGGATAACGAGATATCATATTATATAATAAAAGTATCGTAACGACCATAGAACCTCCTCAGTGACGTGGTTAGCCTAGCACATATATCGCCCTGGTTCAGTAGCTTATCTGAATGTCGCTAGCTATCAGAACAAAGTCAATGTAATTTTAACATGCTCTGTAATAACGTAATAACTGAGATATGAATACGCCGTATGCGGATGATGATGGAATTTTGCTACTTATGAAAGGAAAGTTTGTGATAACGAAATTGAAATCGTCACGTTTGTCATAGAGTGAGGTGCTCAATTGACCATCAATGTTGAAAGACAACATAATATCTAAATACAAAGTGGAATTACTACTTTCTGTGGTTTCTTTGAACTCTGGTTCACTTGAATAGATGGTGCTAAGAAATCCGCGAATGAAGGATTATTAATTGAAAGCAAGTCATCCACATATCTGTAAGTGAAATTGAAACCAAGAGCCAATTGTTTCCTTCCTTTCGAAAGCAAAGACTGAATAAATTCAGCCTTGTATGAGTGAAGGAATATGCCAGCCAGAAGCGGAGCACAGTTAGTACCTATTGCATAACGATAATTTGTTGAAAAATCTTTTCTCCAAACACCATAAAAATGTTATCGATATGAAAGTTCAACATGTGGGTGACATCTGTTTCAGCATATTTATATTTGGAATCAGAATTTTCGCTGACAAAGTAAGTTTTATCGTGGCCTATTACTATATATTTGAATATGCGGCTTCCGTTTTTACTAATAAAGGCATTTTGAATAATTTCCGCTAATCTGTCTTTTAATTTCTGATGAGGGATCGTTGTGTAAAGAGTCGAAAAGTCAAAAAACTTTTTGATTTTACATGTTCTAACAACTCTTTTGAATTTGTAAGGATCCACATTTGATTAATTCCACTTCTGGATTATACTGTTTCGCAATATCTATGAAGGCCAGATTTTATTTCTGATAATATTTTTGTGAGAAGCATCGATACAGATTTTGTGGAACACTTCAAGGAACCAGCGATAAAGCGTTGTTTATAAGGATTTTTGTGCATTTTTGGAATGCAGTACAAATATGAAAGTTCTAAATTTAATTTATTTGTGTCAATACCAAACGTATTGAGGACAGATGTATGATTCTCGAGTACTTCCGAAACCGAAAAGTTCGCGAGAGTATAAGTAGAATTTCCTGGAGCTGAATTTAATCCTAATTCTTTCACTAGGCTGTCAAAGTAATATTTCTTACAAGTAAATGGATAATTATTAGATGCTTTATCTGCTGGTGTAATGATATAATGTTCTTGGAGAAAGGTAAGTTCTTGACAACATCAGGATTCGAATCTGGTGTTTACAGAACCTTGTAATTTTTTAATTTTTGATTTCAGCAGTACTGCAATAGATTTTATCCATTCCGAAAGAGTGTCGACCTGTACTTTCTCTCTTTTTGCCCATCGTGTGGCATATTCCTCGCAGCAGTTCATAATATTCTCAAAGTTTTGGCTCCATGTGAATGATCTGGGTTGTCTGTATTTTGGACCTTTAAGTAAAAGTTCTCTTAATTTAGTGTTTTTAACAATATCAAGATCACCAGTAATGACATGGCCACAAGGAGAATATACAAAATTAGATGAGGAACATGCACACGGTTAAGGATGGCATGCAGAGTTGCTAAGATCAAGACACTGTAGAAACCCTTTGTAATTATAAATTTTGGATGCAACTGATGGCGTATAGCTATAGGAAATATATGGCGGATCTTTGTTTTTGAAATATGGAGGTATTTTCTCTAAAACAGACTTATGATTTAAAATTTGGCCGAAATTTAAATAATAAATGCCTTTATTTGCAAATTTAATTTTGATGAAAGGGCGATTAGATTTTTCCATAGAAATATCTGACTTGACCTTGACGGGACGAAAATGTCTAGCGGTCGATATGTCCATAATAATGCCATCTAGTCTATACTCTGCAGAGCTTATATCAGTAAATATACGGTGTCTGGACGATACGTACAACTCGTGTAATTTTCTGAGTGAAATAGAATAAGTTTTGTACGAATGTGATGAAGGCCCAAAGGTTTATTTATAAATGGCAAAAGAGCATCAAAGGAAATATTATGTATTTCAGGTTTGTTGTATTTGCGTGTACCATGACTTCGATGCCTCCTCTGGCTTTTGTTGAATAAACCGAGTACGTTAACTGATTGACACGCAAGACTGGTTAGGTTACCAATACTACTAATATTGTCATTGCATCCATAGGGCGAAGCAGTGCCGAGACGTCTTATCCAGTATTCTTCTCTTTTCCGACGAAAAGGAGTGCTCAAAAGTAAACATTTTGATCATACCTCGTACAAGCTTCAAGATGGTACTTTTTGCGTTTCCATTATAACATAGTTAGCCACATGCTGAACTGAAAGTAAAAGCAAAAGTGATTTCTACATAGAAACTCGAGTTTGGTAATTTAGCCAAATTTAAAGTAAGGTAGAAATCTCAAAAGTGGCCCTACTAGTACGTATCCTCCATTTGATTGCGTATAAAACTCCAAGATTATGCAAAACTTTGCAAGAAATCAAGAGTTAACTACTTGTCCACGGCATGGATTCTGACTCACATTTTAACTGAAAATGCACATCGTTTATGGCAATTGTGTGCCATGCCTGCTTTTAATGACAGTAAACATGAATGTTAAAATTTATTTAGACATCATTCATGATTATTGCTCTAGAAATGATAACGCTACCATGATTTATTTACGTGGTAGCCATTATGCGGTCGCATGTTGAAATCTGTGTTTTTGTGAATTAGAAAGGATAAATCATGAAAGAAAAATCCCGATCCAAGTTTGATCATGTTGTATATTCTGGTTACACGGTGAATTATAACAATTACGTGTGGTTTAAAGCAGTTTTTCTCGCCAATACAGTTTTTCTTGGCAAACTTTTGTCTGCAAAAAGCAGAGATCAAAGGAAAATAGAGCCAATTACAATGTAAATGTATAATCTAATTTATGCCCAGATTTATTTCAGTTTAACAACGTCAATCAAAAGAAGCTTGTATATTCAAACTGCACAATATCTAAAATGAGTATCAATGTTTACTTGGTGATTGAGACGAGAAATATTTCTTGTAATAACCTGCAATCTGTAATAATTACAAAAGTACACACTATTTTTCATGTAATGATCGTAAAATGTTAATTCATATCAAATTAACATTAAGTACCTAAAGATGGAAAACAGACAATAAGGCTGATATTTTCTGCAGGATATATCCTACTGAATAGCTGTATATAATTCTGAATAAAAAATATTGAAATCACTATTCACTTTTCAAGAACCGTATCCAATGTTTCAAAAAGCTCCATTTCTAACTAATTTATATAATTTATTATAATATAGGAAATAAATACTCAACATGTAATCTTTCAGGGTTACCATGTCTTATTATAAACTTTCATAAAATTTTCGGGTTTTTTTAACTTCAATTTTCTATCTTTTCCATCTAATAATTCATATGAAAATGTATGCTTTTGTAATTATATCTAAGCAGAATATGGTTTCGTGTGTCATTAAATGTTCATGACATTTTGATGTCGTATCTACATTCATTGTTTATTTCATTTTCCTCTTTTCAATTTATCTTCTCGTTTGGACCATCAGTAAGTGATTTACTCTTTTGTGATGCATTTTGAAAGCTTTCGAGCTTAAAATTCTATTAAAGTAGAGTTTCAGATTCTGTTGGGTACAAGCTTTCAGTATCGTATTAGAATCATATTCTTGCTTAACATCAAACACTGCTGATGAGTATTCTATAACGGTAACTTGTGCACTACTCTGTCTATTGAATTTCTAATATTCGTTTTATGAAACGGTACACAAAACATGCAGCTTATAAATCAAGTAATTTTTGTTTTAATATTCTACGGCTGACATGCAGTCTACAGCAGATACATACATGTACATGTATTTAAAAATATCATTTGGTACTAATTTACTTGTTCCGAGTGTTTTACGCTATATACATATCTAAAATACTATTACCTGATAGATGTAGTTTTAAAAACTACATGAAATCTTACACAAACATGATAAATGTTCTGATTCAAGGTCCGTCAATGAACGCCACTGTCTGAATTCATTATGTTTTGTAAATGGCGAAAGGCCGCTGATATTAAAAGGGTTTTTATATCATTGGCGTACGTTATTTCTTCGTATTTTACTTTCACTCATATTACAGATATATCTATTATGCACAATATAAAAATATATTATCAGTAACAAAATTCATCATAAATATTTACGTGATGAAAGAAAATTCAACATACGAAGGCATTCCGGTTACTAACTATGGTATTCCTACTGTTTCATTATCTATTCATGCAATGACGTTTTGCTCGCTATATGTTATGTTACATAATAAAAAAGGTTTATTATCACCACCATTGTGTAATAAGTAAACGCCCAAAAGAATTGGTTTCATCTCACATCTGTAATGAGTCACAATGTTTGGGACTTTTTATTCACTGTTGCGTATCATGAAACGTCCACAGTACTAGTTTCTTTTTCATCTCACATCTGTAATGAGTCACGATGTTTGGGATTTTTATTTACTGTTACGTATCATTAAACGTCTACAGTACTAGTCTCGTTTTCATCTAACATCTGTGACGAGTCACCATTTTTGTGTTTTGTTTTTATTCACTGTTGAGTAACACGGGTTATCGAATGTAGCCGTATCTTCATCTGGTGTCATCACATCCATTCTAAGGTCATCTTGATACTTTAAACTACCGGAAAATCCATTCATGTCTGGTTTTGGATTCCGCATTATTGTCCTTTAAATACGTGGAGATGTTTTATCAATATAGTAAATATAATACTCTAATTACATTCCACAGATAAACATTATCCAACTCAAATATATATTTACATGTAAATTATATCATCTAAGCAAACGCAGTATGAAATTACAAACTTAATGCCCATTACTTTTTTTATTCCCACATTGGACTTTCATGGACTCCTAAAACTCGGACTGCTTAGAGACCAAGTGATCTGCAAGACTAAGGCGCCACTTTTGACTACCCAAACCCCTCATGAATGTCTAAAACATACTGACAAGACAGAAGGTGAACTTTAAATAACACTATGTCACAGATACACCGCATTACAATACGATAAATCTTAAATACATAACGCCGCTAACCCTCAACCACATCTCGGAGTTTTAATTTTCAGATAGATAATTTGATGTATACTTAACAGAGATGTGAATATATCGCAAAAATTCTCAATGAAAACGTATACCTACCTGCGCTTAAATATGATGAGAGCAATAATGACAAGCATTACCACAATAATCGCACCGACCACTCCACCTATCACAGGAGCATTGGATGGGCTACCACCATCCTAGAATATGACAGAATTATAAATCCAATGTAAATACACACAACAAATGGATAGTGTTATATATATATATATATATATATATATATATATATATATATATATATATATATATATATATATATATATATATATATATATATATATATATATATATATATATATATATATATAATATTGATTGATTTACTTATTTATTTATATATATATACGCATGTGAAGCAAAGGCTAAAGAATTGAAGTATATAGGTGTATAACACTTACATGCCCTTATAAAATGAATTAATGAACGAAAATCTAAACTATGTCTTAATCTTACGGATCATCTTAAATGCTTTCGATCTTCCGTAACAAGACTTATGGTTAATACACCGTAACAAGACTTATGGTTAATACACCGTAACAAGACTTATGGTTAATACACCGTAACAAGACTTATGGTTAATACACCGTAGCAAGACTTATGGTTAACACATAGGAACAATTGCTCCATTCTAAATACCTTCTGATTGGACTGTTTGGATAGATGTGTTTCTCCGTTGTAAAGCTGTAACTGCATTGACGAAACAACTGTCTGCATATTTTTCCTGACTTTAGCTGTTTGGATTTTACAGCTTTGACAGGTGATAATGTATGATATCTGTGTGATGATCCTACTACAAATAAAACATTACTCCTATTAACTTCAATATACGACTTACAATAACTCTAATGTGCTCATTATAATGGGTCATTTTCACCTCTTACATTCATGTTACTATGTTATAGAGTTCGTAGATTGCTTCAGCATTAGACAATTCTTAACACAAGCTGCTATTATTTGTGCATATTTCCATTGATTATATGATGGATCCAAAATTATCTGTAATATTAAAAGCATTTTAATATTTTTATTTCAAAGGAGGCATATTTTTTTTTTACTCAATACATTCCTTCAGTTTTATATTAATAGTATCTTTCGAATCAATATAAAGCACTTGTATTATAAACAGTACTTTTGTAAGCACCACTCGGTATCTTAACATTTACTCTCTCATTAAGAGTCAATTAACGAGAAGAGGTCCAATAGTTCTACAACAAGTTTTTACAAACTCTCCTTACATACATGTGTAACAATGGACAACATCTTACTAGTTTAAACATATCATGTTCACTTATCACAATATATAGTAGTTTGTTTGTGTGTGAGAAGTTTTAAGTAATGACCATGAAGCAATGATGTAAACTATTTCGAATCATTCATTCATTAGAAACATTCCACATTTCGATTGTAAAAAAAAATGGATCGACATCGCAAGTAGTTCACTCATCGCGACTGATTGCAATACGACGTTTAAGACGACAACAATCTATGCAAAGCAAACTGGGCATCTAAATTTAAAGAATGGGACAGATTACTAAAAGTCAATTTGACCATCAAATGTCCTTACAAATGTAATGATTACCCGTCACAAGAGCAAACTCTCACGAGAAATAAAATAGCTGTTAATGAAATAGTTAAAGAGTGCAAGACTTCTCATTAATCATTATTTCCTTTGTAATAACAAACAGATATCATTTTAATCAGGATCACATCGAAAGCTCCTCCGATTTTATTGTATCTACGATAAACTCCATGCATGAGATATGGATTCAATATTTGAGTCCAATAGAAAGAAAAAACAAGAAAAGCCAAGAAATGGAAATCATCTGCACTAAAGAATTCCAAGGGCAAAGATTAGCTGGCAAACTTATGGTCCCAGCTCTAGGATTCGAAAGGTGTTGTGTTGATTGATTAACGTGCAGGAAGTTCTATCGCCAAGAGCACTGCAGATTAAATGAAGCGGTTAAGAGTTGAACTGCTTTGAATGGAAACTTGAGTTCAGGCTTATTGCTTTACGATGATGCTCCTTTGCACACACCACGAATTACACAGTGGGACTGTTTGAAAACAAACATTGACCCCAAACCCCCTCCCCCCCCCCAAAAAAAAACGCTGCCGAACCTCATTCTATATATTTTTTTAATTCACATTGATATTTGACCTTTAAAATACATATGGCAGCCAACATAAAATTATATAGTTGCTGCATCTGGAAAGTTTTAAAATCATTGAGAAATCATCTTTCTGTACTACTCAGTAACTATGTTCATATCTTACTTTCCGCTGCCGTAAATCTTTGAGGATGAAATCTTCATGGTTGCCCCAGATATGGCATAACTTTGAAGTTTCTTCTTTAAATCCGACATTTTATTGGAGATGTCTCCTTCTACGTTGAAGGTTAAATTAAAGCCGTTTCCTGTTGATGGTATAAGTTAACTATACTATCTTTTCAGTTACAATTTTTACAAAATCAGCGATTCGATTAAAACTTTTACCGCATAAATTTACAGGAAATGTTTTTTCGACAAGATATTATTTTTGTTGATATAAGTAATCAATCTTTTATTCATGAAAAGTATCTTCATCGTCACAATCTGTTAAAAATATGTGTATCATGAGTTTGTTTTTGTTAACATCACCTTTGTTATCAGATCACTCTGATCCCGGGTGATTTGAGGTGTAAATAGCTGAATAATTTGTAACGAATTTAAAAAATACAATACCTTCCGTTGTTGAAGTCGGTATTTCAGGTGCTATTTTCGAAGTATTACTTGCTATTGGTGATGATACAGAAGTGGTGTAAGACGAATTTGCGTAATTCTTCTTCACAGTCACCGTTGCCATTGTTGATGGTGAAAATGGTTTAGTCTTTGTCTGTATTGTACAATTAGAAATGGGACGTTACATTCTCATGTCATCCTACATGTATGCTGTACAATGAAGGAGCCTTAACATTGTATCACATATTTACATTTGATTGTTTAAATTTCATTTTACTGCATTACTAATGTGTCCCATACTTAAAATCGTTATCAGAAGTAATCACAAACGAATGCATAGAAAAGAGACCCAGGTTTGCCTACATCGTTTGCCTTAACACAATTTCCGTATTAGCAAACAACAGACTGCTTGAGGAAATTCGCAAATGCATATATTCTCTTCATTTTGATATTTTCACATGACACTTTCAAATAACCTTGGAAATTCAGAAAATGTTAGCAAATAAATGTTAAATAGAAATGCAAATAAATGCTCCACTACTTCTCTCTATTGAATAAATTGGGAAAATCATAAAACGTGTTGAAATTATTAAGTACAACAAGAGGTCCAAAACAAACTTCAAAAGTTTGATTTCAGAAGGGAACCAAAACAACAACACTTCTTAAGATTTTCTTCAAACTCATCTTAGATTCTTCCTTATAGTGACCTTTTCAACAAGTCGGAGAAGTTTTCACAAGAGGTTCCCTCTGGAGCTATGCCATTATGTTTTGGATTCACCCTTGGCAGATCAGGTCGAAAACAGCAACATTAGTAGGAGACCATGTGCACTTATTTATTATGAAGTTTCAACAAAATCATTCATAACTTCAAAAAAGGCGTCCTTCAAATGACATCATAACATACAGATAATATAATAGTATATTTCCCCTTTATTAGTTTCCCACCGGTAAATCTTTGGTTTCCGGACTTATTTTGCAGCAATTTCCTGTTAGGTATGTGGCTCTGTATCACTTTGAATTACACATCAAGTTTGAGTTTGGACATGACTAACCTATTTTATAAAGAGGTACGGCCCTTGGACTTATAATAAATTTCAGGGATTTCTTTGGGACATGTATTGCTTCAGCAAATATTCAATATGCTTATCTTTAAAAATCAAAAAGATCCTAGAAATCATTCTTATTCCGATTCGAACGAAAAGAACAAACTTTAATTTTACATATCTCTAGAATATTCTGATAACATTATTTTTAAGATCCTGTATTATAAAATGAGGGTAGCTTCTTTGGCATACATTTGCCTCACTCTTCCAGGGCACCTGGTCTCACCTCTGAATTTCAGGGGTCCTTGAATGTCCACTAAGTTACATTGTTGTTAGTGCCCTTGTCATGTGACATCAGTTACTTTTGTATTTTACATTTGGTGGCGACCAACTTTGACACATCTGAATAGAAACAGAAAGGTCCACTTGTACTATAAGTCTACTGACTTTGATCAAAACCTTTTAAGCGGTTTAAGGGGGAGGTCGAAAACGTGAAAAGTTTAGGGGAACAAACAGACGATCCACAGGTTTTGACACTTGTTCACTTCAGTCTTCAGCTTAGGTGAGATAAAAAGCACCAGTTCAAAACGGAAGTTAAAATATTAAATTACCAATGCAGTGTAAATAACAGATACTAACTTTACGTTTTGTTTTGAAATGCTGTGTAGATCCTGACAATTTGGTATTGGGAAATGTGGAAGCCGTTGATCTTAAATGATGAATTGACCTTGATGAATTAGTTAAGAGACTGGGTGTGTTATCCGTATTTATTTCATTGGATGAAGATGTTTGTGGCGAACTTAAGGTAATTGTAGAAGAGACTGCCGATACTTTAGCAGAGGAATGTGAAGAACGGCGTTCAATTGTCGACAACTTTATAGGATAGAATGTTGAGTTAATGACAGTGGTTACGGCCGATTGTAGAGATAAATTTTGAACATGATGTGTTGACGACAGTATACTTGGTTCATTGTTTGTAGATATTGTAATCTGGTTTGTAGACTTCCAATGTGGCCTGGTAAATGAACTTTGTGGCGAAGACGGCGATATTACCCGAGACGATGATAAGTTTAAAGTGTTTGTATTTGTAGAAGTTTCAAATGATGAACTTGACGGAAATGAAGATATCGAAGTCGTTGATTCCACTAAAGAGGAACAATTTAATCCACTATATCCTTGATGACATTTGCATGTATATGTGTCATCACTGATCTGGCATGTACCATGTTTACATGGATTAGGCTTGCAGAAACTCTTCTTGACTGAGCAATCTTTACCATCAAATTCCGATTTACATACACATTTGTAGCCGTTTATTAAGTCTACGCATTCTCCATTATTTTGACATTTGACATGTATACAATCGTCGATATTATTTTCACACATTTCGCCATCAAACCCATCTAAACACTTACAGTAATATTTAGCATTCATATTTAAACAGGAACCATTATTTTTACAAGAAATGCCATGGCAAAAGTTGATCTGTTCTGAACAATTCTTTCCAGTGAATCCAGGATTACAAGTACATCGGAAACCAGTTACTTCACTTATACATGCTCCGTTACCGCAACTTATATTTTCACAGTGATTAATTTTCGTGTCGCATGTATTGCCCATATATCCATCCTCACATCTACAAGAGAATTTTCCAATTTCATTGGAACAGTTACCATGTAAACACGGGGACGATAAACATTCGTTTATATCCATATCACACACTTTTCCGGTATAACCATGCAAACACGTGCATCGGTACCCACCAACGGCATCAACGCATGTACCATGCACACAGGGGTTGCTTTTGCACTCATTAATATCGATATCGCAATGCGTTCCCGTATAACCTTTATCGCAATTGCATGTAAATGATGTTAGACCATCAGTACAGTTGCCATGCTTACATGGTGTATTTTCACAGAAGTTTATATCGGTATCACAGTTAGCACCACTATATCCAGTGTCACAGTCACATGTGTATTTATATCCATAATTGGAGCATTTGCCATGTTTGCAAGGATTTTGTAGGCATAAGTCGACATAATTTTGGCAATTTTTCCCGCTATATCCTTTGTTACAAATACATTTATAATATCCTATTTCATTGTGACATGTGCCGTTGTTTCTACAAGGATGGGAGATACATTCATCAACATCACTTGTACAGGAAGAGCCGGTATAACCTTCATTGCACAGACATGTGTGCCCGTGTATGTTCTTAATGCATGTTCCATTACCACAATGAATGCTTTCACAATAGTTTATTACACTATCACATCTATTACCGGTATAACCAGGACTACAGTGACAAGTGTATGTATTTATACCGTCTACACACATACCGTTTTTGCACAAAGAATGCATGCAGTCATCTATATTATGACCACAATACTTTCCAGTAAATCCTACAGAACATTGACATTTATAGTTATTTATTAAATCTATACACGAGCCGTTAATACATTTATGGGTAGCGCAATCGTCTATGATTGTTTCACACTGTAAGCCAGTAAAGCCCATTTCACACTGGCAGGAATATGTATTGACCCCGTCAACACATTGTCCATGTACACATGGAGAAGATGCACAATCGTTTATATCGACTTCACATGAGTGTCTAGTAAATCCTTTTGCACATTTGCATGAATACTTATTAACACTGTCAAAGCACGTTCCATTGTTGATACATGGAGAACTTTTGCATTCATTAATGTTTGTTTCACAGTGTCGACCCGTGAAACCGTCAGAACATGTACACCTAAAATCATTAACTAGATCAACACAAGTCCCTTCGTGAGAACAAATATTAAGTTTGCAGTCATCAATATTGATCTCACATAATGTTCCGTTGAAACCTGAATTACACTGACAAGTAAAACTATCTATTCCATCCAGCCAATGTCCATGAAGACAGGGATTACTTTTACAGTGGTTTATTTTCGATTGACATGTACTTCCGGTATAACCATTGGCACACGAGCACGCAAAGCCATCTACTAAATCAGTACAGGTACCATGTGTACAAGGATTTGAATTACAGTCATTGATATTTGTTTCACATTTGGTGCCTGTCCAGCCAGGATCACATAAACATGTGAAGGCATCAACACTATTTATGCATGTGCCATTATTACACGGGTTTGAAGCGCATTCATCGATATCAACATCACAACTGGATCCAGTGAAACCTTTTTGACAATTGCAATAATAGGTACTATTATCAGCGACACATACACCGTATTTACATGATGCATGTCGGCATATATCGGTATATATATATATATATCATTATATAAAGTTTTCTAATGTCAATTAAATTTAATGCATATAGAACATATACACCTTTCAATTTTGTGCACCAGATGCGCATTTCGACAACTTATGTCCCTTCAGTGATTGCAATTCACAGAAGATATAAATATTTGAAGAGCAGTGTTGAAACCAAAATGACCGAAAGGTGAATCAAAGAATTACCCTAAGAACAGAGCTGTGCATGAGGGAGATATTCCTTATGTTTAGAGTGATTTACATAATTTCAAGACTTACAATTTTATTTATATATTTCATGTCAGCACAAAAGCACTGACAAGTAGACCTTCAGTACAAAAGCACTGAACACTAGACTTATGATGCCCTCGGGGCCTCTCAGTCCACCAGCAGTGACACCGGCCTAGTGGTTATTATAAATATAGAACATATATACCTTTCAATTTTGTGCACCAGATGCGCATTTCAACAACTTATGTCTCTTCCGTAATGTTCGTGGCCGAATGATTGGAATTCACAGAAGATATAAATATTTGAAGAGCAGTGTTGAAACCAAAATGACCGAAAAGTGAACCAAAGAACCAATCTAAGGACAGAGCGATGTATGATAGTGATATAAGGAAACACTTACCAGGAATACAAGTTTTGTTTCCCAATGAATCACATGTTCCATGTTGATCAGACTCACAAAATTGGGTACATACATTTTTCGGATAATATTTCGGTTTACAGACTTGATAACCACTTGCATTACACATAAAATTTCCGCTTTTTGGAATGCAAATAATGGTATAATCGAATGTGATGCTGAAAAATAAAAATCGCACTTATTATTGTATTTCTGGAATACTAGAAAGAGAAATGCTCAGGGATTTAAAACATATTTTATCACATGAAACATTTTATCACATAACTTGAAGTTCTATGGTCGATACGAAACTCTAATTACTCCATATGAAATCTCGTTATCCAGATTTTTAAATGATACTCTGGACTGAGACCGATTCCGATCATTGTACACAGATTTGACACCTTCTATAACGAGAAGGTTACCTACTTCGACTTCTACAAATATAAATATATATGGAATTTACACGATTTGACTCTTTCTACTGGGTACGTGTGACGGATGTTGCTAGCAAGCAGGAGATGCTCATTCTTCCCGGGCACCTGATCTCACTCCATCATAGGGGTTCACATATGCTCTTCAAGTAGACATATTTTGTTATTTTGTACTTTGTTTTCATTTTCACTGATTCTGTATGTCCTCTGGTTTCATGATTTTCGGATTTATGATTTGGATTTATCCATCATCTTTACATTGATTACTTTACATAAAAGTTATTCATAAAGTTTTCCGGTAATCATACCAAAACACTGTCAATTGATCGTCTGATGTTTACGTTTAGATTGATGTATTTATGTCCTCTAAGTCTATCTATATTTGGAAATGTGGGTCTGTAAACTTGTTGTCCACACCTATTTTGTGAACATTGTTACTTCAATTTGGCGTCATATTTCGGTACCAACACTACATTAAAAAATACCTTTGTTATGTGCAATAACTGCTTATTCTATATTTACTGTATTTTGCTTTTTGCACGTGAAGGTTTTTGAAATACGGTTGAGTCAGATCTCTTTTCCAAAATTCAAAAAAAAAAAAAATAATAGTCATTCTAAAATGCAATATAAAGTAAAGAATATAGCGATACGGAATACAAACCGTAAATTATTTTTCCCCGTTTTCGTACTGGCTTGTACGTGACTTCCATGGGGCAATCCATTATACTCATATATTGTGGATCCTAAATCATCATCAGAACCGATACTGTCGTAATCAAATGCATCGATTTTCAGGCGAAATCCCTGAAAAACATTTCAGATAAAAACAAGTTTGGAGAATACATGTGAAGAAGTTTTACTGGGGTCAAAACAAAATGAAATAACGAACTTAATGAATGTAGACAAATACTGCCTCTGTGTGGTTTAAATGTATATGTCATTTCTAATATTATGAAAACACGCAGTACTTGCAATGAAAAGAATTAAACTAGTACATAGCACGTTTTACCTAAAAATACCGCATTTGCAGTAATTTAAAGTGACGGTATTGATCGTTTAGTCTAATAAACAATAGAGATCACTCATGCAAAAACACTTTTATCTATAAAAGAGTTCACTTTACCAGTGCAAAAGTCTGAAAGCGTTTATTCGAATGGGTATTTAATTATCCTTATTCGTTCGCTATCACTTGATTGTTATATAAAGCTCTTGTAGAATTTTTCATCATTCAAAACTCAAGGGCACTTTGCACAATATTGCAATAGAAATGTTAAAATTATAAACGGAAGTTTATCAGGTATAATTGTGTGTATATCCTAAATAATATAATTTTATAACTGATCTAAATAAACTGAAATTTTGTTGATAATTTAAAATCATACAATTCAGCCTCCCAATAATCATTTAAAATATAAAGAACAAACTTTTAATGAAATTACATAACTAATGTAAGAAAAAGGAGAATGTTGCACTGCAGCAGTTTTCTGGCTTCTTGAGTCTACAGACTCTACACAGAATGCAACAAGGCACAATGTCAAAATGTTTTTGCGGACTTTCTGCGACGTCAAATAATTGTGCAGTGCCTGCGTTTTAAGCCTACAAACTAAGAGTTATACTCTGTCTTACATGGCCTTTTATGTGATTTTGGTGGTAAGTCTGCTCTTCAAACATTTTGTTCTGAGATTTTTCATGAATTTGTCACACAGCATAAATGAAGAGATTAAGTTGAGAAATGCGCATATATATATATATATATATGTTCTTTCATCATTATAACCACTAGATCGAAAATGAAAGTTTTAAATGTACTTTCATTTCCATTAACATGCATATCCATGTGGATTTTGCAGAATGATTTGCTATTTACTTGCAAGCAGTCCAAGCATAACCTATATTGCCATTTATGTTAATGTTTTGAAAAATTTGCTATACGTACTTTATTTGTGACAAGAAGTTGAAATAACTTTCAAGTATAAAAGACAGTGAGTAAAATATCTGACTTTACTACAAAGAATAATACACAACAATCAGAACCATTAGAAAAACGAATCAAGAAGAAGTATGTACAAAATGTTATTAAAATATTTGAAAATTCGGCAATCGCCTTATAACAACAAACTGACAACTGCACGCTATATTTAAACCTTCATTACTACATTTCACATGTTACTTTTTTTCACTACAATTATTCTTAGATTACTTTGCACTGCAAGTAAATATACAGGGAGATATATACATAAAGTAATTTGGTGCAACATATGTACATTAAATGTATGTCACTTCAGTGATGCTCAAGGCAAAAACTGTGGAAATGAAACTACAAATGTACACATAATCACGCTACAAAAATACTCAGGTGAACACTTTATCATCTAATACGGTCAACTCATATTTTATAAAATCAAGCTTCCGTAAAGGAAAAGATGTGTAACATATACCACTTTTTGTTAATAGACCCAAAATAAATATTTTGAAGGCATTCCACAACCAATTTCAGTACAGATATATTTTTAAAGTATATATTGTCAAATGACATATTCAATGATACAGCTGTGGTCGAATGGATATTTGACAAAAACAGTAAAGATAAAATGCATGCGTATTGTATGTGTACTCGAATATTGTGTCAGAATGCATCCATCTAAACTGTTCTACAAAATATGTATGCTGACTATTATGTTAATAAAGTAATATATTCTTACATTGTTACAATGTCCGTTGTGTTATATAAGATAGTATGTTCTGATATGTTATTATTTGTCATCTACTTTAATTTTACATGTACATGTATATATACCATTAAATTGAAAATATAAACGATATAAAACTTCTTAATGATATCAAATTTAAAACAACCGTCATTATGATACAATACAACATGACAAATAATATGTATATATATTATTGTTCATAACTAATTACCAAGCTTACATTTCTTTTAAAGCAGATCAGACTTCAAGGTCAAGGTCATTAGGTAAAATATTTTGGTACGAAATCGAAAGCTCTTGGCATAAGGAATACACATCTTAAAGGCCTGTCTCTAATGGTTCTACAGTTATGACGTAGTGACGACAATACCTATGCCTACGACAATGACAATTACTCCCCAGACATTTGTTCTGGCGAGCTAAAAACTCTTTAGTCCTTAATCAATATCGAAGAAGTACCAAACCAATAATCATTCTCAAAGTCCAAGGACAGATACAAAATCGTGTAAGTTTCAAAAAGGAACTGTTGTGAACCCCGAAATACTGAAGAGGTGAGACCAGGTGCCCGGGGAGAGTAAGCGTGTCCTGTTTGCATGCATCACCCGTCACAGCAGTTCTTAAGAAACATGTCAAAATCAAGAGTTTTGGTTTCCTAATGGTACATACGAAAGTACAAACTGGTATACAAAGTCATATTTGGTGTTCACTGAACAGGTCATTTAGTGGCATTCCAGAATATTATCAATCATTCTAGAAAGAGGCATATCATATTTTCGTACAAGATCCCCATAGCGACCGTAGAACTTCCTCAGTGACGATTTCAGACGTTCTTTAACATATCCCTGCATGAGCAACTCAGTGGCCAGTCGTTTGATCTAAGTCTACATTCTAGAGACCCACTTAGCCGAGACCCTAGAAATGCCTAAGATGTCGCTTAAAATTGATTTAACAGCCGTATAGTTTATGCTATTCTGGTTATATCTCGGAGGTTTCGCCTTCTGTCACACATGACAAGAATGTGCACAATATTTATGTTTCGTCCCCACCTTCCGTCTAAATTAGGCAACCCTTATATATATATATCCATCACCGAACGGTATACATACAAAGAAACAAAAATACGTACATGCACACATACATAGATACATACATGCATCACCGAACGATATACATTTACACATAGAAACAAAGATACATGCATACATGCATGCATGCGTGCGTGCGTGCGTGCGTGCGTGCGTACCTACCTACCTGCCTGCCTGCCTACCTACCTACCTACCTACATACATACATACATACACACACACACACACACACACATACATACATACATACATACATACAGACAGACAGACAGACAGACAGACAGACAGAGAAGCCAATGAGGTTTTACGCTCTTTGCTACGAAACTGAAAATAGAACCAGTGTAGTTTTCGCTACGGAATGTCCCAACAATGGCAACATCTATACACCCTGTCGAAGTGAAACCACAAAATGCCACAATAACCAGGAAATATGCAATTGTACATAATAAGACAATTATTTCCATCGTGTTATACGAAAATAGATAATTGTAATAATTAAACGTGAAAAGTAAACTTGTGTCACGTGATAGTAAACTTGAAGACGGAATTACTTTAAAGTAAACTTGATATCAAGTGCACTTGACTAAACTTTATGACTGGTTTGGACTGCATCCAATATTGTCAATCAGAAAGTCCAGCATGTTTTAATGTCATCTTCAGAGTACTTATATTTAAATTCAGATTGGGATTTCACAAAATAGGTATCTGGATATCCTAAAACAATAAATTTATGTCTGCGTTAAAAATTTTGGGCGAAGAAACAGTTATCTATAATTCTAAAGAGCCTGTTTTTCAACTTATCATGAGGTATAGTGGTATAAAGTGTAGAAAAATCATAAGTTTTAATGCATTTAATAGTTGTCAGATTTTGAGATTTTAAGTTTTCTAATAATTCTTTGGAGTTTTTTAGGATCAAAAACTGATTAACACCACTTCGAGAGTAAATCACATCGGAGTACGTCTGAAGCTTCTCCTTAATTGCAGATACTACTTGGTAAGGAGTGCTGATAAAGGTTTGGTGGAGCATTTACTGGGTCCTGCCATGAACCTATGTTCATATGTATCTTTGTGTAATTTAGGAATCCAATATAAATAGGGTAATTCGAATTCACTATCCTTAGTACATAAGTTAAAGGTACTCATACTGAAATATGGTTATCAATAATTTCATCTAGTGAGAGTGTAGAGTGAGTATAAGTGGGATGAACAGTAGATTTGTTAACGCCAAGTTCCTCTAAAAGACAATTCATATAAAACGCCTAGCGAATAAAAACTATATTGATTGAGGCTTTATCAGCTCGTACTAACACATATTTGTCATGTTTATTTTTCGAGTTCTTCCTTGACTTTTGGGTCGTTGAAGACAGACGGATGACTGGTCTTCATGTTCCCTTTTAAATTACTAATATGTGTGAGTATCAAACCTTTAACACTTTTAAGCCATTCTGACTACGTATCTAGCTCAACTTCATGTTTGGCCCATCTACGAGCATAGTTCTCTACCGAATCCATAACAATACGGAAGCTGGTTCGCCAATTAAATGTTTTAAGCTCTCTAAATTTTGGACCTCGGATAATTAAGTGACGAAGAGTCATATTGTCCACGATGTTGACATCGCCATTGATGACGTGACCAACAGGACTATATATAAATAAAAAGGTAGTCGTCTCAAAAAAAATTGAAAGTGCTGTTTTTGATGTTTGATTGTGCCATGAAACCAAAGAGAAAATGCGAAAGGTAATTCTGTTGATTCATTTTCCCGTAAATTGGATTTCGTTTGAATCTGGATTGTTTTCAATAAATAGTAGTACACGAACTAGTTAGAGGATGTCTAGACAAGCACCGCCCATTACAATATGAATGTGCGCTGTCTGTTGATTTATTGAACCATAACTCGGGTTGGGTAATGGCCGTTTCACATGGGTAGTCAAGATTCAATGTACATATATACAAATGGCTAAGATAATAAAGTCAACAACATATCAAAATAAGTAGAGGTTAAAATAACAGAAAACAACTATTCTCTTTTTAAATAAGAAAATATCAAGCGCACTCAATCTGTGACAATAATCAAACTGAGTACATAATACACCGAGTTTGGTTATACAGCTGCGTCAGATTCATTTTATTCTCTCGTTTGTATTCAATATGTCAATATGTGTCAATTAACATACATGTATGCTGTGAAAACATATCTTCGATGTGGCAAAATTGTATCGATTATATTCTACGTTGTGTTACCTAAGAGTTATGAACTTACGAACTATTATTACCATTTTGTGACATACATCGTATTCCAGTTTTCTTCAAACATTTTGTATTTTAGACGTGTATACTACACTAAGCAGCTTTAAGAAGTAGGTAATACAATACCCTTATATATAATATGACATCACGTCCGAATATCAAGCACAAATCTGACTAAACATGTAGAGAAATACATAAACAGCAAATATAAATTCATCAATAAAAACGAATCTGTAATATAAAGTACAGAGATAAATGAATATAAATAAATTATATTGCATGTGTATAAATTTGGAAAATAATTTGACAATTATATGTCCTCAAGTATTAATCAAATGGGAAAAGTTTGCAATACTATTAAGTAATGTAAATGTTTGTTTGAAACATTATAAATACTCATTGTTGCTTCATATATATTAACATATGAAACAATAGTAGAAATATAACGGAGAGCTAGCAGTCAATAGCAGGGACCAAACAACCTGATCTACACATCAGTGCTTAGTAATAAAACTAAGCTTTGTAAAACTAATGAGTTGAAATGTCATGATAGTGAGATTGATCAAATTTTCTGTAGGCTAGCAATATGATACCACAATTGAATCTATATACATAATAATACATAATAAAGAAAATTTTACTGATTCCTCTCATAACTTTTTTTATGAAATAATAGAAAGTTGCACATGGTGAAATATTACGGGGGGAAATATGGCGATATAACAAGCAGTAATAAATTAAAGTTGACAAGGATTAATCTTTAAGAGACTTGAAAGTTAAGATAGAAGATTGCACGGAAATAAAACACTGCCCATGTATATACTACCTCGTATAAATGGATTATACTAATTTGCCTATTCTTTATACTAGCTCATATTATTTCATGGAATTACGGCTGATGTGACCAGTCAACAGGGAATGTTTACTACTCCATGGTACCTGATCCCACTTCAGTCCGTAATATCCAGTGTTTCTTTTTTGTCTTTGATAAAATATTTTCCTTACTGATTTCTGCTCGGTATCTTATCATGTTATAGATAAAAATCTCATTAATATTAAAAAGGTAAAATTATTCAAAAGGAAGAATTAACGAATGTTATATATATATTGCTGGCTTCAGAACACACACACACACTTACACACACACACACAGAGCAAAGTGATGGTAACAAAAAAGGACACAAAGCAAACTAATCACAGACAACGGAGTTCGCTGGTCGCTATTAATGACATATAAATTTTGTTTTTAAAATAATTCACTATGTTAAATAAGAGCGGATATGTTGGTGCTTAGAAGTGGTACATCTGACCTGTAATGATAAAATATCATTATAATAATTCTATTACAGAAAAATAGACATACAAGACATAATCATAATTACTTAGAACATTAAGCTAATCATAGTAACCATAGTAAACTCGTTAAAGGATTACAATCCCTTTTTTTAAAATTTGTTTTTGATCAAATATAAATCACTATAAATACACGTGAAGACTTTTATCAGTCCATTGTATATAAATGGATGAAAACCGAACCGTTGAGTTTAGAATAATACCGATTTACACACTCACTTTCTGAATGATCATTAGATATGTTGTCTGTGTACACATTGCCATTGCTTTGTTCTCTATATGTAGATTGTACAGGAAGAGGGGTTCTTGAGGTCATCCTAGAAATGTCCCAGATATGCATGTTTTCTATCTAAAAGAATATTTATACGTGATGTTAAATATTGCATTTTTTTTTTTGTTTTTCAGTTTTGCTTTGCAAGAATGTATGGAATATTTTCGAAATAAATTTCAGTTTTACTCACTGCTTGTTTATTTTCAGCATTGCTCTTCTTTCTTCTGTTGATCAGAATGCCGGCAAAAACGATAACAATTGCCAGAGCAAAAAGGCATGAACCACCGATCACCAATTTCCCTTTTGTAGTTTCAATCTAAACAGAAAAAAGATAATAAAGTAAACATTTGGCGAAAAAGTAAAAGTGTATCAGAAAGAAAAATACAAAATTTAAACAGTGTTACGATCACTGTGTTTGTAACAAAATCATAAAAATAGGCAAACTGGGATATATTACGAAAGAGACGTTGGATTAAAAGAAAAAGTGTCAAACAGACTAAAGTAAAATTGTATTCTAGACAAAATAGTTCGGTATAAAAAAGCAATATGCGATCTCTCAACACAAAAGACTCCGAATAATTAACAATAAGATTGATTACGAGAGCCATACAGGACTTATTCTTTCAAAAGATGCTTTTTCTATGTCTGTTTTCTTCTCTGTAAATGTAGTTATGACAATTACAGAAATATAGATAAAATCAGTAATAAAGATGAATAACAAAATAAAAAGTGAGTTCTTTAAAAAAAAAATTAAGCATTTTCTTTCGACTAACATCTATAGTTCTACTGATACTTCTTACTTTAAGCTAATGGTATTGAACCAAATAAGATGTCATTGCATTCTCTTGAACTACCACATATATTATATCAAATATCGACTTGCTCTCAATTATTGTGCTGAAGAAAATTCAGCAAATTGACAATTTATCGGGATATTTGACCGCTATTTAATTGCAATCAAACCGTTAAACAAAACTATTTCTACTTTCAAGTCGGTGTTGTCTATCAAACCTTGAAACTGTTAAAAGTTTACGGATGAAGTAAAGTCGGCGGGCAATGCAAGATTACGATATCTTGATTCGGCATTTGCCTGGGGTGAGCTAAGAGGTGAAGCGCTCAAAACAAGTTATTTGCCATTCGAGTAAGTCAAGATATGACAAAACGTTAAATTTCTTCTTTATATACCAGTTTTGTACTTTCGTATGTACAATTAGGAAACCAAAACTCTTGATTTTGACATGTTTCTTGAGAACTGCTGTGACGGGTGATGCATGCAGGCAGGAGACGCTTACTCTCCCCGGACACCTGGTCTCACCTTGGAATTTTTCAGTATTTCGGGGTTCACAACAGTTCCTTTTTAAAACTTACACGATTTTGTATCTCTCCTTGTACTTTGAGTATGATTAACGGTTTGATACTTCTTTGATATTGATTCTTACATCATGTGCATAGAAGACATAAAAATGTTATTTTTGAGAGTGACGTATTTTAACAATGGCAATTCATTGGGCTTGAAAACCGGTCAACCATACCAACTAAATGAATTTTGTCAGTCACATCAATAAACATGATATCCATAGTCAGTACCACAGCTTCATTACCATTAAATATTATTGTCCTTTTATGTGCTTCATTATGGTCTGCATGTTCATTGCATTTTTTAAGACAAATATCGTTTCTCCTTTCTTTTAGAGGGAATAAACTTTTAATAAATAATAACTAAAGATAAAATAAAGATACCAAGGTTAATAAAAGGAAATATGAATGATTAAAAAATGGCTTTTAATATATACGGTAGACTGTTTGTCGAAAAGGCTGTAAATTATTCTAAAATTAAGAAATATGATTTCTTTTTTCAATTTGGTAATGAGTTTAATATTTAAATAAGTATAGGATCTGAGCTCGCTTACAGACGAGAAGAGCACGGTTCACTTATGTTGGTGTCGCCTTACATATTTTTTGTACTAGCATATACTTCTATAGTACGTTTTGTGTGTTAAACTATTTATGACCTCTCGTCTTGACAAAGCTGTTTATCTTTGCTCTCTATATGGAGGATTATCCATAATTTTTTAATGTGTGTCCTTTTATTGTGCTGCATTTATGATAGGCGCCCGTAAACCGGTTAACCACACCTACTGACTGACGTTTGTTACTTTAAATGACTGTCCTAAATCGCTATCGTAACTGCAGTACAAATGAATATTTTCTTTTTATTTCGTATTCTGTGTGGGTTTTTTCACTGTTATCATGTTATGTGCATGTCCTTGGTGATTTGTGCCTTACAGCTTTGTCATATGCCTTCTGTTTTCTCTTAACGAATACCGCACTTTAGGACCTGAGCATCACTGAAAAGCCATATGTTGTCCAGATGTGCATATGGTGACCAAATTAATACACATATTTATGTTCCGATATTCATTATATTGCCACTGGATCAATGTGGGTGTTAGGTGTTTCTCCACAGACACAAAACAGATACTTTTAAATGTGCTGTAATGAAAGTCTGGTGAGGTAGCAAGAAGAATAAAAATCTACAGCTGGCTATTTCATGCATATTCTATAAGAACAGGCAGAGGTAGATTAAATGATAACAAAAAAGTATCATGTCACACAGCAAATTATTGTACTAGAATCAATGCAAATTAACAATATTTCATGCCTATTTCGATATACAGAAATATCATTTTAGGGCAGTTTATAATAATGGCATAGAAAAATTGTTTTTGTTTATTTGGGTAGATATACGTATGAATTTATGCTGACTCAAAGATACGATACCTTTTTACAGAGCGCATACAGCAGGTGGGACGATGTCACGCCACGATGTAACGTCACAATGACGCCCTCCTCTGCTAAATGACGTAAATCTGTAGTCTTTTTCAAAAACATTCGCACTCTCAGGGTTAAAAATTTGAAAAAAAAATTGTGAAAAGTTTTGCTCAAGTAAACGCGTAAAAGTAGTTTTTAATACCTTTATAAGTGCAATAAGTCCATGATCTTGTGTGGTGTAAATGTAGTGGTACATGTATACCGTATTTCTTACAAGCAGACAAACCATCTGCTAGTACCCCAAGCTCGATCAAATAGTTCTGATTGTTTCAAAATAATCCAAAATAGACCGGTCTTTCCTTTTAGTTGCCGATCCTATGCATTTTTTGGTTTTAAAATACTCTTATCTACTTTTCCCATTTCGTATTTGCCGGGATATATATCAGCGTCGTCGGTCTGCTAGAGCGACGGAACCCGGCATTATTTCGTAAAACAAGTTTTGGTTTACGAACCGAATACAATAACTTTAAAAAACGGTTTCTTCAATATTACATGATAATTTACAAACACATGCTTAACAGACAAATTATTGAATATTACTATTGGAGTTTCTGCCATGACTGAAAACGTCACATCATTGCGCTATTATGCCTTACCTCCCGTTAGGCAGATTACTTTTCGGCCTATAGCGCTCACCAGACTATGTCCATAAGCTAAGGAGTATATTCCTCACATATATAACTTTGCTCTTACATATATCTTTGACTTTCGTTTAATGTCAATTTGGAATTTACATGTAGCATGCTTTTAATTTAGATTTCTTGAGTCTCACTGAAAAGTTATAAGTTGTAGAAATACTCATATGTGGTAATAAATGAACAGAGGTGTATATGGTTTTTTTTCTAGTTATTGCTATGACAATAAATATATATAACATTGTCATAATATTTCAGTTATTTTGGATTTGTTTGTTTGGGTTTTGGGGGGTTGTTTGTTTTTGTTTTTGTTTTTTTGTTTTGTTTTGTTTTGTTTTGTGGGGTTTTTTTTTTGGGGGGGGGGTGGTATGCCATATTTGGGGATAAAATTCTAAAGAAGAGATTGTTATTTGAAAGTCATATAATCAAATTTGTCACGACTATATATAAACTGTCCGCCATATTTACTTCTAAAAAGTATAATTTTATACTAATAAAGATATCAAGAGAAAGCTCTTGTTTGGCAGCTTGTATGTTTGTCTATCTCTTTCAGAGGAGACATGGTCCTGAACCTCGTCCCCTCTGACTGTTAGTCGGAACTCCTACAGATCTAGGGTCTTAGCTCGCTTTCAGACTGGCAGAGCACGGTTTATCATGTTGATGTCGCATATATTTTTATACCATTATGTGTTTTACAATACCTTACGTGTTTATATTTTTATGACCTCTCAATATGCGATACCTGTTGACCCTTGTTCTTTACATGAAGGATTATTTATAAATTTTTTAATGTACGTCGTTTGATTGTTCTGCTGTTACGGTGAGTGGGAAGGTGGGCCCGTAAACCGGTTAACCACACCATTTGTTTGGCTTTTGTCAAATTAAATGACCGTCCTAAGTCGGTATCGTAATTGCACTACAATCAAATATTTGTGTAATGTGTTAAATGTTCTAGTATATTATTTATATTCATGTATTGTATGGCTCCATGGTGACTTCTGCCACATAACTGAGCCGGTAACTCCTCTTTTTTCTTTCTATCTGTAGCAAAACTTTAACCTTGATAATCATATCAAATTAAGATCAGTATAAAAGAGGTCTTCTGTATCTCATTTTAAGTCTTCCTTGTAAATACTTTTTGTAAAGAGCAATAGTCAGATTAGAATACTTATTTAAAAAAAAAAAGGACAGCAATGTGCCCCTGAAAGAACTATTGGTGGAAACATGTACCATGGAGAAGTAAACATACCCTGCTGACCAGTAATATTCGCCAAGGATTAAAAAAAATTCACCGCAGTGCCATAATTACCATTAGTCACTTATATTGTAACAGATTAACAGTAAAACCGTAGTCCCAATCAGTAAAAATAAATACTCAATATGAATGATGGGTGATTGTTTATACAAACGTTTCAGCAAGACCTAATATCAAATGATGTTTTATACAATCCACTGTGGAAAAATAATATCCAACACTGAATTCATCTTCATAACTTCCCAATATCTACATATCTTTCGTAAGATCTATGTCTTAAATCGTCGTAATTCTGTTGTGTACCAAGGAGTACGTTTTTCATCGATACACTTGTTATATTAATTATTTAATTCGTACCAGTAAATAGTCATGTAATACTCATATAAAAATTAAATCAAGCGTTTCTTGGAAGTCTCGTGTACAAAGATATTACTCTGATTACGTCCTTGCTGTGCAGTGGTTTGGAAGATAATCCACATGGTTACTACCGGCCAGTTTATGAAAAACACTCTCCCCAATCTTCGACTTGTACTTGAACAAACCTTAGAGTCATATTGTATGACTTGAAGGATAGTTTAACAGTCCTTTTCACTTGACCCGAACTGGGATCGAATCATTTATACTTCAAAGATAGAAACAGTTGTCGATTCAGAGAGAGGCTGAGGTGACGCACGCCTCCTCCTCTCCTTATATAAAAAAGAACTAATGGAGAGAGAAACCATCACCGGTAAGTTTCTACGCACGCCACATCGTACATCTGGACTTTTATGGGTCATTTTGGCCAAGTTTAGGTTTTAGCTGACTTACATGCTAAATATGTCTTTGTTCCTGCTGATAAAGCAGGTAATAACATAATAGTTGTTTGAAAACTATATTATATTGAAGTACTTAAAAACGAATTAAACTCCACTCATACATATGTGGAAAGCCCTACCTCAAAAGACAGCACCTTGCACGATCTCCTCATGACCATGTCCGACTTCAAAATTAAAACTGATAAATCTGATCTACCAACCATATATTGGCTCCCAAAACTACATAAAAGTCCATATAAATCACGTTTCATATCTAATTCTAGCCACTGCTCTACTACGGTACTATCAAAGCATATTACGTCTGCTCTAATTGCTATAAAAGATCATATTATCAAATAGTGTGATGTCGCATTTCATAATAGTAACATCAATTACTTTTGGTCGATTAAAAATTCTCATGAAGTTATAGACAAACTTCTTTCGCTAAATTTCAAAGCGACTCAAATTTCTACGTTTGATTTTTCTACACTTTATACATCTCTGCCTCATGATTTGATTAAAAGCAAGTTGCTGTCTCTTATACAATGGTGTTTTCACAGAGAATCTAAAACGTACATATGTACTTCCAATAACTCCGGATTCTTTTCCAACAAACAATATACTTCATATAAATACTGGACTTGCAAGGAATTATGTAAAGCACTAGATTATCTCATGAATAATATTTTTGTGCAATTTGATAGCAAGATATATCAACAAATAGTTGGGATTCCTATGGGTACTAACTGCGCGCTCTGATAGCAGATTTATTTCTTTATTGTTATGAGAGGGATTTTATGGTTTCTCTTCAAAAATCAAAACGTTTTGACCTCATTGACAAATTCAATAATACTTGTAGATATCTGGATGATATTTTGGTTATCGACAACCCTGAATTCGAACAATTTATATCAGAAATTTATCCACCAGAGCTCACATTGAATAAAGCTAATACTTGAGATAAATCTACACCTTTCTTAGATTTAAACATCAAAATTATCAACCACCTAATATATACTAATATTTATGATAAACGTGAGGATTTTGGATTTTTTATTGTAAATTTCCCTTACTTGGATGGCGATTTTCCTCGACTCCCATCATATGGTATCTATATATCTCAATTAGTTCGATTTGTCAGAGGCTGCACCGATGTTTTGGACTTTCATAAACGAAATTTACAAATTACTACGAAACTTTTAACTCAGGGTTACAGATATCACAAGTTAAGAAAAACATTCGGCAAATTCTTCAGATCTTATTCAGAACTTCTATCTAAATTTGGAAATATTTCTTTTCAACAGTATGTATCCAATGGAATTTCCCATCCTTATTTTTACGGTGATCTCGTATATAAACTAAGGAAAGTAAAAGGCTCCGATAACGTTATTTTATCATGTAATAAAATAATCAAACGTCTTATAAATAGACAATATGATATTGAGATCATCAAAAAGACTATAGGTCTTGTATTTGGCCCCTCTACAGCCTTATGCAGACTTTTACTTGAACGTTGCACGCTGACTAACAGGGCGGTGGGGACTATATGACGGGCCTTGTCCAAACCTCTTTCAGAGGAGACATGGTCCTGAACCTCGTCCCCTCTGACTGTTAGTCGGGACTCCTACAGATCTAGGGTCTTAGCTCGCTTTCAGACTGGCAGAGCACGGTTTATCACGTTGATGTCGCATATATTTTTATACCATTATGTATTTTACAATACCTTACGTGTTATGACCTCTCAATATGCGATACCTGTTGACCCTTGTTCTTTACATGGAGGATTATTTATAAATTTTTAAATGTACGTCCTTTGATTGTTCTGCTGTTACGGTGAGTGGGAAGGTTGGCCCGTAAACCGGTTAACCACACCATTTGTTTGGCTTTTGTCAAATTAAATGACCGTCCCAAGTCGGTATCGTAATTGCACTACAATCAAATATTTTTGTAATGTGATATATGTTCTAGTATATTATTTATATTCATGTATTGTATAGCTCTATGGTGACTTCTGCCACATAACTGAGCCAGTAACTCCTCTTTTTACTTTAACTTAAACCTCCTTATTTACATATATGACGGTTGAAATATTTTTTATCAAAAAACTGCCCTCGATAGATGTTTATTTTCTGTCCACTAGAAATAATGTACGTAAGAAAAGGCAGAATATGATGCGGTTTTCGTGATGCATATCAGATCTGACTCAAGGGTATGACAAATAAACAAGAATAACAAGGTATAGAAAAGACATGAATAACATCATTAAATATTTGATTTTACGGCAGTTGGGTACTGACTGAAAATAGTGAAAAAATTTTGCATGTCTTTATACCATCATATGGCAGGATCTTCCGGGATCCGCCCCCTGATAATGAACAATTTATTATATATACTTGACCGAAGTTCGTTGGGTGTTATGATTTTATGACGTTGTATGATATCATATTAGTCAATAGTATACATATATCATTCGATGTTAGAAAAGGGTATTTTTTTTTTCTATACTGAGTGTAATGTCCTCCTGTATGTGTGATATCGGTGTTAATCGCAAAATTTTTTCGTAACGAGTAAAGCTGTATTAAAGTTTAAACCACTGTCATCGCCACCAGTTCCGTGCACCGGAAAAAAATGTTTCATTATCATACTTTTTAATGTATCAATCATAGAATATGACCAATATTTAAAAAAAATCAAATAAGTGGTATTTAAACATGATGGTTACAGAGGAAGAGGAGATTGGCATCTGTATTTATAGGAGAAGTAAATAGGACCGTCCGGAATAAGACTTTGCCCCCCCCCCCCCTAACAAAAAAAAAAAAAAAAAAAAGATGAAAAAAAAATCTGTAAAACAGACAGCTCTTGTTCTTCTCTGTATCATTCTTTCTCGTTAAAATATAAAAATTCGTATCATGGAACATTCTGAAGTCGAGAAAGCCCATGAGAATACTATATATCTTCGAACCCCCGAACTGCGACACCATAAGCATGTAACAATGAAGCGTTTTTCATTTGGTAATTTAATAATAGATAATAATAGAAAATGCAGTTGCATTAATAACAATGAATGCATTTGAATATGGCCCCTCCTTTCATTGCAGCTAATTTGGTGCAGTATTTTAGATGTACCCAGTGTCTACATATGTCACATTGCCCCCAGTTTACAAATAGTAAATGTACGCATTTTGTAGGAATTGAGGGTAATAAATTCTGTTTTTCCCTCTCTTAACTTTCTTAGGATTGTATGAAAATCAATCTATTTATTTTTTGCTTAGAACTACTGTTTTGTATCATGAGGGAAGGTGGGGGAGTTTCTTGTATGATTTTATTGAATATTATTAAAATAAATTATTAATTATCAATTATTTATTTTGTTATTGAATGAAGTAATATATTAAAACAAGTTTTAAACATTTAACATTACTCCAATCACCTAAGGGGATAATTACTTAATATTGAAAATTTTAATTGAAATACCAAGACGGAGAAGTATCCTATTTGCAAAAAGTCGCATTATAATTGTCACATATACCAGTTTGTCATCCACATTCTAACCCAATATATCTGTAAACATTGCTATAACATCTATATTGTGCCAAGAACGCCACTGAAAAACAACGTTAAATACATAGCGTTTTATTCGCAATTAAATAACAAAAAAAATTATAATTGGCCTTATTCTATTCAGAAAAATCAGGAGACACCTTTGGCATTGACCTTTCCCAATATGACTGACAAGTGAATGTAAATGTTTGTAACTCTGTTGGGGAAATCACGACTTATTTAGGTGCTATGTAAAAATGACTTGGTGATTGGGGTAAGTTTATCATAATATGGAATATATGTAATGCATACATTATTTGTTTTTGACGCATTTTCTCGGAAGTTTGTATTTATTAACAGAAAATCGATCCAAGATTTGAAACAGGTGAAAAATGACGTATTTATCGCTATTATTTACAAAGGGCGATGGTTTTCCCTAAAGTGTCGCAATTAAGGTAGTGTCGTAGTTGGGGGGTTTGACGATACTAATTTCTTTTTTTTTTTAATTTATGAGGTGTGGTGAGATAGAAAGAAGTTATTAGGGGAAGGGAGTGGATGCAGGCATGAGGAGTAAGTTTGATGGGAGTAAAATTGGGCGATTGGCACCCGGGTAAGTAGAAGACGGGGTTGATGCACTGTGCATAGTGAGGAAATATAATGTTCCCATTCGTTTTGTACAGCCATGATGACCGTCCGGGCTGGTAGCCGCCAGTGTTAAAAACGGTTTATCGATTAGACATTTCTTTTATATGATGAGGAAGGGCATTTGGGTCAGAAAATCACTGCAAGTAGCAACAAAGTTACGCAAGTAAGATGATTTTTAACATCTTAAATTCATCGCTTAAAATGGATTTAAAATACTAAACTACATATTTTCACACTGAAATTCACATTCTAAATCGTTTTGTTAATTACTTTAAATAATGTTCATAATAATCTTAGTAGTACAAACAACTCTTAAACTCAATATAACTCATCGCTGGCATCTTAGATTGTAATTTGGCTCATTATAAAAATGACATTTTAAAAAGATTTCTTTGCATTTTTTCCCAGAATAATTGTACCGGTATTGGGTCTTTTCGTTATACAGAGTTATTTCCCACATGAGGGGGTATCTGACTTCAAACATTGTGACGTCATACAATTTCTATATCATTTCCCGTAATTTTATGCGGGTTTCCATAGAACTGGTTGACGTCACAATGGTTTGACGTAAAATACCCGTTCAAATGGGAAATAACTTTGCATAATGAACAGACCGGCGTGGCCTAGTGGTATCGCGCTCATCTCCTGATCGGGAAGCCGGGGTTTGAGTCCCGCTCTGGTCATGCCGGTGTCCTGTCTTTCGGATGAGACAGTAAAACCCGAGGCCCCGTGTCGTGGTATGTATGGCACGTTAAAGATCCCTCACTGCTTCGTATGGGTCCGTTGCAAAGGGCAAAGATTGTATGCCCCGCATCTGGCAGATGCCGTCACCATATACGTGAAATATTCATGGCGTGACGTTAAACAAAAATCAATCAATCAATCAATCTGTATAATGAAAAGACCCAAAAAGATTGTGATTGTTAGAACATCAGCTTTCTAATGATACAAAATAATTTGTATGAGCAATTTTAACGAAATAAAATTAACATTGTCATAGACACGGCACATTCTCAAAAGACACGTTTTAATCGCTTTGATACCCCTCTCATATTGGACTCTTCCAAATTCTATCCAAGATGGATGCCGTGACCTTACATGGGAATTCTCTATTCCCAAACGTATGTTTGTGTTCTAGGGCCCAAGGGGTTGAAATGTTTAACTCAGCTCGCCTTACGACATGGTAAATGTGATACGCACATTTAGATTATATGTAAATAAAGGTGAATATGACGAGATAAATGCATTTTCTGGTGCACGGAACTGGTGGCGATGACAGTAGTATGCAGTTATGTTATAATTATACATTAATAAACTTCAAGAAAAGCGTGACGCCAACGACTTACCTCATGATGAGAACGAAATTTAAAATGTAGATGTTTAACAGTGTTCGATACATCTACTAGGTAAAATTGTTCCAAAATTGTTTAAGAAGCTTATTCCTGCCACCTAAAAACTTTAAAAAAATAAAAAGTATATGGTTTTAATGACATGTATGTCGTAATAACTACCTACTGTATCATTTCAAAAACCATATATTTGTTGTTTTGACGACTTGTTATGTCGTTATAACTACAAGCGATAGATGTTATTATAAGACATGTATGCTGTAATAACGAGTTATTATGTGGTTAATTTGACCTATATCAAAAGCCGTTATTACAATACATGTATATAATCTTGTTATAACAAAAAACGACAAATGTATAACAACTTCTTATCTCCGTATAACGACATTACAAATAGCAATCATGACATATGTTGTTATAACGACATATACGTCACTATGAAAACATATGTCGACATAACGGCATATATCACATGTCATTGTACCATCACAAAAAGACGTTATTACGACATTAATGGACCTGTTATAACGACATATATGCCCATATTAAGACATAATAAGTCCTTATATAATATTATTTTAGAGTGACACGAATAGGTTTCAGTATTGTATAGTATGTAAAATACTACCAAAATGTATGTTGAGGCTGATGACGAGGACATTATAATCTACACTCCTGCCATTTGAAGTTTAGTACTTGACTATAAACGAATGTACTTTCCATTTTAAAGTAAAACAATTACTTTCACTGAGCTTTCAGAATCCCATTGGCTGACCGATTTTAATTTCAATGGTTATATTTAGTCCATTTCGGGGAAATTAAATTAAGATCGGGGGAAGAAAGTTAGAAATTATTTGCGTTGTGACTTTGATAGACTTTCTTATATGAAATCATTAATAGTATTTGTAATGACAAAGCGAACTGCTTATAATAAAAAGTTTACACTCTTGTAACTCTTTATGGAAAGTTACAAATTAAAAATTCATGATTATGTTATTTTGCACAAGGTAATAATTCATACTGGTCTAGCTTATACTCACAAATCTTTCTGTAGAACTTGATTTCGCAGAGGAATTTGGTGGAGTTAAGACAAAACTTTTGGTCGAACTTGTAGAGCTCACTGAAAATGGTGAAGACTGAATAGTAGGATCATTAGAAGAATGTTCTGTCAAATGTCCTTTGGTTGTTGAAGGAGTCTCTTTTTCTACAGGCATTTTTATATTACAAAACTTTCCAGTGAAATCGGGGAAGCATGCACACGTGTAATTATTCAATCCATCCAAGCATGTGCCATTTAAACAATTATTATCCCAACAGTCGTTGATCGAGTGATTACAGAACGATCCTGTGTAACCATCGAGACAGTTACATGTGTAATTTGCTATACCATCTATACACTGACCATGATTACATTTGTGGTTTTCGCAATCATTTGTTGTTATATTGCAAAAACATCCAGTATAATCCGGATCACAAACGCACGAGTACGAATTTATTCCATCAACACAGGAACCGTTGTTACAAACGTGTTCTGAACAGTCATCATTATTTATCGAACAATTATGCCCAGAAAATCCTTCTAAACAGGAACATTGAAATCCGTCTTGAGTATTGACACAAGATCCATTATTCAAGCATGGTGTTTTAGAACAGAAATCATAACGTGTACAATTGTCACCAAAGTAATCTAAAACAAAAACAATTAAATTACTATTATTGGTATATATTAGATATATAAACTTCTCATAAAAGTTGGTTAAGGATTAATTGATAAAATTTGGCTTCAACATTTAAACATGACACCTTTTCATGATTATTCTAAGCAGATGCACTTGTTTGCGACAAGTCTATGAGGAAATGTATGCATTAAGATTGATATCCTAAACAGTTAATACTTCGAAATGAATACATATCTATAAGGGGTTCACAGCAATGCATCACAGAAATGGTTATTAAGCTTTTATGGAGAAGTAAAATGAAGTAAGCTGATGCCACTGCTGATGGACTAATACAGATGGGTGCAGTCCTAACATAACATACACTTAACGCGAAAAGCGGTCACCAGGACTGCTTAAGCACACGTGCCGACCGGACGCGCGTCGCGCTCCTCGGGTTAATGCGCTCGGTCCAGTCGCACGTTCACATGCCTACATTTCTAATTCTATATGCAGTGGTACGGATGGAGGAAATAAAATGGATCTAGTTAAGTTACTGCGAATGTCGCTATATATACGTGTAGTAAAAGTTTTCTTAAAATTACACCCTCATTAAGGATTTATATGTAATATAACAAAGGAAATTAGCGCGTAGACATGTAATAAGGTATGTATGAAAAACTTCGTCAGTATATACTATAAAGAAACTAGCATGATTACTTTAACAATTTCATTTCATTTATTTCTTTTTGATTAATTTATTTGTGTATTTATTTTTTTATTAGTTTATTTATTCATAATAAATTTATGCATTTATTTTCTATTTTTTTATTTATAATTTTAATTTAGCTATTTTTTTTATAATACATTGTATATGAATATCATAAATATCATCATTATTATTATTCTTATTAATCTTATTATTATTATTATTATTATTATTATTATTATTATTATTATTATTATTATTATTATTATTATTATTTTCCTAAAATAAGGATAAATTTCATAATAGTCAATGTTCGGAAATTGCATTCAATATTTTTAAAATTCATCTCTTAACTCGTAAGGTTTTTATTTAATTCTAAATATTTTACTTACACATCAATATGGTTTTCATTTAAATATATAATGTATATATGTTTTTCCTTCAAAGCCTTCTATATGTACATGTTAATATAAGTTTTAAGTTGTAAGCAAGCGAACGTGGCTGTCAAGCACGTTCACGCGGCAGTCAAGCGCGTTAACGCGGTCCGGAAATTAAGTTCACGTGGAAATTTACGTTAACACAAACGCGTGTGCTCATAAGTCCTGAGCGCACGAGGAAAGCAAACGTCACGTTTACGCGACGTTAACATAATGTTATGTTAGGACTGCAACTCACTGTAGTTCTCGAGGGCATAAGTTTAGTTTTCAGTGTTTTAGTACTGATGTGAAGTATATACTTAAAACCTCCAGTCGTAAAATGTTGGAAATCACTCTATATCTAGGGAGTATCTCCAATATGCAAATCATTTCCTAGATTTATTATGCATTAGACGCAGCTGCCATAAATGACAAAATGCTAACAACCATACCGACAACACAAATTTATTACTGCACCCATAAGTTAAATGTAGATGAATACTCTATAGTTAGTGCAAGAAATATTAAAATCTAAAATGATATACAAAGCATCATTCACATATTTTTATAGATTCTTGCGGTTCGTTCTAGATTCATATTTCCGTCTTTTTACAGCATAGCGTGTGTGTAATATATAAAATGTTATGATTGTGTCATTGGAAACAATCTCCTTACCTGGTAAGCACACTCTGGTGCCATTTCTATCACATGTGTAATGACCAGATGTGTTATCGGATGGTTTACAGTATACATCACAATTATCGCCATAGTAATTCCTAGAGCAGACATATCCTAGTGTGAATGTAATGTTCATACGCCTGGAATTACTAAAATACAATTTTCATGAATTTCTTGACAAATATGACGATTCTTATGGATTCTTTTGACTTGAAAAATAGGCTTTTTATCTTATTATTTTTGTTTGTTTTGCTCTGTTTGGTTTTTTTCTAAGAACCAAACAAAAACAAAACGTCAGCATGGGAATATCTTGTATGACCTTGATGATATTGATTTGTTTTCGGTAAAGCGTAGCATCGAAGATCATTAATCGGTACATACAAAGTTGTATTTCTGAATATCAACATTATGTAATATAAATCCCAAATACACAAATTTGATGAAACTTTGAACGTACTTGAGGTCACCTCTGAATTGAATTGTGGTATATTAGAGGGCAAAATGTTTAGATAATGAACAGAAAGCAATAAAGAACATATACAAAACATAACTTGTTGTTATGTTAAGAAATATCGCTATAACATAGTCGCAATGGGTAAAAAATTATGAGAGGTAAAATGGTGTTAAATTGTTTTATTACAATAACACGGTTTAATAGCTTTAGTAGTAAGGCTAAATTTTCTTCTCTCAAACAAAGAAAAATCAGTTTCCTCACACTAGGATCTGAATTCAATCCAATTGTAACACATTGTTTTCGGCAAAAGATGTTACTCTCCATGGTGACTTCTGCCACATAACTGAGCCGGTAACTCCTCTTTTTTCTTCTAAATGGTTTTAAATGACATAACACTATAATAATGATAATGAGAAAATGATTTGTATTGCATTATAAATATAACTATTTGGATAATGCAGTGTAAAATTGTGAAAAACCGTGAAATCTTTAAATATCGAGTAAGTATGTTACATGTTACTTTGGAGAATTTGCTTGCAACACACACAGTCAATGGCTGTTTTGACATACTAGTGCTAGAGTGACGGTTGATGATGTTTTTTAACCTTTCAATTATTTAAATGTAATATATCATATATAAATTTAGTTTTAATCAATATCGAAAAAGTACCAAACCGTTAATCATTCTCAAAGTCCAAGGACAGATACAAAATCGTGTAAGTTTCAAAAAGGAACTGTTGTGAACCCCGTTCATATTTTATGTCCAAAAATATGTAATTGGATGGGACAACAAGTTTCACAACATTATAGAGGCCCTCTCCCCAATATATATCTCATATATCAATGCAGCTGTCCTTGTGTGCTGCAAGCATTTAAGAATTTTCCTAATAGGAAATAGGTTACGTTATAACTCCATATTTTGAAAAATCCCATAAACTATGACATAGAAAATGTTTTCAAATCGGTTACGAAATTTAAAGGAGAAGTAAAGGGTGAAACCTTTGCCACATATAGGCTGACTAAGATAAATATGAAAAAAAAACACAACGAGTCTTTCATTTTGCCATAAAATAGAAACTGGTTTTACATTTACACATAATCACTGCAAACACTAATCAAAAGGCCGATAATAATTAACAGTGAAGTGTTGACTGACACGGTATTGTATCTGCACCCGACAAACGAAAACGTCAGAATTACAAGTCAGGAGAGGGATACATTGTTGTAGCTATTATTATTTTTTTTTGTGGCAGTTGATTTTCTAGAAACCGCTATCTTTTTTTCTTTTTCTTTTCTTTTCTTTTTTCTGTATATACATTCATAACACAAGAAGTGAAAAACGAAGAAGTACCGAAGGGTAAAGTATATCTCATAGTCCATGGAATAAAAGAAAATAAAGGGCAGAATGCGTTCCACAGACTATCTAGCTGATTCAGTGATTTAAATGACGAAGGAATACTATATGTGTGGCTGACTTGACGATTTACCCTCTTTTCTTCTAATTATACTGAGAGGATCAGCAGTGTTGGGATTTTTCAATTCCGTGGTATTACTGCCTTATTACCTATGGTTTGCGGCCGGTAAATACTGATTTTGCGGTCTAAATCTGTTTATGTTTTCGGCGACTTCTTAGCAGAACCTGAAAAACGGATGTTTGCGCCGTAAAATCAACATTTATTCTCCATTTTAGGCGAGAATAGAGTTATTCCCGTTCTGAGTGCAACACCGGATAGTATATTTTAATGAGGGTCAAACTCGTGCACCGGATAGTATATTCAAATGAGGGCCGCATTACACACTATTATAATTTTAACTCCTGGTCCAAGAGGTATAATAGATCATAAACTCATTAAAAACGTATAAACATAAATTGTTCGTCAACAAATTTTCAATACTTCATAAAACAGCAATAAAAGAAACATGCGACAGTTGTTTTCTTTTTTCTTTTCTGTTTTCTTCTTTTTTTAACAAAAATGAATGCACATAATACGTCAACGACACAACACTTACTTCTTCGGGTCACTATTGCGGACAGGACAAGACATGTGAAGTAATTCGATAAATGCAAAGTCGCGATGTAGTACTGATTTAAGTTGCATATTTCCAATACATTTAAGAATTACATGTTGAACGACGAAAACTACTGTTTAGTTTCAGGTCTGATAGTAGTCTACTTTCATGAACTCAATGCACGCACGTATGGTACAGAATCACGAGTACACAAACATCATGTATGACGAAATGTCAATGCCAAATGCCCGTCATGTCGTTAATCGTTGCCAGAAAAAAATTAGTAAATTAATACGTTGGAGTTGTGTACATCAAATTCTTGTAATACTGATAAATAAATGGCATGTTCTGTTAGATATTTATAGTGCTGTTTGTATTTTGAGGAGGTTGACTGAGCTGAGGATAAGAATTTGCAAAAGGGGAATTAGGTCTAGACAGAACTGGAATTTCAGGAGATGTAGTTGAATTTGAAGAGTCACCATTAGAATTAGTGACACCGTGCAGAATGTGCAGAATATTGCTGTTTTCTTCTCTAAGGGTCTCGACGTATATTATTCATCATCAGTTTTATTAATCTTGCGCTTTGCCTGCTGAAAAAATAACTTCATTAAATTTGTTGCATTTCTGACGATAGATATTTAAGGACTTAATTGCACATGATTTTATAGAATTGACACTTTAAGTTTAGACTCATATTCTCTATCTTTCATTACGTCATCGGGATAATTTTAAGTGGATTCATCCACCGCCATTTCTACAAATTCTTCTTCACTGTCATCAAATTTAAATGCATAAGCTGTGCCTGTCATTTTCCTTATAATCCTCCTCTGGGGTTATATCAAACCAGACTATTTTCTGTTAGTTGGCTGCATTACCGTTGCTTAAGACTTTGAAGAAAGTACTGTTTGCTCTGAGATGGAATCGTGGTATTTGGTGCGATCACACCCTTATTTATTTCTCAATAACAGTATCACCTTTAGTTATTCGATTTTACAAAATCGTTTCTATCAAGCTGTGAAAACTTTCCGACTGAATAGATGAATACACAGATTTTCAAAATCCAGTTTCATCATACTTAGAAAGACAACTAAAATACATAACTCAGCTTAATTTTAATATTTGTATCTGCTTTATGAAGGACCATTACAATCCAAATTTGTAATAGGGATTAAGGCCAATAAAATCTGTAAAATTTCATTTTTGTTTTACCCTTTTATTGAAAATTTCATTTCATTTATTCCTAAATTGAAAATTCTTGTTTACTGCTTGTATAAAGCCGAACTGATACATTTTCATGTTTCGACATGAACGCACATGGCTATTAATAAGGGGTTTAATATTATTCCTTTTTTGAATATACTGTTAAAGACTGTTTGATACATTATATTCAACACGATTTAAAAGCTTGAAACATTCTAGGAATATTTGTTTTTTAAATTCTATATTATGTCTTTTAGTAAGGAGGCCTCCACATGGCAAGAGTTGGGCAGTGTGTAGACATAAGAAGGACCTCTCACGAACACATTTATATACTTATATATAGTGTAAAGATCCATTTTCGTAAAACATTGACAGACAAACTCTATGGTCATGTGGTGGAATACTACATGCACTGTAACTAACATTTCACTGTTATTAAACACAATTAGTAAGAGTATACTGGTATAGCATGACAGAAAGGGTAGTTTCATTATGCGTACTATTTGCATATTAGTTTTTATAAAATTTTACGAATTCTTAATAGACTTTGCCTTTGTATCATATTAAATAATAATAATAATAATAATAATAATAATATTAATAATAATAATAATAATAATAATAATAATAATAATAATAATAATAATAATAATAATAATAATAATAATAATTATAATAATAATAATTATAATAATAATAATAATAAAGAGTCAAGTGGGCAATCTGTCAAACTTGATCCTCATTTATCATATGAGGGCCAAAAATTCTGTCATTGTGTGTTTGCTGTCACTATATTAATATTTTTTGTGTTTAATTCTTCTATATATACATATAAATATACATATATATATATATATATATATATATATATATATAATATATATATATATATATATATATATATATATATATATATATATATATATATATATATATATATATATATATATATATATATATATATATATATATATACATATAAATATACATATATATATATATATATATATATGACTTAAAGCACTTTTATATGATTTATGCATCGATAAATATGTAAAGGAAACATGTGCTTACCTACTGGTGTAAATATATTGTAGGATAGCACGAGAAGTTTTAAGTATACATTTGGTTGTTTTCTCTTTCGTCTTATGAGAAGGGTTTGGTGATGCCTTGGGTTAATCCAACATGAGTACAGACCCATCCATCTTTGACAGTATTATATAGGTATATAAGTTGTACGTCTTAAATATAAATAAATTATTTTATGTATTGTATTATGGTGTAGGCCCTATGTGTGGAAGATTAATTTATTGCTAATGTTGGGACCATGCATTGCGAATACTTACACATTTCGCAGAGATATGCCCCATTTTGTTTACTTAAATATTCCCCTGGAAACGCAGTTGAGATATCTTTATCTCCAAGTTTTGCAAATCTGTGTGTAAACGTACTTGTTTCACATTTAGCTTCATGAACTGCAGCTTCTAGATAGGCATCTTCTGCTTCTAAGGGCCAAAATTGGAATGCATCATATGTTGTACATGTATTGGCAAAAATAAAAAAACTAGATCTAGATCGAAATTGCCTAGATCTAACGGCAATGACGACAGCGAGATATCTCCGTTTACGTCAGTTATATTTGTTTGCATGTACCTGATGATCCTAGCAACAGACGTGTAGGGATATTTAAAAAGTTCACGACTGGTATGCGATCAATTTACGGGCGTAACCAATGAACGTCTACACTATCAAATGTCGCGTTACTAAAATTTTTGCATTAAATGTCTGTTATGCAAATCATGCCAGAATACAATGGTGTATGTTATCCAATGGACATGTTACTTAACGAAAAGAATATATTCAAAGCAAATAAATTTAAAACTGTATTTAAGGCTTAAAAAATTTCCAATGGCTTGGTATGACCTTAAGCAATGGCGGTGGATTTAGAAAGAGAGGTATTGTTGTATCGCCTTTTTGTTCATATTGTATCACAAACTCATTCATCCAGCATTTGAGGGGCTATTTTTGTTTTCCTTTTTGATATGCTACTTAGCACCTCCTTTGAAATCTTAGATAGATTCACGACTGTAAATCATTGCATAATTAAGTTTAAGTTTTGGTTTTTATATTCTGTGTCGAACTATTTTAGGCATGAGCCAAGCGCCCTTTCAACAAAGTAATGCTAGTTAAATGTCACAGTATAATCTTACATAATGAAATGGTATTCTTATTGTATCAGTGTTTTCCACAGACCACGCGGTCAGAATCACCGCCTTCCCTTGTACCAGGATCGAATAAAGGAATTCATAATATCATCATATTTCTGCAAACTACCCAATAGACACTACCATTTGAAACATTACATATTTGGATTCTATGAGGCTTACGTATTAAGATTCTAATATTGTACATTCGCGATCATTATGCAAGTTTAAGAAGAAGAACAATTAATACTTGCCTAGGCACAGGAACAATTTCTGATAATGTACATATGACCTATTCAATCACAATTTGAAAGTGTTGAAATAAAAACCATGATAATAAAAACTGAATGTGTAGAGGGCAACTATCCCACTCGAAAAGCACCGTTTTCACCGCCTGATGTTGTCACGTGCTTGCAATGGACTATTTATAACTTTTAGCCCGCTACTTTCTTTTTTTTTTTCTTGTGGAAAATATTGACTGTATAACTGTATATTATATTGTATTGCATTAGGAGTCTTCATTAAGTGGTATGCATCGTGAATATAAGGCAACTGATGTTATGAATAGTAATGGATATATAATGAACCAAATCAAAGGCCGTATCTTTGTTCTGATATTGTTTGTCCCTGAGAAACTAATAGTCCACTGCGGTATGGAACTAATAGTAATAATAAATATTTTTCTCAGTCCAGTTGTCAGTATCTTGGCACTGATTCGAAATAATCCCTATCATCCTCCTGCATAGCTCTCTCCTGAGATGTGTTTAACAATTTGGTAATGCGTTTGCTCTTAAACTATTTATAATTTCGATTATTTAGGCCTTGTCATTACTGAAGAGACATATACTTTCGAAATTATCATATGACACACCACATTAAATGCCGTATAGATGTTCTGATATTTATAATTATACCACTGGGGGATATTTATATTTATAATTATACCACTGGGGGATATTTATAATTATAATTATACCACTGGGGGATATTGCAGCTGGAGGACTGTTAGTCATTGTGGGTGTCTAGGTTTTGGAATCTAGGTACTGACCCGAAATATATTCTTAAAGTGAAAAGGGGGTTTTGAATTAATATTAGACTAAGGAGTATCTTCCTCGTGCACAGATCTGTCCGTAGACCGGTCCCTTGGATCTTACTTTTAGCTCAGTACCTTTGCTATTCTGATATGTATATTTTCGTTTTCCACCATTTAGGTTTTGAAATTGTCACTGAAAAGACATAAGTTGTCGAAATGTACATACATTGCACCAAATTAAAACATGTATCTATGTTCTTATATTATACTTACCCTACATTACCAAATAATCGCAAGGTATGCAGGTTTACATTTTGAAAACTGTGACAAGCTGTACTTATTTGTTCAAATTGTACGTTAGATTTGTTGAAAGTTCCCCATGGTTTCGCGTACATGTAGATATAAAGTGGAAACTGTAAAAGAAAAGAAGCGTATTGTATCATAAGATCTTTGATATCGATCCACTGATGTTTTAATGTGGCATGTTTTACAATCACTATTTTCTAGAAATGTGAAGTATATTGACTTACAATGTTGTTATCGAAATCTCTTGGATATGACGAGAGATATTTACTCATTATGCTGAGGTTGAAATGGTTTTTACAATTTGAAATCCTGGAGCTATGTATACAACTATCACAAAATCCTTCGCTAGGAATATAATCACTTGGTAATGCACAAGGACCGTTGCTGAAAATTAGTAAACACTTTGAATTGAAAAAAAAAACCCATATAATTCCATATAATGATAAAATAAGAGAATATTTTACACAAGTATATGAGATCAATATGAGACCTATTACATGTAATCTATAGTTTGAGACCGGTAGTATTCGATATATTTATGCAGATAACAGAATGCAAACCCGATTTCGAAGTTTGCTTGTAGTGCTATACCCAGTCCTATATCAGGGCATTCGCAATCGTTTAAATTTTGCAAATATATTTCAATGATCTTTCTACTGTCTACAAGTATCTGTAATTTGAAAGTATTAACATTCATATTCGAAATCCTACATACAAGAAGTACAATCAATACTTTTATGTCATTGTTAACTTATAAATCACATGTCATTTACGTACTAGGATTTATTTTATGTCATGCAGCTCAATCAAATCTCTCTCTCTCTCTCTTTCTCTCTCTCTCTCTCTCTCTCTCTGTGCGTGTGTGTGAAATTATCATTTTAAATACAATATCTTTATTTTAACATAAATATTTCTATTTTGAAAAGTGTTAATTGCAGGTAGTTAATATTTGTGTACATGTTTTTATACCGTGCAGGTTAATTTCAATAGTACTTTTAACTTCCTTAATTTTTTCAGTATTAAACATGTTTTTCAAATGGTTTATAAGGATAAGAATTTCTGTATTGAAATATGTACAAATTTGGTAATGAATTTGAAGATATTTCAAATGAACAAGATAAAACAATTTTATCCTGATTTGGGTATTACTGCAATTTGGTAGACAAAAGTACGAAATGAGGTTAAGGTTGCATTTCAGGAAGATATTAAAATATTATTACCCATTAAATAAAGGACAAATATCAGGACACAATCCTTTTTGCTGATAATATACAATTTTCATGAAGCATATATTTATACTGCAGCAATTGCTGTACTACATATTAACGTTAGTAAGGATATCTCTGCTGATTGTTTGTGGGGAAAAGTATAGCATAACTATCACTTATAATTCAAAGGTTCCCTCAGTTTCATAACATGCAGGTTTCAGGATAATATGTGATAGTTACATTTGATACATTCAATTTCGAAGATTTTATTCGCACTTCTTTCGTGGTATTTCCCGATATCATATAAATACAAACGATGTCACTATTTACAGTAACAACTTTATTTATTAATCCCTTTTTAAAATTATATGTTTTATTTAATTTCCTACTATAAAAGTTTATGTTTGGTTAAGTCTGAATATTGCTTACCTGTGCAGCAAATATTACACCATAACAACGCAGTATCAATTTTGTCCAATTCATAGTGAGAACCCTGGTACCTCGAGTTGAATAAACCTGACCTAAAATCAAAACTAAAAAATCATATAACATAAAGCTATGTTTCAGAAGTTTTTATTTTATTCACATAATTCTATTTTCCTATCATGTTCTACAATACGTTACGTTCGATGTACCAGTAGCATTGCCCATCATACATTTACAACCTAAAGGCTCATAAAGGGAAGACAGAAAACATCTGAGAAAACTCTATCACACAAATCACCAAGGACATGTAATGTAGATAAAACATGATTATAAACATGATGTGTGTGATTGATTGGTTGATTGATGTTTACGTCACACCACGAATATTTCACATATATGTTGGCGGCTTCTGCGTATTGCGGGGCATACAAATTTTGACCTTTGCAACGGACCACCCGAAGCAGTGAGGGATCTTTAACGTGCCATGCATACCACGACACGGGGCCTCGGTTTTTACTGTCTCATCTGAAAGACAGGACACCGGCATGACCAGAGCGGAACTCGAACCCGGTCCTCCCGATCAGGAGTCCGACGCGATACCACTAGGCCACACCGGCTTATATATTATATATATATATATATATATATATATATATATATATATATATATATATATATATATATATATATATATATATATATATATATATATATATACATATATATATATATGTATATATATATGTATGTATGTGTGTGTGTGTGTGTGTGTGTGTGTGTGTGTGTGTGTGTGTGTGTAGGTGTGTGCGTGTATTAGTATATATATACATGTACATGTATATTATCAAGTTAAGTCAAATCAAATCAAATTATCCCATTCAAGGTATGAAATGCTGTTGAACTGAAATTCCGATGTCTGAAATAGATGTGCACAAATGTCTGTGAACATGTAATCCGTGCTCTGCCCGTCATTAAGCGGTTCCGTAGTCTGTAGGAGTCCCGACTAACAGTCAGAGCGACGAGGCTTAGGACCTAGTCTAAGTTTGGGCTAAGCCCGTCATAAGAGTCCCCACCGCCTTTTCAGTCAGCCTGCAACGATCGAGTTCATTTCTGTATAAGGCTGTGGAGGGGCGCAATAAAAGACCAATGGTCTTTCCTTTGACTTTGGGGTTGATGTTGAAGACTTTCATTATTCTACAATAAGACGAGCTGAAATTATCGGTACTTTTTATACTCCTTAGTACCGTAGATCACAGTAAGAAATTGTGATAAGAAATTACGCCTGATATATAGTGTTTTCCGAATTAAGATAGAATGTCTGAATAAGATCTGTAAATTTTACCAAAAGTGTATCGAAGTTGATGATAATGATGATATCTATAACTCTAAGTCAGTAGGGATTTGTTTTGTTTCGTCGTTTCTACTTTGGGGTTTGTTTTTTGTATTTGTTTTTTCTTTCTTTTTCTTTGCTTTTTTTCTCTGGTTTTTTTTATTTTTGTTTATTTATTTGATTTGTTTTTTTTGGGGGGGGGGTGTTTTTTGTTTCGTTTTGTTTTTGTTTTGTTTTGTTTTGGTTTTTTTTTTTTGGAAAGGGAGGGGGGGGGGTGTTGGGGTTTTTTTTGTATTTGGTGTTGGCATTATAGATGGGGGAATTATATGTTATTAAAGCGACCCAACATCTTAATATATTTCTCTTTTCTGTACTACTGAGGTCCTTGCTATACTTGCTAAATAATCAAAATAGTTTTGGGATATTAATTGCTAATAGAATAAAACATCATTATATATTTCAGTATGCTAATGATACATCTCCCATCCTTGACGGTGCAGGACACACATTATTTCCAGCATAAGAAACAGAATTTTATATCGGCATAATATATAATAAGGGCTAGACCGACTGCATCAGAGAGATCTAGAAAGGGGTATCTAATAAAGTACGGTTCTATTTTGTTCCATCACGAAATCAATTTGTCTCGTGGTTTTATTATTTTTATTATTATTATTATTATTATTATTATTATTATTATTATTATTATTTAGTTTTTGTTCTTTTAGAATCTATTTTTTACTTTATTCGGGTAATTTCGTAGATTTTCTCCTGCTTACAATGCATTCATTTTGTGTCTTAACTGATTAACTTTTAATGATAATTGAAAAGAAATATAAAATTAATCTAAAGGATTTTTGCATTTCTGTTTTCAGATAGTAAAAGAGGAATGGGACGTTGTATCTATTATTATTTTGTACTAAGATTTAATGGATTTTTTCTTAGGGCTAATTAAAAGATATTGATGAAACTCTGAAGTGATGAAACTCAAGTTTCCCTACAAACGATGCTACAAATGTTTCAGCCAGATTCGTAAAGGGGTGGATTCAGGGTTGGACAACAAGTTCTTCAGAGGTTGCCTTTTGGCAAACTTATTCAAACTTGTTTCATAGATCATCAAGGGTGTCTTGTACATTAGTGATCCTGGTTCCCTTTTGATGTCAAAGTTTCGACTTTTACATGTATTTTTGACGGATTCATTTCAACACATTTCTGTCATTTTACTGAAGTTCCTGAAAAGCATTTTGGTTTTTTTTTTTTTGGAAAAGGGGGGGGGGTTGTTCTAGCTATGCCAGAGCGTGTTCCTTTCATAAGTATTTTGTTCTAAAGACCAAGTGATTAACCAAAAAGAAAAAAAATACGCACACAGGGCTACGAAATTCGAACGCATGAAATTGTCTGTAATTTTTATGAACGATACCAAGGTACTGTTTGACGGTATGAAGCTCCCCCTCCATGTGTTAAATGATATAGAACACGACCATGCATAGTGTCATCCATTTTGGGATTCGCAATTGATATGAAAACATCAACACCGACTTTGCAGTATTTAACTGAACTTTGCATATCGAACACCGGATGGTACTCTTTCGAATTTATACTTTGATTCATTCAATTTACAAATTACACTAAAAAAAGACCGTAAGTTAAGGCGGAAAAAGAATTCTGATTGAGTCTTTTACATAATTTTTTGTATAGTTGTCTTGATCTATTTAATGAAGGTAAGCAATTTACCTTCTTTCGTCAGTTATCAAAACACAATATGCACGAGAATACATTTTTTCTGAAAATTTATATGGTATTCAGTCGTTTGCTAATGACCAGATAGTGTTTAAGGGAGCGATATAGGCCCACTTTGGCCTCTTGTTTGTTTTAATTTTATGTATTGTGTTTGTGATTTTGTCTATCAAAAAGTTTCTTTAATAGATAAAAAACATGAATCCTTTAGTACATTGATAACTGGCAAATAAATAGATCCTCACCCACCTACAAAAATGTTCGATCAGGATCGACATTGAGGAAGTAGACTTGGGAACGCTCAAGACTAACTGTATTACCCGTGACAATCATTCCTTTAACGTTGGTTTTTAACTAGGCGAGTCCAAACTGCATTTTATATTGCCTTATCGTCAACAGTTAAGATATGAAAAGATAAATTTTAGTTTTTCGGTTACTAAACCTTTATCCAACCTGAAGAGCACGTAACATAACAATGTCTCTCACATTTAGTGCATTAAAGTGTTAAGATATCGAGCGGTAATCAATAAAGAACGTCCCTTATACAAGATAAAATAGAAATAGAATAGGTTATCATGAACTCCTGGAAGAACCAGAGCTTAATGCATTGTGTGTCAGTAGTCGGTAAAGGTTAAGTGTTCAAAAGAAGTTTATTCTGCAAAATTTCTGTTAAAATTTCTTCTCTTCACGAAGGCCTTTGAGTAAAATATACCGTGTAATATAAATGTAACAAGAGTTTTTTTTCTCCCAAAACACATGGAGTGAAAATTGATATATTTTAACGTTTGAATAGTTTGAATAAATAAAGTCTTCTTTAAACGTGACTTACTTCTGATTAAGTTGCATTTCTGCAAATGTGCACATGTAAACACCGATATGAAGAGGGCTTTTTCACGTTACCATTATGCAATTAAATCATTTATAATTGTAGGGTGTGGGTTGGTCCTGTCGTATCGCACTAGACTTTCAAATATGAGGACCCGCATTGGATTCTGACTGTAGGTTAGAATTTATCTAATGTAATCTTTTTTCTCCCTCTCTGACCTTCTGACGGCATATTATAAACTGAGGCTTAAGTAACATTACATATTGGTACATAAAGATTCTTCACTGCCTTGGTTGGGTCCGTAGCATAGGACAAAATGATAAAGCAATGTGACAGACAAGTGCCGCCACTATATACATGTAATTGCATTAATCATGGAGTGATTGAGCACAAAACAATAAGAAGAGAAACTGGATGATTGATTTGGGCCGGTGTTATATAGTAGTTTTTCCCCCTAGCCATTTTTCCCCCCGGAAAAATGGCTGTATAGTAGTTTTCCCCCCGGAAAAATTGCCGGGGAAAGACTACTATATAGTGGATTTTCCCTCCAATGTGAAATTCCGGATTTTCTTTTCACACATACATGTAAGTAAATCCAGCTTGTTACCTTGTTAAAAATAAATAGATTTCTATTTAAAATAGAGATATCTCAACTTTTTATACGGAGATATATCCAATTAATTCAGAGATATCTCATTTTCTTAAGTAGCAATGTCTTCAATTTTAATCTCTTTTCCAAATACAAATGCATTTATTTAGAACAGAGATTTATACACTAGAATTTCATTCGAGATATCTTTATTTAATCCGAGAAATCTCTATATATACAAATGGAAAAAAGAAAAACAAGTTAGTTTTTATGCCCCCGGAATGAAATTCGGGGGCATCTAGTTTTTGGCCTGTCTGTGACTCTTAGCCTGTGGCAAAAACCTTGACTATATCGTTTGTACAAAGAGGTACAAGGCCTTGAAAATCCACATATAGTTTTCTTGTGATTACCTTTTATTTGGGACCATGATTTTTTAACTAGTGACTTTGACCTTGGTGCTCTACGTTTTCAAAAACTTAAACTTTGGCTGTATATTTTGTACCAAAAGGAGAAGGGGTTTTGAACTTCATATATAGATTACTTGTGATAAGATCTTTAATTTGGGACCATGACTTTTGACCTAATGATCTTGACCTTGAAGTGTGACCTACTTTTCAAAAACTTTAACCTTGACTATATTTTCTACACAAAAGGGTGTAGAGCTTTGAAACTTAGCATATAGATACTTTTAGATGAAACCTTTCATACTTTGCGTAAGGGACAAGGAAATCACATTCTTGTGATCATGATTTACAACAACTGCGACTACACAAGCCTTGTCGTAGATTGCAAATCGTGGACACCTGGGTGGAATTCCCTTTTGTTATTTTCATGTTCATCATGTATTTTTACATGATGAGCGATATTGTGATATATGAAATGCATCAGTCTTAATTTATTTAGGAACTGAATGTTCAAGGAATTCTTGCACGTTCAATTCTTATATTTGTCATTGGAACATTTTGATTGATAAATTCCTATTTTACTTATGTTGTATTATGAAAAGTTGCCTTGGATCGAATCTTAAGTCACAGCCTGACGTATATAACACTACTATATAACACCGGTCCCTCAAATTTATCACAATTATATCCTAACAGCCAGATCCAGTACAATTATAAGAATTAATCTTTATTCTTTCATATTTCACGTGGACCAAGGAACTTTCACCACGAGGAAACTTTCACCATGCATATAACACAGACTGAAAGTTTCCTACCGATACGCGCATGCGCAAAACATCAAAAGGGAACTTTCAGCACGGGGGAACTTTGAAACTGTTACACCGGCACAAGCCGGCCCATTTATTGATTTAACTTTAGAGAAAACACTGTGATTTACTGCTGCCCTGTAAAGTACTATGATTCACTGCGGTATTACTTTGTTTACTAGATATCATCTTGGTCACTAAAGGTCATTAAAACGCTTGACAAATACGTTACGTTCACAACCTTTGTACATATTATCGTGAATTTTTTTTTTCCTGTTACCGGGTATAAGAGCAGAAAATTATGACATCATCTTTGCGGCGCTATTTATAGATACATGTATGTATATACGGCGATGCTGTGCTCAATGTTTAGTTTATTTTTAGAAACCTTGCTGTACGCGATAGTATAAAAGGGATTACCGGAGAGGTTCAGTTTACCGAAAAGATCTTAAAATCTACCGAAAGAAAATTACAGAATAAAAATTTACCAGTATTTCCTCTGATTATAATTATAAGTGATCACTGAAGAAATTGTATTCTAAGACGAATATGTAAACTTATACCAAACAATGATACATATAATGAAGCATACAGAATATGTTTTAAGTCACGTTATACCGATTTAAGCCTTTTAAGTCATTGATTCAAATTTTAATTCCATGTCATCATCTATAATTTCATACATTTGTCTGAAACAAAAATGTCTTAGGTTGTACGATTAACCTCCAAAAATAAGAGACGAGATGGGCATAACGTCATAAAAACAAATTTTCTACGATATTTTTAAAGGTTAATTGTACAGCAAAAAGATTACTTAAAGATAAATAAAGACAACAGGTCATGTTTGAAATTATTATCACTAATTATGTAGATATGAAGTTTGAATTAAAGTTTTCATAGAAATTAGTAAGAAATTGCAAGAAAATTAAAAGTAATTCAAAATAATACAAACTGTTTTGATACTACTAATTTAAACCTTTTTGTTCAAAATTCCAAAAGTATAATAGATAAAAAAAATTCCCCATGAATTTTTAAACTTAAACTGTAACATTTAAATTCAAATTTTTATTCTTTGATTTGATTTCATTGTAATATTCTTAATTTGGATTCAGTCAATAATATTGAAAGATATTTTGAATTTAAAGGTTATATTGAAAGCATTTTAAAGAAAAAAGAGGAGTTACCGGCTAGGTTATGTGGCAGAAGTCACCATGGAGCTATATAATACATGGATATAAATAATATACTAGAACATATAACACATTACAAAAATATTTGATTGTAGTGCAATTACGATACGGACTTAGGACGGTTATTTAATTTGACAAAAGCCAAACAAATGGTGTGGTTAACCGGTTTACGGGCCCACCTTCCCACTCACCGTAACAGCAGAACAATCAAAGGACGTACATTTAAAAATTTATAAATAATCCTCCATGTAAAGAACAAGGGTCAACAGGTATCGCATATTGAGAGGTCATAAAAATATAAACACGTAAGATATTGTAAAACACATAATGGTATAAAAATATATGCGACATCAACATGATAAACCGTGCTCTGCCAGTCTGAAAGCGAGCTAAGACCCTAGATCTGTAGGAGTCCCGACTAACAGTCAGAAGGGACGAGGCTCAGGACCATGTCTCCTCTGAAAGAGGTTTGAACAAGGCCTGTCATATAGTCCCCACCCCCCTGTTAGTCAGCGTGCAACGTTCAAGTAAAAGGCTGTAAAGGGGCCAAATACAAGACCTATAGTCTTTTTGATGATCTCAATATCATATTGTCTATTTAGGAGACGTTTGACTATTTTATTACATGATAAAATAACGTTATCGGAGCCTTTTACTTTCCTTAGTTTATATACGAGATCACCGTAAAAATTAGGATGGGGAATTCCATTGGATACATACTGTTGAAAAGAAATTTTTCCAAATTTAGATAGAAGTTCTGAATAAGATCTGAAGAATTTGCCGAATGTTTTTCTTAGCTTGTGATATCTGTAACCCTGAGTTAAAAGTTTAGTAGTAATTTGTAAATTTCGTTTATGAAAGTCCAAAACATCGGTGCAGCCTCTGACAAATCGAACTAATTGAAATATATAGATACCATATGATGGGAGTCGAGGGACATCGCCATCCAAGTAAGGGAAATTTACAATAGGAAATCCAAAATCCTCACGTTTATCATAAATATTAGTATATATTAGGTTGTTGATAATTTTGATGTTTAAATCTAAGAAAGGTGTAGATTTATCTCAAGTATTAGCTTTATTCAATGTGAGCTCTGGTGGATATATTTCTGATATAAATTGTTCGAATTCAGGGTTGTCGATAACCAAAATGTCATCCAGATATCTGGAAGTATTATTAAATTTGTCAATGAGGTCAAAACGTTTTTATTTTTGAATAGAAACCATAAAATCCCTCTCATAACAATAAAGAAATAAATCTGCTATCAGAGGCGCGCAGTTAGTACCCATAGGAATCCCAACTATTTGTTGATATATCTTGCCATCAAATTGCACAAAAATATTATTCATGAGAAAATCTAGTGCTTTACATAATTCCTTGCAAGTCCAGTATTTATATGAAGTATATTGTTTGTTGGAAAAGAATCCAGAGTTATTGGAAGTACATATGTACGTTTTAGATTCTCTGTGAAAACACCATTGTATATGAGACAGCAACTTGCTTTTAATCAAATCATGAGGCAGAAATGTATAAAGTGTAGAAAAATCAAATGTAGAAATTTGAGTCGCTTTGAAATTTAGCGAAAGAAGTTTGTCGATAACTTCATGAGAATTTTTAATCGATCAAAAGTAATTGATGTTACTATTATGAAATGCGACATCACAATATTTGATAATATGATCTTTTATAGCAGTTAGAGCAGACGTAATATGTTTCGATAGTACCGTAGTAGAGCTGTGGCTAGAATAAGATATGAAACGTGATTTACAATTTATATGGACTTTTATGTAGTTTTGGGAGCGAATACATGGTTGGTAGATCAGATTTATCAGTTTTAATTTTAAGTAACAGATTTTATATTTTAAGTAACAGATTTTATATTTGATACAAAGTAAAGATTGGTGAACAATTATTCCAATATATATATATATATATATACAGTATTTCATTTCCAAAGTCTTATATCAAAATTCAAAGTTAAACTGTAGCATAGGTTTATTAATTTGATATAACAATTATGATAGTCCTATTGTATTGATTAATCTTAGTGTGATTTGATTTGTACTATAAACATTAACAGTAACACCACTTGTACTTGACATGATTATCCAAATATTATTTGCTTTTAAATTTTTTTGGATTAATTACAAATTTGCTTTCAATATTAGTTTGAATTATATTTGAGCCCAGCATAATTTGTTTACATTGACTTGCTGTCAAGTTTTGTAAGTTTTGATAACATTATTTATTTCAGTGAATGACCAAAAATCTTGCATGCTAGTCAAATGTTTAGTTTTTTCTATTGTTTATATAAATGTTTTCCTAGAGAAAAGTTTTTCATCTGATCTGTATATCATTTCTAATCATATTCAAGTATCAGTAAGAAATTTAGAATACAGAAATGAACTTTCAACATACTTGGTATGTTACACTTGCCCTAGCTAACACATATCGATTTTCATCAATACATTATGTTTATTTCAATCAAAGTGTTTTAAATACTTGGCATGAAATGACTGAACACATAGCATTAACATTTACTGTCATTTTGTCTGTCTGTGATAACTAGACATGTATAATGTGTAATGACTTTCCTGCCTGCACAACTAGACAGAAGATGCTTACTCCTCCCTTAAAACTGCTTTAATATCGAGATTTCATCGCCATCGAAATTGCATCTACATTGCACTTTTCAGACCCTTTTTTATGTCACCTGCGAAACAAAACATTTTAATCAATTTGTCCGATGTCCATCCGTCTGTCTGTCAGTCACGCTTTCACATTATTGGTCATTATTTAGTATTAAACATTCTATACTTCAAATCAAACTTGCAGGATTGATTTATTACGATGAGACCGTCAAGGTCATATTCAAGGTCAAGTTTATGGGTAAACATATGGCAAGCGACATCGTGTTTGGGAGCAATGACTTTTCCTTTAATTTTTCAAAACAATTATACATGTCGCCAAATTACACACTAAGTACTAAGGGCCACGTGCTAAGTATTGACTTGCTAATAGTTTTAAAGTAGTTTCTTGACGATATCTTAGGATGCCATTTTTCTGTATGAAGGGGCATTATCATTTCAAATTTTATTCAATCATAACCAACAAACATCACAATTTAACTTTTTTTCAAATTACAGTATTACTTCTAGGAACATATCATAATCAAACTTGTACTGAGATTATTACATAAAATCATAAAGAGAATGGTGTTTAAAGAACTGTACACTATAGGTAGGTCGAAACCTATAGTAATGGAAATATAAGTCAGTGAACAATTTGGTTACGGGCGAAACTTTGACGCTTGCGTCAATAGATTTTCTTGTTATTTATTGTTTTACATCTCTCCTGAATTATTTCACATATATTGTGATGGCATCAGTATGATGCAATGCATAGAAATTTTCCGGAGCATTGGTGGAAATATTACGTACTGCAGTACCTCAAATTTCACTTTCACTAGGGTCAAGCACTGTAACCTGCGTTCTCCTTAATTTTGAGTACACCAGGTATAATATACCAGGTTCGCCTATATTTTACATTGTTACACATTGTATTAGCAAACTGATACTAGTAAACGGGTTCCAAGCGAAGGGTTTGATCTAATTGACTGTATGTGATTGATCCAGTACTGTGTTGCTGTGACCTTCTCTACTATGTGAAGCCGATTTAGTCCATTGGATGAGATACTCGGCTGTTGATCGGGAAGCCAGGGCTCGACTCCCGTCATGGGTGCACTGATGTCCTCTCTTTTTGGATGAGACAATAAAAACCGAGATCCCGTGTCTCGGATTTTGGGGCACGTGAAAGATCAATCAATACTTCGAGAGGCTCCGTTGCACACGTAAAAATTTCTATGCGATGCGTCAGGCAGAAGCCGTAAGCATATACGTAAAATAATGGTGGAGTGACGTAAAAGAATAATAAATCAAACAATTTTTACTCTGTGTAAGTCTACATTCATTACATGAAATGCAAAAGTTGTTTAAATGTTGTCTATATTTTGAGCCGAACCTTTGCAGCTCAGTTGGTATTGTGCTTGGCTCTTAATCGAGAGGCCCGGTGTTGGAGTCCAGTCTCTTGGATGATACAGTAAATCCCAAGACCCGTGTCATGGTAACTGTAAAATGCTAAAGATCCATTACGGTTTCAATGGGTCATAGTACAACATAAATCTTTATGTTTTTGCGATTCATCATTGAGATGTCTTGACTGGACAAAAATGTTTGAGCATTTGTAAAATCAAAAAACAACAAAACGGTAACAATTGCAATTCATTTGAGATGTGTTATAAATACATTATAGTTATTTATTCCTATAGCATTATGTTGAAGAGAGTTTTTCATTCCCTATTTAGCCAAACACCTGATATTTTTTCCTTCTCTCCAAGGTTCCATTTATATCAACTATTGTGATTTGAGTAAAAACAAAAATTGCACTTGTTCCATTTGCATTATACTTTGTGAAGACGTTGAAAACGTAAACGTCGTGACAGGCGCATTTAATGTAAACACAACCATAAAATATGTGTATGGTCGTAAGCATTGTGTACTGCAAGGTGAATCTGAAATAAGCGATATATATTGACACACCAGTGCCAAACAAATCGATTAAACTCAGAGTAGGAATATTATCTCTTTAAATTAAATATATATACCCTTTAAACGTTACGTTAAAGATAACTGTACTCGCAATATGACGTCAAAATTTATGGTAAATGTTACCTATGCCAACCAAAATGTTAGTCCCGCAGCAACAGGGTGTATATATATATATATATATATATATATATATATATATATATATATATATATATATATATATATATATATATATATATATATATATATATATATATATATATATATATATATATATATATATATATATATATATATATATATATTTTATATGATGTTTAATTGCAATGGCACTAAACGTATTGGACGTATGAACCAAAAATTTATGATGCCCCACTCCTATTACCTTGAGGGGCAGATTTGGTGTAGTGGTTAAGCGCTTGGCTTGCGGCGCCGACGATCCGGATTCGATTCCCGGGTTGTGCGACTATGTTTAAGAGGTTGGTTACCTCCTGCTTCCATATCGCGATATAACTGAAAAACTGTTGAAAGCGACGTAAAACACCAATTAACCAACAACTTATGACCTTGACATTTGACCCCAAAAACAAAAGGGTACACCTTCCACTCATGGTGAATAAGCGTGTGAAGTTCCATTGCAATAGCACTTAACATATTGGACTTATGGTCCGGAAATCAATTGTTGAAATACGCGGCCCGCCAACTTCACATCAAATTAAGAGCCGAGATTTGCAACTCGGGCAGAAACAAGTCTTGCCGTTTGCGGGAAACCGTTTTATGCAAGTGGAGTAAATGAAACAAAAAAGCAAAATACGAAAGTAACTGGTGTCAAGTGACTATGACACAACAATGCACCACAGCCGACATTCACGGAAATTGTTAAGACCAGGTGCCCGGGGACAGTTAGCGTCTCCTGAATAGCTAGCCACATCAGCCTTGAATGCCCTTACATTTAGAAGAAACAAATGTAATCCAGCACTGCAAATATAAACAAATGAGAACCAACACCGTGTAGAAAGTGTCACTGCCACATAACATCAGGGATATTTTGTAACACTTTAAACGTCACACCCTCCACGGGAACTTTACTACAAGCTCCACACTGCAAAGTGTGGAGCTGTGCAAACATTAATGCAAATACGAAAGTAACCGATGACGATGTCAAGTGACTATGACACTAACAACAATGTAAAACAGCGGATATTTTCGGACCCTGAAATTCGGAGGTGAGACCAGGTTAAATAAAAAACAACTGATGCTACATCACTGGAACCGAAAAACAAGGAACCACGTTGGCCTCGTGAAAATTGAATGTAAGACCTGCAGGTCATTTCACAGTGGTTTTTACAAATTATTTCGGACTTTTCGTAACTTTCAGTCTCAGATAATCCCGAATTGGGAGTTCTTAGGGCCATGATGATATCTGTGACACCATTAAATATATTCTGTACACTGATGTTTAATATTATATTTTATCTAGGTAAATGTGACGCAAAATCCTTAAAATTTATCGTACATACTTTTTGAAATAGTCTGCAAGTGGCTTAAGAAAAGCGTTTGCAGTCAATCTAGCTGCAATCTTATTAAAACGCAACTTGTATTTCGCTTCTCTACGATACTCTCCATGTACAAGGAGAGTAGCGTAGAGGAACGAAGTACAAGTCGCGTTTCAATAAGATTGATCTAGCTGCACCTTCAATTTATTCCTACGGTATGCAAACGATATAAGAACAAATATTAATCAATAATACATTTAAAAAAGTATCGCAGAGTAGGATCTATAAAAGCACAAGCGGAACAGTTCTTAGCGTTATTAACATTTAATATATACACATTTACATTTTATTACACAAATTGTAGGTATTTTAATACTTACCTCAGAATAGGTACATGTAACGTGGTTGCAGATAGGATCTTTGGATTGAATTTTAAAATACACTATTAATATGAAGCGTTAAACAAATTGTAGGTGTCCTTATATTGTAGCAGTAATCGGGTGGGATTTCTTTCGATATTTTGATAACATTTCTTTCTTTTTTTTTTTTTTTTTGGACTGTCACAGAGTATTATCGATGGTTTAATCCGGACCTTTTTATGAGTAGCAACAGTGACACGCGAAAACACCTGTTGGATAGTTTTGGCTGATATGCAAATACTGTTATCTCGGTATGAGATGAATAAAATTATGGCTTGTATATGACAAGTACAAGTACAACAGCCTCAAACAGAAAAAGGATAAGAAATACACATACAGCACATATACTTTAATTGATACATATTTGGCTAAGACAAAGTCTGTATCGCAAGTTACAAATCCACAATAATTGTTTAAATACATATGGTATTGTAACCTTTGAGTATTAAGGATGTTTAAAGGTAAACACTATCACATCTCGTGATGATACTTTTACCATAGGATATTGTGGAAATGACAACGTAAGACATTTATTCATGCAGCATTCATTGTCTGAAGTAATATCTATTTACAGTAAATCAAGAAATGTTTGATGTTTGCGATTTTGCAAGTGTAGTGAATTTTCAAAAATGAATTTTCGAAAAAATAAATTAAATTTATAAAAAATTCTCTTCCTTTGCAGTGTTATACACAATATTCAGTAGTAAGAGAAATGTATGTACTTTTGGGTGTGGCCAAAAAGTTATAAAATTGGAGGAAATTTGCATTAATAATAGGATACCACTCGGTATAATGTGGTGCTGCTATTGATTACGTTAGATGTAATCCAGAAAAAAAATTAAATTGAGTTGCAAAAAGAAAGATAGAAAGAAAAAAACTGGATTCTCTGTTTATTCAGTTGACTTTCAATTCTAAAAAGACACATGATAATGTTTTAATGTTTTCTTAAATTAATTGTTTTTAATTTCACACGCTCAATTGTAGTTTGTATCACTGGCATTTTAACATAAGTTTATCGATAATAAGAATAAATTATTTACCGTACGAAATGGGTTTACTTTCAAAGACATTAACTTATCAAGATCTCAATTTCCATCTCCCTGTGGCACTAGGTACCGAATACAACATTTAATTGGAAATTTTGTATAAAATTTACTTTTACCTCCAGCATTGATTCCCAAAAATAAAAAACCCGCAAAAATCAACATATAGGGACTTTATCCAGTTTCGCAAAAATACCTTGATGCAAACTTATTGGGATTTACGGTAATAATTAATTGCAGTAACAGTATTGAGACTATTTCAAGCTTATGAATGTTCGAAACATATTTTTCACACTCAAATTGTCATTTAAAACTGGTTTTGTAATAGTTTGAGAATATTAACACTGACAATAGAGAACAATCGCTAATTTACCATCTAGTGTTACCTGTAAAGCATGAAAGGAATCTAGTTTATACTGCAAATCCTGTACACGAGGAATTCACACATATTTATTTTAGGTAATTTTCTCCAGAACCCCAATTTTTCAAATTTATTTTATTCAAAACTATTCGCATCAACTTAGAGTCTACAGCAGAGAAATTAAGGTCTCTAATGAAGCTGTTTCTAATATATTGTTCTTAGGAATTGAAAATAATATTAACTATAGCTTACCCGTTGCTGACGCAATAAGGGGCTTTCTCTTCTTAATAAAGAACGTAAAAGAAAACGAAATTTACAGAAAAAACAAGAATAATGGAGAAACGGGAAAAGAAATAATTTATGAAGGAGCATGGTTTAGTAATGTGACATGGCTGAAGAAAGTTTGTTCATTGCGCGTTTAAAATATTACGATAACGGACAAAAAGCGGGAAAACTACATCACGAATCAACCCTTAAACTAATCATAAATAAATAAATAAAAAGATAATAACAGAATCAAGAAGAATTGTTATAAAGTATATGTTGACCATCTATTTACACAATTGGTATAGTTATTACTCACGCACTTCATGCAGTATGATATCTATGCGTCCTGGTCAGTAAATTATGTATTGTGAGTTTAAAAATTAATTGATTGATTATTGTTTTACGTCACTCCACGATTATTTCACGTATATGGTGACGGCATCTGCTTGATACATCGCATAGAAATATTTACCTTTGCAACGGACCCACCAGAAGCAATGAGGGATCTATAACGTGCTACACTTACCGTGACAGTCGGGTTTTACTCTCACCCGACAGCACACCGATTATTGACATCGCAGAGACATAGTATTTATCTTCCACTTTGGTCAACATTACACATCAAATGTAAAATGTAAGATTAAGAAAAATATAAAACAATATTTTGAAAGAGATTGAGAGAGGAGGGGGAGAGAAAGAACTTGCACAGAAATCGTTTTTTACCGCAAAAATGTCCTAAACAAAAGTTTATTATGCAACATGTCTACTTTATCTTCAATAAACTCTAATGCTTAAAAAAATAATAAAAACACAATATTAATCATACTGATAGTAACTCGTGCAATCAGGATACCCTAAATATAAATTTAATCATTGCAACTTTTAGAAAAGACTCTTACCGCACGCATCATTACACTTCACACATTAAAACTGAATCTCTATCTCGTTTGTACAGTGAATACTAGCAATATTAAATCTAAAAACATAAATAAATGTATACCTTGTAAAAACAATGTAAATAACCTACACCAATTTTCTTAATATCGCACGTAACCAAGGTTTGTTGATTATGGTAAGAATTTTATTTGTAATTCTCATTGCTAATCAGGATGTAATACTATTATTCAAAACATTAAAGAAATTCTACTCGAATAATATGAGATGATATGGATTAATCGCTTATGGAATATACCAAGTGATTTTAAGGGGGGTGAATAGAGTTCAAAATTAAAATATTTTTTTGTTTCACTAGCAGGGCGTCTTATACTAAAACAGATATTTCTGAGACATTTCTTTCGGGTATTCTAGAATAATATGACATTTTCGTTAATTACCGATCACTTTACGTTCAAGCTAGATGGAAGCAGAAGAATCCCATCAGGGCAAAAGTTAAACTCCGTCACTCGGAAGTTTGATAATATTGATTTTCAGCCGAATATCTCGATCTGCGATAAACATGTCGATTTCAATTTCACAAGTTTTCCCTTTATGTATAGCAATATCATATTGACGCCTGTTTGAGGATTTCTCATATCTTAGTTAATACGTTATGTTCGGCGGTTTTTACAATAAATTTCCTTTGAGGACAAAATGACTTCCAGATAAACAGGATATTTAGGTGGTAGAGTGTATGACTGTGGTGACTGAGTAAGATCTATGATCGATGTGAGGCTCTTATCATACAATATGATATCTCATTTATTTCAGAATTATATTCTAAGACCTGTTCCGACCATTTAGAGAACAGAATTTGACATCTTCTATACTTGATATTAACCTGTTGGACAATTTCTGCTGGATAGACGTCAAGGGTGAACACAGAATTTGACACCTTCTATACTTTTTTCCCCATACTTTATTTTCATTCCACATCATACAATACAATATTTATATAGTATAGAAGTGAAAAAACTATTCAAACTCAATACAATATAGACATTCTATAATTAATATGATATGTATTATACATTCTGATTATTCAAAAATTGAGTAACTAAAAGAAAAGCATCTAGAAAAAAATTGTTTTCGAATACTAATATATGCTTCAAATATTTTTATCTTTTCAAAATTTCTTAAACCTCAACAATTCAACGTTAAAATTTTAATGTCTGTCATAATGATATTAACCAATCATAAGATATCTATCAGTACATAACATACGATATAGGTATTGAGAAGTCATTAATATCCCGCAGTATAATACATTTGGCCTGGAAAATACATACATTTGTATGTAGTGAAGAAAATAACCGGAAGAATTCACAGTATACAGTAACAATACCATATTACATGATTATGACGTGTATGAACAATGGAAGTATGGGTTTTATAAGGTTAAATCGAAAAAGACGAATTAACAAAAGTTTGCCAAATACGCGTACATGTGTACAAGCGTAAAGTGCCATCCCCTTCGTGATAGAGTAAACGGATATGGGAGAGAGAAGAGAAAAAGAAAATAACATATCCTGTTGGTCAATGCATAGTAATTCCATTTCCCATAGGGTCCCATGTTAAATTACCGAACTTCCAGCAAGATTTACACAACATCCTACATTTTAACTATATATAATCCACATATCAAAATGTTTGTCAGATCCTCCTCTATCAGAATTCTAACAGTTTACCATAGGTTATCCACCTAAATTTTGAGAAAATCATGCTGGAAGAGGGAGACCCCCAAAAATTGGCAAACATTCAAATGTAAACAACCACCCCTTTTTAGGTCATTTAATTTTTACATTAGCAAAATGAGATCAAATTCATGATTTTACAGCAGAATCAATCTTTATTTATACATAGATCAAATAATTTCATCCAATCACAGCTCCTAATACATTGAAATAGTAGTCCCTCTCTCCCTACACCACATCAGCCAATCACGGCTCTCGTTAATTACCTTTCTTTGACCTGTTGTGTCAAAACCGGAAAAATATACACAATACTAAGGAAAGGACTTGTAACGGTTTGGCGATTTCCGGTTTATACATCTGGTCTTATTTGTTTGTACATGATGTTGTGATACACTGTAATTTTAATATAACAGGACTGCACGTGTTATTGTATTATTGGAATCATGTATTGCTTTAACGCAGCATATTTTGAATGAACGATTGCACACTAGCCGTTATATGGCTGAAGCGCATTGGTACCAACTTGTTGGAGGACGCGTATCTAGAGACGGTTACGAGTACATCAAGGTCTCCGCGCTCTTTCAGACTCCTGAGAATGTACTGACCCGCTCCATGTTCGCCGTCATCGTCGTATCCTTCATGAATTTTGCCATTCTTATCTTTGAATCGGTAGGCCATGATATTATGCGCCGCCTTCATCACCTCGGGGTCGTGCATTAGTTGCTTTAACGCATCACGGGCTTGGTTGTAACTATTTACACTCGTGCGAGAAACCGGTTTCCGCGATCGTTAAGCTCTTTAGGGTGTTCGAATGTGTATTCTTTCTTTGGTTTACTCTCGTCGAGAACTACATAAGCTTTGGGAATTTGCACTTTTTCTCTTTACACTGTTCCACTTTTAACGAACACTAGATCTCTTTTTAATTTGGTTTCTACATTCTCTTCTTTGTATTTCTTCTGTATTTCATAATTCTTTTTTCTCTCACTTCTTCTGGTAATTGCGCAAATACCTTAATATCAATGTCATTTTTCTTTTCTTTTGATTTATTAAACACCGCTTCCCTGTGCGCATATTCATGAAAACGGGCGACTAGTGAGCGGGTTCATTTTTCTGTTTTCTGACCCATTCTATGCCCTCTGTCTAATTTGATATCGCCCGGTAAGCCAAGTTTCTCAACGAAGAAAGTTTTCATATATGTATTCAGGTCATCAACTCGTTAAGGGATACCCACAAAAACAGCGTATTGTCTCATACTTCTGCTTACCATGTCAGTTATTTGACGTTGTTGACTTTCTATTGTTTTGTTCTAATTTGATTATGTAACTTCTCATGAGTAACATTTCCTTTTTCATATCGATGCTTTTCTCCTGTCTGGTCACTTATTTCGTGCGCGGCCGACTCCAATCTATCCTCTATCCCCCTGGCTTCTGTATATCATTATGTAATTCCTTAATATCGTTATTTTGAATGTCTATCTATTTACTGATTGAAGAGACTAAGGAAAATGTATGTGATATCATTTCATACATTTTGAAATTCGATAGGGGGTCTGCCATGTTCATATCAATAGGGTGTGGTCCCTCACCAAAACTATTATTCAAAGATGTAATACCTTGCTTAATATGCAGAGATATAAGCTCCAAATAACTTATTATTATATCCCTTGTTAAATGTTACACAAGTTACAACTTTCACGACCGTTCAAATTACAATTCTATTAAGTTTTCCTCTCTCTCTCTCTCTATTTCGCGGTCTTACTCCATTTATGTTCGATAACTCCTTCTATACTTGATATTAAACAGATTCGACAGTTAGTTTCTGCTGGAGGGGGGTGAAGGTGAACACAGAATTGACACCTTCTATACTTGATATTAACCCGATTCGACAATTTTTGCTGGAGGGAAATGAAGAGTGAATACAGAATTTGACACCTTCTATACTTAGCATTAACCTGTTTCGACAATTTCTGCTGGACGAACTGAATGATTTTGCTATCAAACAGAAGATGCTCGCTCTACCAGACACCTGATCTCAATTCATCCGTGGAGCTCACATATATTTTCTTTCTTTTTTTCATTATTTTTTCTTTTTACTGATGGTTTTGGTTTATACTTGGTAGATTTCCGTGTTTGTTTTATCCGTAATCTATCATTATTACTGAGTAAGAATATAATAATTTAATTTTCGGACAAAATATTAATGCTTCATTTCTAAAACAAATCATTACCATATGAAATATCTTGGCATGCATGATATCATTTTACCAGTAAATACTTGGAATTGATTAGAATGGTTTTTCACTGAGTCAGCACTCAGACGTTTGGTAATGGCCCGATTCATTTCATGGTCCATTACATATAAATTGATAAAGTTAACAGGCGAATTTGGATGCAGTGTTATTTGCTTTTTCGAAAAATGATAAGGGAAATGTACTTTTGAGAAACAATAATTTTGCTTGTAAGCAGAACAAGAGTATGTACAGCGGAAGCAAGTTGGAAGTGGAAGTGTCGATTTAGATAGGAATCTGTGATGCAACACGAACACAACACGTAGTCATGGAACCGATATTAACGACACCTTGATGTATAACCTAAGGTTTTCTCTAGTAGTGGTGTTATTTTGGCAAAAATATTGTATATGATTAATATTCCAACCGGATAATACGAAGGCATCTGGAACCAAGTATAAAGGTCTGGTCAGTGTCGATTTAAATATCATTTTTATTTAGTAAACTTTCGAAGAATTTTCAAAGAATTGTGCATTATGCATTATCACACCTATATTGCATTTTTCCTTCCTCTTGATTGATTTATGATTTATCTCATAAAGTATTCACTGTTATCGTAATATTTCACTGTGCTCTCGAATCATAACGCACTTTAGCGGAACCAAATCTCATTAGATTAGTATGCAATGTTCACCAGATCCCCAGACATAATTATATCTCATAATATTGCATTCAGCAATACACAATTTTCATGCGTTCTACGTACCAAACAATCTTCAATTCTATATGAGATCACACTTGCTGTTTCTTATTGATCCATAAACATCTAATTAGATTCCAGTACTTTATATTATTTTTGATACATTTACATTGAATCGGTTTAATCCTAGCACGAATACTGCCGTGGTGTAACTAACCAAAATTCATAACAGTATAACAGGTGCTTAATCGGTTAAAAATTCTGGTTTCTGCCTTCGAACTCTTGGGGATATTAAGAAACAGTTATACGATATGTAAACTTGTTTCTTGCTTAACGTCATACAAAGATTCTTGCATTTATATGGTAACGGTATCCGCCCAATACAGTTCACAGATATTTAGACTTACGCAAAGAAACCCAACAGAGGCAGCGAGGGATCTTAACGTGCTACTTCAACCGTGGCTTCCTCTCTCATCTGGAATCTATTAACCATTTGACCAATGGAGCTACGCCGGCTACTGACATATTTCTGCACGATAACTGAACAGTTTTTACGAGTTATAATTTGCCACAACTCATGGTCCAAACTGGTGACAGTGTGACAGAAGTTTGTAATGATATCGATAAAATGATTCTTAGAAATTATATTAAATAACTGTAAATTATCAAAAGAACCCGTTGTTTTACACATACAAGTTTTGGTATGAAATTCAATCCTGGTGTGACGTATACACATTTTCTTATATACACGACCATACATTTTCTTATATACACGACCATACATTTTCTTATATACACGACCATACATTTTCTTATATACACGACCATACATTTTCTATTATCATGATCACAGTTTTGGTAGTGACTCCTTAAGTATATCTATCATGTGACCATGACATAACAACACACAGAGTTATCATTTACTATCCTATTACTATCCTATTCAAGTTTTGGATTTCATGTATAAAACAGAAATGCATTGAAATTACGTTTTGTTTTCATTTCAGAGATTTTAAAGTATGGACGATCAATTCATATGAGTGATTGAAAGAAAATATTAATTGGAAAATGCCTACTATGGATTTCAGAATGATTAAAAAAAATTAAAGGAATTTTCTAAAACAGATCATAATTCTTCTGAATAAATACCTGAATTGTTATCAATGAAATTTAATTAGACATTTCACACAACGATGTGAAAAAGTCATTTTTGCTTCTCTTTTTATGATAACCCTAGAATTGTTCATTTTGTTTCTAACTAGGGAGGGCAAAACCAGTCGGTTTTCAGAAAACAGGTCAGCTGAAATGACATAGATCGATTTTTAGAAAAGTGGCACGTTTAGTTCGACTGATAAGCTTTTAATGATAAAACGGGACAAATAAAACATTAATCGAGTAAGACTACGGGTATGTCCAAATCAGGATTTCTTCCCGGTTTTCATTTCGTTATGGGGTTTGCCAACTACACGCATCTGAGTTTTACACAATGCCAGGTTGTTTAATGAGAACATATCCGCGACATTCTGAATTATGAGAATTCTGAATCTGTGTTATAACTTTCGTTTTTTCAGTCATACATAACTAATATTATTATAAATATGTGGATTTTAGCATTTGAATTTACTGAAGAACATACACAGATAAAGTATTCTGAATTATTATTCACTTAAGGCAATAATCAAAGTCAGATTTAAAAATTATGAAATATTTCTTAGAAACTGAAGATAAATCCCGAGGGGTATACCCCATAAAAAGCCATTTGATCATCTCCCCGTTTGTGAATGAACCACATTCATATGTTTAATCGTTAGCGGGAATTGTGCATTGAGATTGATTTACTGAACAGCAGTACAATAGTATTTCACACTGTAATTGAGAAAGGGTTAGCCTATATGGTCACTTACAGATATGTCGAGTACTACACTGTAACAACCTTTATAGACTGAAATAGCTGGGAAATCTTCCAAAAACATATTATAGCATATGTACATTGTCGTTGTATTTCCCATATCTCTAGTTCATATTTCAAATGCACGATTGTTACTTTATTTCGACACAAAGCATACAATAAGAATTTATATATGCCAAAAATCTTAATTTGAACAAAGGTAAACGCAAAAAATTAGAATCGGATCGGAACGAAGATCAAGAGTTTGTCTGCGTATCCTTAATCAGTCGAGACGTATGCTATATTAATGTAAACTAAAATTATAGTTTTATATAGTTAATAGTGGAAATGAAAGCCGACAAATTTACGTATTTATGCAATGTGTCTATGACAAATTACTATCATAAAATATTAGTTAATAAAATTTTCTTACCATATACACCAGAATTTGAATACCAAGAGAGAAGTATCACATTGGTTGTTGGATTAAATGATATCTTTATGTAATACTGACTCTCGAGTGATAAGAGATCTGTAGGTGTGTCAGACCGATTACATGAAGTTTTCCGCTACCGTTCTACTGATAAAAATGACTGAATGATAGATTTTACACAATAAACGGATACGAAGACATTATGCTTTCTGTTTTGACTATGAAATTACTAATTACATATGTGTTAAATTTTTATTTATAGTGAGACATTCTGTTATTTTTTTTTTAATATAACCCCTCCTGCCGAAAAATTCTTTGCAAATATAAATTTAAAACCTCATCTGTCTGTCTGTCCTTCCGTCTATCTGTACCTGAAATTGTTTTGTCACACAGTAAATCTTCGGCATGGAAAGTCTTTCTTTCAGGATTACTGATGTAGAAAGCCTTCCCTAGAAGAAAGTCCTGCACCACTCCCCAAAAATTTTATTAGGGAAAACTTGTCACTTTAATAGAAAACTCATTTTTTAACTTTTTTGGTATAACAACATTCTCCGCAAAACCGTTCAATATTTCATAAAATATATTTTACATGAAATCTACAAATAATACCTATACCAAGTACCTTGGTCAAAGTACCTTGACTAAAATAAAGTAAACCATGTTCAGTACTATTTACAACTATCCAACAGACACACCTGAAGCTGTTTAGTTTTAGATTTACGTCGATTATGACAAAGATCATAAGTTGTTATTATCTCATCGGAAAGAGGCGACACCGACGACCTATTGGTGGGAATCCGGGACGTTTCGGACATGCAAGGCACTAAACCGACTGAGCTACGCCGGTACTCTTCATTGATGCCCAAGGCCGATACTTTGCTTATCCAAAGTAATACTGCTGGAGAGCAAACAATGAATCTAAGTAGTTATGATTTAAGGAGATACTTCATAGATTTAGAATAATTTTCTCACAGTTAATTGTAGTATATATTTCGGATGAGTACAGATGCACAGAGAACTGGGCTTGAGATAACCCTTGGACAATAGCTTTCCTCTAACAATGATATCGGCCATAATGAATATTGGAGATATATGCGTGTATCAGTTGTGTGCACCATATACAAATTTCGACAACTTACGTTCCCTCAGTGATGCTTGAGGCCGATACTGTTGAAATCCAAAGAGTGTCCGCTGCAAAGGCAAAAACTTCTATGCGATGCATCAAACAGATGCCGTCACTATATACGTGAAATAATCGTGGAGTGACGTAAAGCAATATTCAATCAATATTATTATTGTTGTTGTTTTGTTGTTGCTGTTGTTGAATAAGAATGTAATATCAAATCAAGTATTGTCAAAATTTCCAGATGGTTAGTTTGCATGTTTAGACCCTAAAATGTCGGTTAACATTCTTCGAAGAGGAATTACAAATTGCATCAGATCCCTTTATCGACCAAAGTATGTGAATGGCTGTGGCTCTCTTTAAGTTGGTCTTTACTTAATACAACCCTAAGTTTTTGTTACTACCAATGTCACAACATGGCCGCATAGATTGTATTTGAACATTAACATGATATAGGATTCTATACATATGTAAGTATGTATATATGTATGTATGTATGTATGTATGTATGTATGTATGTATGTATGTATGTATGTATGTATGTATGTATGTATGCATGTATGTATAGAATCCTATACCATGTTAATGTTCAAATATAATCTATGCGGCCATATGTTATAGAAAAATGTAGCACAAATGTGAAAATGAAACTGAAACATCTGGATCTTCCTCTTCCTCGGGACACAATAATAACAAACACATAGATATATAATTACACCCGTTCTTTTGTGTTGTTCTTATGAAGAAGGAAAATCTAGATATACATATAGATTTTCATACCTTCTCAACTTGGTACTTGGTGCTTGGTCTTTGTTCTCTAAACGGAGGTTATCAATAGATTCATAAAGTTTTCCCTGTGACTTAAAATCAGATTTATATGAATTTTTGGTTACAAATTTTTGGTTACATTTTTGTACCTATATCTCTCTTTTCTATGTATTTTCGTAGATCTGTTTATCATACAGATTCTTCAATACTTTTATTGTTCCAATTTAAGCACACCTTAAACTCTCCTTTATCTTGATCACCGTGTTACTTCCTAATAGTGACCTAACATTTCACATAGAGGATTCATATCTGAACTGAAAATATTTGGTATTAAGATTACTGATACAGGTATTATATCTACGTCATTAATTCACGATTAGCTTGGATTTTAATACGTTCATATCAGGAAGTTCTTTTAGATGAAAATTGATGAATGTGAGAACTTTGTGATAGATATTCTAAAAAAGTATTTATTAAGTAATTTGATATTTTATATTTCTTAGTACTTGATCTTTCATACAAAACATAATTTTAAATAGCTTTCACATGCTAGTTTTCATGTGTGTGTGTGTGTGTGTGTGTGTGTGTGTGTGTGTGTGTGTGTGTGTGTGTGTGTGTGTGTGTGTGTGTGTGTGTGTGTGTGTGTGTGTGTGTGTGCTTCAAGAATTGTTCCCGGTACGTAATACCTAATATAAAACCATATTACGAACAGATGATTGAAACGGTAAGGAGAACGTTTTAGTTAAATATGTATTATATAGAAGTACTTTCCAGGTCATAAAATGGCATACTTTTACCAATCAGCGGTTTTCAAGAGATACATGTAGTTAACACTGTTTAAATAAACCACTTCATTAAATTCAAAACTATTAATGTCATCAAGTTTCTACTGTCTTACAGGAGAAATGAAAAGAGATATATAAAAATATTAAGTGATCTTTTTTTTTTTTATGATTGTTGGATTGTTCATTTGTGTAACACATGGTTATCTGGTAACCTGTCTTCCGGATGAGAATAAACAGAATTCTATTGTCAGGTAAAAGATCTTTCACGTCTTTTCTTTAGGTAGGTCTGTGCAATGTCACAACACTGCTTGCGATTCCATTGTGCTCGGTTTTGGCGTTCTGCAGTTTTCTGGGACTCTACAAGAACCCCGCCCTAGTGTGACAGGGGTTTAAAATAAATCCCTCTAAAGTATCATAACATAAGCAATCAAAGACTTAAAATATCAAATAAATAGGAAAATCTAATATAGACAAACTTCTGAAACTTTACATTAATTTCTGTTAAAATTGTATTCATTTAAGGATTAAATGTAACAAAAGGCCCGAATAGACCTATATTGCTCACCTAAGCATAATTTGTTCTTTTACAAGAAATGACTGGTTCATAAAATGTAAATATAAACTAGAAATGACTTTTAATTTGCTTATCTACATTGAATATAAGCCAACGTGACTTAGTGGTCGAAGTGATTGGTTCGTGACCGAGAGTTACGCTTTCGACTATCGCCATGGGTTCACCGATGTGCCGTCGTTTGATTGAAACAGCAAAAATCGAGGTTCTGTGGCACAGTTGGAGTGGCACGTCAAAGATCCATCACTGCTTCGGTTGGGTCCGTTTCAAAGATATAAAATTTCTAAGCAATGCGTCAGCCAGATACCATAACCACATACATGAAATAATCACGGAGTTACGTAAACCAAGAATCGAACAAACAATAACTCAAATTAAAAGGTATATATGTTCTATATTTATTAAGTGAATAACGATAATCAATCTACATTGAATATTTATTTATTTATTTATTTATTTATTTATTTATTGACTACTTTAACACGTAATGCTGCAAAACAATTTTAACTTACCATGAGAAAATCAAACAACTTACCGGAATAGTTACAAAAACCGAATCTGGAGAGCGTCAAATTTTGATTTTGGAATAAAATAAATACACTCCTGAAGACAAACCTCATGGATCACTCGTATATTCGGTTTCTTGATCCATGCAGCCGGTCTAAAACAAAAGCGTTTGTGAGGTTACCCTCTCAGGCGTATATCTTCATGCCTTAGATCCACTCCTTGACGGAAGACCAAAAATAGCAACACTCGTGCGGGGCTTCATCCCTACCGATATTCATCAAAATCCTTCTAGCAGTTTTGAAGAAGTCAAAATTTAGAAAAATATAGCCAGACTAACGCCTGACGATGAGTTATTATAATACCTAAGTTCACCCTTCGGCACAGGTGAGCTGAACACTGATCCCGATACTAAAATTTGTAGTATCCAGTGATATATTCTTCAAAACTATAAAGTAAGCGTGGGAACCAGTCCGTTAAAATTCGTTTTTGGTTAGGCGTGCCCAATGTGATTATATTCTGCTTGAACATAAACAGTAAAGATGTGAACAGATCAAACTGCAATTCTTCCGTTGCTAAACTTTTAATCTACCATTAATAACATGAAATGATATTTTTTGATTATTTTGACATTTTCATAACATTTAGTTAAGAGAATAAATATGTTAGGACAGACATGACTATTTCTGCGATTCTCGTTCTCAGTCTCTCTCATTCTCTCACCTAGTGTTAGAAATAACTTTCAATTAGTTGTGAATATTCTAGACAAATAAAGTATTTGCCAAGAGAAAATATTAGAGGAATTCACGGAATCAAGACTGAAAAAGAATGGCAAAATACATTTTTTAAATTATAATACATGTATTCTTCTGGTTCCCAACAGTAATTTGTGCTGTATTTCTTCAGATAGAAGATCGTAATTGCCGTAATCCACCAGCTTTATATTGTTTGTATGTACGTATATTAAGCTGAAGTCTTAACTTCATTAACTTAATTAACTTTCGTGTAACTTGAAACGATATATATTCCTTCTGGTAATAAATGAAGTCACTGATATTATGTTAAAGTAGCACTCATAAACATGTACTGCAGAGGACACTCGTGGTTACGCAAAAGACTCAAATGATAAAACTACATGTTTATTGTGAAGTCATACAATTGCTCCGTAAGAGGTAGGGTTGGTTAAATGGAATCACTAAAAAAAATTGTTGAGCTACATTGCTACAGGAAACATCTCACAACGTCTTAAACAAAGAAGCACAATTCAGAAACTCAACCCAGACTTCAAGCCTAGCACTTACTCAATACATAAATCTTGTTCCTGTTTCATAAATAGAAATAATGATCTATTACATGTGACGGCATATAACATATAAAATATTCCTCAAAAGTGAGGTTGACAATATTCTATAAACCCTTAGCATAGATTCGATCAGTTTTGAGAAAAACCACTCTGAAGATGACATTAAAAACATGCTGGACTTTCTGATTGACAATATATATGTTGTGTTCGGTGACCAGGTCTTCCAACAAACTATCGGAATCCCTGTGGGGACTAACTGTGCTCCTTTTCTAGCCGATTTGTTTCTTCCGTCGTACGAAATTGACTTCATACAAAATCTTGCAAGTCAAAATAAGAAGCAATTGGCATTGTCCTTTAATTTTACATTCAGATACATGTATATTGATGATGTACTATCTATAATTAACAAAAAATAATAATAACAAAATATACAATATCCCAAAGAACTTGAAATTAAGGACACTACAATATCCAATTCATGTGCTTCATATTTAGATCTGCTCATTGATATCGACCGAGATGGTAAACTTACTACTTCAGTTTATGACAAACGTGATGAGTTTAGTTTCCCCATTGTTAACTTTCCATATGCTAGTAGCACCATTCCTTTATCACCTGCTTACGGTGTTTATGTATCCCAATTGATTTGATATACGAGAGTCATCTAAGTATTGCTCTTTCATTTATCGAAGTCAACTACTAGGACAAAAGTTACTCAAACAAGGATAAGAGATATCACGACTTATGTTAACATTCCGCAAATTTTACGGTCGTTATAAAGACCTTATTTGCTCATAATATGTATCGTTGTCTGACATATTGACTTCCTTATTTCTCAGTAACTAAACCATCAGTATCACCTATACTATATAGCGGTATTCTTACTGCTTATGACATATACCTATTTTGACTACGGCTGCGCCGTTTCCTAATTCTGTGACAGGGAATAATACTTTTTCGCTTATACTTATGGCATCACGACGGGTGTGTGGTCGGCAGGGGATGCTTACTCCTCCATGGCATTGATCCCACCTCTGTTTTGACAGAGGTTCGTGATTGCTAATATTTTATTTACATATGTATTGTCGTGTTTCTTCGACTTCGAGTTGTGGATATCGGATCAATATCTTTGATTTGTACTTGGCACAACACTACAATAATAAATAAATTTATGTTATTTTAAATTTGTAAAGGATTCGAATGTAGTGTGGAAAGATTACGAGTCCAAAACGATTGACCCTTTCCTGCAGACTATTCGTTAGATCATTTATCTCATGGAATACATAATTAAACGCATAAATATTTTATAATTCTCTACTCTTCTTAATTTTCATATCTTATGTAAATTTTTATCCTGGTGCAGTTTAATATAACTGGCTTCATGTAAAATTCATAGAAAAAGACAATTAACTTTGATCAGAAAACGAAGATACTGAAGATAACATTCTAGTACGGCCAGTGGACGTGGCAATTGGCCCAATTGGTGTGATTAACTGGTCGATGGGTCGACCTTCGAACCCACTTCTGAAGTTATACAATCAAAATATACATTAAAAAAAAAAGGGGGGGGGGGAGGTAAATTACTCCGGTTGAAAGGCTCTTAAAATATAAGCACGTATAGTCTTATGGAATTGAATTTTAACATCAAAAATATATAAAGTGTCTAGTACAGACTAAAGTTCAGAGGGAACAAAGCTTAGGAATTTATTTCCAACCGGAAAGGTTAAGACAAGGTCCAACCGTCATATTGAGGTGCAACATTGAAAGGAAGGTCTGCCATAAGAATGAAGACGGACCAAAAACAAGATTTACGGTCTTTGCAATTATCTCAGTCATATGAAAAACAATAGCATTAAAATAAAAAAAAAAACTGAGACTTTTGTACAGAAAAAATGCTTTAAAGTACATTGGATTTTTGTCTTTTCATAACTCTTTCTGTTCTTTTATCATTGCTTTTTAATTTTATGTTTTGTTTCCACTAAATCTTTTCCTTAGTATTCCTTTACTGTACTGTGAATGTGGTATAAGATACTGATCAATAGGTACGTAACATTTTACTTAATGAATATTGCATTTGGATATAGGATACTTAGATAGCCTATTTGTCCAATAGCTGTCATTAATACATCACTACCTCTTTCTAAACATTTACAAATGTCTGTAAAACGCTTTGTAAATATTTGTTTTGGAAATCGTTTATACAGTAAGATATATTTCCCTTATCCTCATATTGAAATTGATAAAGGATTAGGTCAGAGGGACACACACTTACAAAGGTATAATGACATGGGGAGTGAGAATGGTTACGTGACAAACAGTACATTCTAAGGTACACTTCCTTCAACGAAAGGAGTATTCGTTTTAACAAGACACTTTTGCATTTTATGTTCGTATGAAATTTCGTGCTTCTCAAAATAATACTTCACAGACTTCTTAAACAAAATCAATAAACACTGACATTGCACCTATGGGCGCACCAATGTCTTATATCTCTCCGGTTATTTAGAAGTTACATAAACGATTTCAATTTATGATAGAAAGCGTCAGATACCACAATATTCGACTGTAGTACGGTCACAGGACTGACAAATATAGTCAATTATTGAAATTACAACCCTTATATAATTGATGTGATTTTCCGAATTAAGGTTTCAATTTTCAATTCTCAACTCGCCACTCAGCAGAAGAATCAAAGATCAAATTATTAGAGCTACAACGACATTATTATAAATCGTTCATGGCTATTTTTCAGTAGTGCGACCCCTATTTCTTGTTATAATTGTTAATTGTTTTTTCTTAATTTAAATCTACAGGGAAATTCTAATCCGGGTCCATTATGTAGAAAAAGGGGGTGGTGGATGGCAGTTATGCAGGGGAAAATTCTTCTTTGTTATAGCACTGATATCTAATTAGATTGTTAGTTGGTTGATTGGTGTTTTACGTCGCTTTCAACAATTTTCAGTTATATCGCGACATGGAAGCAGGAGGTTACCAACGTCTTAAACATAGTGGCGAAACCGAGAATCGAACCCGGATCGTCGGCGCCGCAAACCAAGCGCTTAACCACTACACCAAGTCTACCCCCTAATGAGATTGCATATGTCTAAAATCATACCTGGTGTACAGAGATGTTGGTTTTGTTCTGGGGGGATAATAACTTTGCATTTATTTATAAATTTATTTTATTTTATCATTATAATTATTATATATATTTTTGGGAGGTTAAACTCACAGAATTTATTTCCTTCTTCATATCCTTCACAACAATGTTCTATACTTATCGCCAAAGAAATGTGGTTTACAGATCAAGCTATCAGACGGACACAGTTGCTACTGCGCATTAGTAAAGCAAGAGATCTAACAGTCCTGGCTACAGTAGTAGAATTTTACGAAATTTTCATATGCTACACGAAATGTTAATTTATTATTGTTTTAATTCTTAAGCTTGTTTTACGTCATACAAGTATTACTGCGCTTATATGGTGGCAGCATCTGCTTGACATAATGCACAGAAACTTAGACATTTGCAACGGTGTGGGATTTTAATGTGCCATGTCTACCGTGACACGGTACCTCGTATTTTACTCTCTCATCCGAAAGACAGACTAGTGACATTTGAACGACGTGCTCTAGCTAAAAACCTCTCGGCCACTTCTCAAATACCTTCCAGATTCATTAATGTAATATTGAGAAATAAAAATGAGATGAGGGCATTTATATAATTTATCTCATGAAATAATACATATTTATAATGTGTTCAATTTCCCAATGAACGAACGATAACTCCCCTTCTTGTCTTAAATTGGGGTTATACGATATGTCAGGGTAGGCTCTAAATACGGATATTTCGTCGTGAGAGCAAGGCTTCTTGCTACGAATCTACTCTCATAGGGATATATTTGGAAACGTTTGTAATTGCCACTGCATGAGTTCTATGGTCGATATAGGGATATAATGCAATTTAAGATCCCTCTTTCAAGAGTATTAACCGACATTTTAGGATCTGATCATTCAAACTAACCGTCTTAACTTTTTGACATGATTTTAACTTGATTTGACAAAATATGTATATATTCAGACATTTTTGACGTGTATTTCCGACGCCAGAATTCAGTTCAACGCTATTTCATACCGTGAGTAGGATTATTTGACTGAGTGTTCTTGTCTCCTTAGTGTTCTTGTGCTCATATCTATATCTTTATATATTTACTTTCTCGACTTGAAAAGATGTTGCAGGACTTTTGCAACGGGTGTTGCATGCAACCAGGGGACGCTTACTCCTCCCGGCCAACTGGTCTCACCTCGATTTAATATGGGTTCGCATGGCTGAATATGACACTATACACGATAATGTCCTTTTATTCCATAAACTATGAGATATCGTTAACCCTTCGGTACTTTTACGTTGTTTACGTTTATATACCATTTGGAACATGCAGTGATATAAGTACATCTAGCGAGTCTGAATACCATCATAGCAGAAGCCAAGGTCATATGATTCTACAAATGTCAGTTGTACTTAGGGTATTCCCATCAATTTTTTTTGGGGGGGGGTTGTTTTGTTTTGTTTTGGGAGGGTTGTTTTGTTTTGTTTTGGGGTTTTTGTTTAGTTTTTTTTTGGGGGGGGGTTCTTTTTTGTTTTTGGTTTTTTGTTTTGGTTTTGTTTTTTCTTGTTTTGTTTTGTTTTGTGTTTGTTTGGGTTTTTTTGGTTTTTGGTTTTAGCAAACATGGGGGCAGTTAAAGAATTTTTTCAAAAAACGCTTACCTAGTCACCAAGCACACATCTGACAATATGCATTATTATCCAAATATTCATTACATTGTTTTACACAAACGTTCCGTCGGAAGTCATCTGGACCCCTCCCGATCAAATAATTGCTATTTGTTAAGAAATTTTTCAACCTTTTTATATGATGCACAATTTGACAATTACTTTCCTTAAGAACACTCAAAATGTAAGATGCATGTTTATAGGAGGGTCAGCAGGGTAAAAGAGAGAGGAGGAAAGTGGAAGGGGGAAGAAAGATATTAGATGGAGAAACTTAAAATTCAGTTGCAACTCGTTGGAAAGTGGTAGAAGGAAATGGGAAAATATTTAAGGAAACCCAGGCCCGATTTCGAAACATATTCCTACAATGGTGTATAGGAGAGTGTCTAAATTATTGTATCATATTTACTCCTAACTGTGTGTGTTTCTGTGGTATCTCAGCACATGGTAACAGTGACCGGTACATCACCGGTGTGTTATCTCAGCACCCAGTAACAATAACTGGTACGTCACCGGTGTCTTATCTCAGCAACCGATAACAATAACCAGTACCTCTTTAGTGTCTTATCTCAGCACCCGGTAACAATAACCAGTACCTCATCGGTGTCTTATCTCGGCACCCAGTAGCAATTACCGGTACCTCACCGGTGTCTTATCTCAGAACCCAGTGACAATAATCGGTTCCCTATCGGTGTCTTATCTCAGCATACGGTAACAATAACAAATACCTTACCGGTGTCTTATTTCAGAACCAAGTAATAATAACCAGTACCTCACCGGTGTCTTATCTTAGCTACCGGTAACAATAACCAGTACTTCATCAGTGTCTTATCTCAGCAACTGGTAACAGAAACTGGTATCTCACATGGTAACAATAACCAGTATCTCAGCTCTGTTTTATCTCAGCACCCGGTAACAACCACAAAAACAGTTAAATCTGCACGTATTTCTATAAAATCTGAAGTACACATATGGTTTTCTTTGTTCTACATGAATAATATAACTGTATTTTCTCCCTTAGATTTACGGTTTGCAACAATTGAAGATAGCGCGAGTAATGTGTCTAATCATTTATAAGTTACACATGACTGGTGCATCATTACATCATGCAGATAAACATTTCTAGAATCTGTTGACACAGGTTAATTCTCATTATGAAACTCTCAAATACCTCATCGGTGACTTATCCCACCATCCAGTAACAATAACCGGTACCTCACCGGTGTCTTATCTCAGCACCCCGCAACAATAACAAGTTCCTCACCGGTGTCGTATCTCAGCTACCGGTAACAATAACCAATACCTCATCAGTGTCTTATCTCAACAACCCGTGATAATAACCAAAACTACGTATGATCGAACACTCAATCGATTTTCATGTATCAGGCCAAACATAACATTTATATAAGTTAAACAATTATAGGCTTTCAAAGGGTCTGATATCGCATCACCATGATCAAACGCATGAATTCTCATTATGAAACTCAGATACAAAATGATAAAATAAGGAGAATGATAACGTAGATAAGCCTTTTGTTGTTTTTTTATTTGAATGGAAAATTTGACTTCGTGTTCTTGTCTCCTTCGTATGTTCATGCGTGTATTATTTGTGTATTTACCTCCTCGACTTGAAAGGTTGTTGCAGGACTTTTGCGACGGTTGTTGCATGCAACCATTGGACGCTTACTCCTCCCGGGCACCTGGTCTCACCTGGATTTTATTGGGGTTCGCATTTGTCTGAATATGACACTAAACACGATATTGTCCCCTTTATTCCATGGACCATGAGATATGGTTTACACTTCGGTACTTCTTCGTTTTTCACCTTGAATTTAAAGCCTTGTTAAATCTATACTTATCAATTACATGTACTTTTCTTTATTCAAGTGTGTGAAGTTTGTTATTAGAGTATTTTCAAAGGGGATCAGGGAATTTCAAAAGTAAGAAGGTTGGACGCATGATGTAATGACAAATGAAAATGTTATATACTTTCCATGTAATTGTATTCTCTCATATTGAATTCTCTAAATGGAATCGGTCTCAGTCCAGAATATCATTTAAAAGTCTGGATAACGAGATATCATATTATATAATAAAAGTATCGTAACGACCATAGAACCTCCTCAGTGACGTTGTTAGCCTAGCACATATAACGCCCTGGTTCAGTAGCTTATCTGAATGTCGCTAGCTATCAGAACAAAGTCAATGTAATTTTAACATGCTCTGGAATAACGTAATAACTGAGATATGAATACGCCGTATGCGGATGATGATGGAATTTTGCTACTTATGAAAGGAAAGTTTGTGATAACGAAATTGAAATCGTCACGTTTGTCATAGAGTGAGGTGCTCAATTGACGATCAATGTTGAAAGACAACATAATATCTAAATACAAAGTGGAATTACTACTTTCTGTGGTTTCTTTGAACTCTAGTTCACTTGAATAGATGGTGCTAAGAAATCCGCGAATGAAGGATTATTAATTGAAAGCAAGTCATCCACATATCTGTAAGTGAAATTGAAACCAAGAGCCAATTGTTTCCTTCCTTTCGAAAGCAAAGACTGAATAAATTCAGCCTTGTATGAGTAAAGGAATATGCCAGCCAGAAGCGGAGCACAGTTAGTACCTATTGCATACCGATAATTTGTTGAAAAATCTTTTCTCCAAACACCATAAAAATGTTATCGATATGAAAGTTCAACATATGGGTGACATCTGTTTCAGTATATTTATATTTGGAATCAGAATTTTCCCTGACAAAGTAAGTTTTATCGTGGCCTATTACTATATATTTGAATTTGCGGCTTCCGTTTTTACTAGTAAAGGCATTTTGAATAATTTCCGCTAATCTGTCTTTTAATTTCTGATGAGGGATCGTTGTGTAAAGAGTCGAAAAGTCAAAAGACTTGATGGAGTGAATTTTAGTAAAACTTTTTGATTTTACATGTTCTAACAACTTTTTGAATTTGTAAGGATCCACATTTGATTAATTCTACTTCTGGGATATACTGTTTCGCAATATCTATGAAGGCCAGATTTTATTTCTGATAATATTTTTGTGAGAAGCATCGATACAGATTTTGTGGAACACTTCGAGGAACCAGCGATAAAGCGTTGTTTATAAGGATTTTTGTGCATTTTTGGAATGCAGTACAAATATGGAAGTTCTAAATTTAATCTATTTGTGTCAATACCAAACGTATTGAGGACAGATTTATGATTCTCGAGTACTTCCGAAACCGAAAAGTTTGCGAGAGTATAAGTAGAATTTCTTGGAGCTGAATTTAATCCTAATTCTTTCACTAGGCTGTCAAAGTAATATTTCTTACAAGTAAATGGATAATTATTAGATGCTTTATCTGCTGGTGTAATGATATAATGTTCTTGGAGGAAGGTAAGTTCTTGACAACATCAGGATTCGAATCTGGTGTTTACAGAACCTTGTAATTTTTTAATTTTTGATTTCAGCAGTACTGCAATAGATTTTATCCATTCCGAAAGAGTGTCGACCTGTACTTTCTCTCTTTTTGCCCATCGTGTGGCATATTCCTCGCAGCAGTTCATAATATTCTCAAAGTTTTGGCTCCATGTGAATGATCTGGGTTGTCTGTATTTTGGACCTTTAAGTAAAAGTTCTCTTAATTTAGTGTTTTTAACAATATCAAGATCACCAGTAATGACATGGCCACAAGGAGAATATACAAAATTAGATGAGGAACATGCACACGGTTAAGGATGGCATGCAGAGTTGCTAAGATCAAGACACTGTAGAAACCCTTTGTAATTATAAATTTTGGATGCAACTGATGGCGTATAGCTATAGGAAATATATGGCGGATCTTTGTTTTTGAAATATGGAGGTATTTTCTCTAAAACAGACTTATGATTTAAAATTTGGCCGAAATTTAAATAATCAATGCCTTTATTTGCAAATTTAATTTTGATGAAAGGGCGATTAGATTTTTCCATAGAAATATCTGACTTGACCTTGACGGGACGAAAAAGTCTAGCGGTCGATATGTCCATAATAATGCCATCTAGTCTATACTCTGTAGGGCTTATATCAGTAAATATACGGTGTCTGGACGATACGTACAACTCGTGTAATTTTCTGAATGAAATAGAATAAGTTTTGTACGAATTTGATGAAGGCCCAAAGGTTTATTTATAAATGGCAAAAGAGCATCAAAGGAAATATTATGTATTTCAGGTTTGTTGTATTTGCGTGTACCATGACTTCGATGCCTCCTCTGGCTTTTGTTGAATAAACCGAGTACGTTAACTGATTGACACGCAAGACTGGTTAGGTTACCAATACTACTAATATTGTCGTTGCATCCATAGGGCGAAGCAGTGCCGAGACGTCTTATCCAGTATTCTTCTCTTTTCCAACGAAAAGGAGTGCTCAAAAGTAAACATTTTGATCATACCTCGTACAAGCTTCAAGATGGTACTTTTTGCGTTTCCATTATAACATAGTTAGCCACATGCTGAACTGAAAATGAAAGCAAAAGTGATTTCTACATAGAAACTCGAGTTTGGTAATTTAGCCAAATTTAAAGTAAGGTAGAAATCTCAAAAGTGGCCCTACTAGTACGTATCCTCCATTTGATTGCGTATAAAACTCCAAGATTATGCAAAACTTTGCAAGAAATCAAGAGTTAACTACTTGTCCACGGCATGGATTGTGACTCACATTTTAACTGAAAATGCACATCGTTTATGGCAATTGTGTGCCATGCCTGCTTTTAATGACAGTAAACATGAATGTGAAAATTTATTTAAGACATCATTCATGATTATTGCTCTAGAAATGATAACACTACCATGATTTATTTACGTGGTAGCCATTATGCGGTCGCATGTTGAAATCTGTGTTTTTTGTGAATTAGAAAGGATAAATCATGAAAGAAAAATCCCAATCCAAGTTTGATCATGTTGTATATTCTGGTTACACGGTGAATTATAACAATTACGTGTGGTTTAAAGCAGTTTTTCTCGCCAATACAGTTTTTCTTGGCAAACTTTTGTCTGCAAAAAGCAGAGATCAAAGGAAAATAGAGCCAATTACAATGTAAATGTATAATCTAATTTATGCCCAGATTTATTTCAGTTTAACAACGTCAATCAAAAGAAGCTTGTATATTCAAACTGCACAATATCTAAAATGAGTATCAATGTTTACTTGGTGATTGAGACGAGAAATATTTCTTGTAATAACCTGCAATCTGTAATAATTACAAAAGTACACACTATTTTTCATGTAATGATCGTAAAATGTTAATTCATATCAAATTACCATTAAATACCTAAAGATGGAAAACAGACAATAAGGCTGATATTTTCTGCAGGATATATCCTACTGAATAGCTGTATATAATTCTGAATAAAAAATATTGAAATCACTATTCACTTTTCAAGAACCGTATCCAATGTTTCAAAAAGCTCCATTTCTAACTAATTTATATAATTTATTATAATATCGGAAATAAATACTCAACATGTAATCTTTCAGGGTTACCATGTCTTATTATAAACTTTCATAAAATTTTCGGGTTTTTTTAACTTCAATTTTCTATCTTTTCCATCTAATAATTCATATGAAAATGTATGCTTTTGTAATTATGTCTAAGCAGATTACGGTTTCGTGTGTCGTTAAATGTTCATGACATTTTGATGTCGTGTCTACATTCATTGTTTATTTCATTTGCCTCATTTCAATTTATCTTCTCGTTTGGACCATCAGTACGTGCTTTACTCTTTTGTGATGCATATGCATTTTGAAAGCTTTCGAGCTTAAAATTCTATTAAATTAGAGTTCCAGATTCTGTTGGGTACAAGCTTTTAGTATCGTATTAGAATCATATTCTTGCTTAACATCAAACACTGCTGATGAGTATTCTATAACGGTAACTTGTGCACTACCCTGTCTATTGAATTTCTAATATTCGTTTTATGAAACGGTACACAAAACATGCAGCTTATAAATCAAGTAATTTTTGTTTTAATATTCTACGGCTGACATGCAGTCTACAGCAGATACATACATGTACATGTATTTAAAAATATCATTTGGTACTAATTTACTTGTTCCGAGTGTTTTACGCTATATACATATCTAAAATACTATTACCTGATAAACTCCATGAAATCTAACACAAACATGATAAATGTTCTGATTCAAGGTCCGTCAATGAACGCCACTGTCTGAATTCATTATGTTTTATAAATGGCGAAAGGCCGCTGATATTAAAAGGGTTTTTATATCATTGGCGTACGTTATTTCTTCGTATTTTACTTTCACTCATATTACAGATATATCTATTATGCACAATATAAAAATATATTATCAGTAACAAAATTCATCATAAATATTTACGTGATGAAAGAAAATTCAACATACGAAGGCATTCCGGTTACTAACTATGGTATTCCTACTGTTTCATTATCTATTCATGCAATGACGTTTTGCTAGCTATATGTTATGTTACATAATAAAAAAAGGTTTATTATCACCACCATTGTGTAATAAGTAAACGCCCAAAAGAATTGGTTTCATCTCACATCTGTAATGAGTCACAATGTTTGGGACTTTTTATTCACTGTTGCGTATCATGAAACGTCCACAGTACTAGTTTCTTTTTCATCTCACATCTGTAATGAGTCACGATGTTTGGGATTTTTATTTACTGTTACGTATCATTAAACGTCTACAGTACTAGTCTCGTTTTCATCTAACATCTGTGACGAGTCACCATTTTTGTGTTTTGTTTTATTCACTGTTGAGTAACACGGGTTATCGAATGTAGCCGTATCTTCATCTGGTGTCATCACATCCATTCTAAGGTCATCTTGATACTTTAAACTACCGGAAAATCCATTCATGTCTGGTTTTGGATTCCGCATTATTGTCCTTTAAATACGTGGAGATGTTTTATCAATATAATAAATATAATACTCTAATTACATTCCACAGATAAACATTATCCAACTCAAATATATATTTACATGTAAATTATATCATCTAAGCAAACACAGTATGAAATTACAAACTTAATGCCCATTACTTTTTTTATTCCCACATTGGACTTTCATGGACTCCTAAAACTCGGACTGCTTAGAGACCAAGTGATCTGCAAGACTAAGGCGCCACTTTTGACTACCCAAACCCCTCATGAATGTCTAAAACATACTGACAAGACAGAAGGTGAACTTTAAATAACACTATGTCACAGATACACCGCATTACAATACGATAAATCTTAAATACATAACGCCGCTAACCCTCAACCACATCTCGGAGTTTTAATTTTCAGATAGATAATTTGATGTATACTTAACAGAGATGTGAATATATCGCAAAAATTCTCAATGAAAACGTATACCTACCTGCGCTTAAATATGATGAGAGCAATAATGACAAGCATTACCACAATAATCGCACCGACAACTCCACCTATCACAGGAGCATTGGATGAGCTACCACCATCCTAGAATATGACAGAATTATAAATCCAATGTAAATACACACAACAAATGGATAGTGTTATATATATATATATATCAATTAAGAGAAAAGGGTTTAAAATTCGACTCATCAAAACTCATTTATTTTTGAGATATTCGATATAAAAAGTCCCCTTTTTCAAATCAATTGTATAATAGAAAAGATAACTCTTGAAACAGATATCTACACCACTTCGTTTGTATTTTCATTTTTCGGAAAATAAGTGTTATTTTTCCTTTGCAATGGAAAATATTATCAAAGTACAAAATTGTAAAAATAAGGGCAAATTCATACATAATCTAAATGATATATATCACTTAAAATCATTTTCATTTTCAATGTTTACAAACATGACGAGATAAGAGATGGCAGACGATAGCTTTTTTTCTGAATTTCCTATTTCCAATCGTAATGAAATATGTGAAATATGTCAATTTGAAAGACTGTCAAAAAAAAAAACAAAAACAAAAACAAAACAAAACAAAAAAAAAAAAAAAAAAGAAGAAAGAAAACCACAAAGAAAAAAAAAGAAACAAAAATATTACGAAAACCATTTGAAATGTTTGAGCAGAGGCATGTATCTGGTTTGGAAGTGCCTGTTGAGGATTACAGGATTTTTTAAAACAGAGAATCAATCTCTGAATGACGTTTTGATATTGTGCAGGGTTGGGATATTCTCAAACGATGGGGATCGTGGGGAATCGTCTTTATGTCAACGCAACAGTATATCCTTGGAATTTACTTTAGGCAAAGTAAAACCTGTGCTAATCAAAAGCACAAGTATGGAGAATATTTTTAATAGCTCATAGTAAATCACATCTGCTGAAATATGGAAATTACGGTACCATAGGTCGTGGGTTCGAGTCTCAGACGGGGAACGAATATAAGTGAAAAATTAGGGTGTCTTGTAAGCTGTAGTGTCTTTGTGCTTTATATGGTAGTCTAATTTGTCTTTATATTCTACAGGTATTCCTTCAGAGATCCAAGGTCCATAGTACTCCCAGGTGTTTCACTGATTCTATTTGTGCTTTTATTATATATATATATATATATATATATATATATATATATATATATATATATATATATATATATATATATATATATATATATATATATATATATATATATATATATTGATTGATTTACTTATTTATTTATATGTATATACGCATGTGAAGCAAAGGCTAAAGAATTGAAGTGTATAGGTGTATAACACTTACATGCCCTTATAAAATGAATTAATGAACGAAAATCTAAACTATGTCTTAATCTTACGGATCATCTTAAATGCTTTCGATCTTCCGTAACAAGACTTATGGTTAATACACCGTAACAAGACTTATGGTTAATACACCGTAACAAGACTTATGGTTAATACACCGTAACAAGACTTATGGTTATAACATAGGAACAATTGCTCCATTCTAAATACCTTCTGATTGGACTGTTTGGATAGATGTGTTTCTCCGTTGTAAAGCTGTAACTGCATTGACGAAACAACTGTCTGCATATTTTTCCTGACTTTAGCTGTTTGGATTTTACAGCTTTGACAGGTGATAATGTATGATATCTGTGTGATGATCCTACTACAAATAAAACATTACTCCTATTAACTTCAATATACGACTTACAATAACTCTAATGTGCTCATTATAATGGGTCATTTTCACCTCTTACATTCATGTTACTATGTTATAGAGTTCGTAGATTGCTTCAGCATTAGACAATTCTTAACACAAGCTGCTATTATTTGTGCATATTTCCATTGATTATATGATGGATCCAAAATTATCTGTAATATTAAAAGCATTTTAATATTTTTATTTCACAGGAGGCATATTTTTTTTTTACTCAATACATTCCTTCAGTTTTATATTAATAGTATCTTTCGAATCAATATAAAGCACTTGTATTATAAACAGTACTTTTGTAAGCACCACTCGGTATCTTAACATTTACTCTCTCATTAAGAGTCAATTAACGAGAAGAGGTCCAATAGTTCTACAACAAGTTTTTACAAACTCTCCTTACATGCATGTGTAACAATGGACAACATCTTACTAGTTTAAACATATCATGTTCACTTATCACAACATATAGTAGTTTGTTTGTGTGTGAGAAGTTTTAAGTAATGACCATGAAGCAATGATGTAAACTATTTCGAATCATTCATTCATTAGAAACATTCCACATTTCGATTGTAAAAAAAATGGATCGACATCGCAAGTAGTTCACTCATCGCGACTGATTGAAATACGACGTTTAAGACGACAACAATCTATGCAAAGCAAACTGGGCATCTAAATTTAAAGAATGGGACAGATTACTAAAAGTCAATTTGACCATCAAATGTCCTTACAAATGTAATGATTACCCGTCACAAGAGCAAACTCTCACGAGAAATAAAATAGCTGTTAATGAAATAGTTAAAGAGTGCAAGACTTCTCATTAATCATTATTTCCTTTGTAATAACAAACAGATATCATTTTAATCAGGATCACATCGAAAGCTCCTCCGATTTTATTGTATCTACGATAAACTCCATGCATGAGATATGGATTCAATATTTGAGTCCAATAGAAAGAAAAAACAAGAAAAGCCAAGAAATGGAAATCATCTGCACTAAAGAATTCCAAGGGCAAAGATTAGCTGGCAAACTTATGGTCCCAGCTCTAGGATTCGAAAGGTGTTGTGTTGATTGATTAACGTGCAGGAAGTTCTATTGCCAAGAGCACTGCAGATTAAATGAAGCGGTTAAGAGTTGAACTGCTTTGAATGGAAACTTGAGTTCAGGCTTATTGCTTTACGATGATGCTCCTTTGCACACACCACGAATTACACAGTGGGACTGTTTGAAAACAAACATTGACCCCAACCCCCCCCCCCCCAAAAAAAAACGCTGCCGAACCTCATTCTATATATTTTTTTAATTCACATTGATATTTGACCTTTAAAATACATATGGCAGCCAACATAAAATTATATAGTTGCTGCATCTGGAAAGTTTTAAAATCATTGAGAAATCATCTTTCTGTACTACTCAGTAACTATGTTCATATCTTACTTTCCGCTGCCGTAAATCTTTGAGGATGAAATCTTCATGGTTGCCCCAGATATGGCATAACTTTGAAGTTTCTTCTTTAAATCCGACATTTTATTGGAGATGTCTCCTTCTACGTTGAAGGTTAAATTAAAGCCGTTTCCTGTTGATGGTATATGTTAACTATAATATCTTTTCAGTTACAATTTTTACAAAATCAGCGATTCGATTAAAACTTTTACCGCATAAATTTACAGGAAATGTTTTTTCGACAAGATATTATTTTTGTTGATATAAGTAATCAATCTTTTATTCATGAAAAGTATCTTCATCGTCACAATCTGTTAAAAATATGTGTATCATGAGTTTGTTTTTGTTAACATCACCTTTGTTATCAGATCACTCTGATCCCGGGTGATTTGAGGTGTAAATAGCTGAATAATTTGTAACGAATTTAAAAAATACAATACCTTCCGTTGTTGAAGTCGGTATTTCAGGTGCTATTTTCGAAGTATTACTTGCTATTGGTGATGTTACAGAAGTGGTGTAAGACGAATTTGCGTAATTCTTCTTCACAGTCACCGTTGCCATTGTTGATGGTGAAAATGGTTTAGTCTTTGTCTGTATTGTACAATTAGAAATGGGACGTTACATTCTCATGTCATCCTACATGTATGCTGTACAATGAAGGAGCCTTAACATTGTATCACATATTTACATTTGATTGTTTAAATTTCATTTTACTGCATTACTAATGTGTCCCATACTTAAAATCGTTATCAGAAGTAATCACAAACGAATGCATAGAAAAGAGACCCAGGTTTGCCTACATCGTTTGCCTTAACACAATTTCCGTATTAGCAAACAACAGACTGCTTGAGGAAATTCGCAAATGCATATATTCTCTTCATTTTGTCTAGAACTGGCCTATATAAAAACAAGGGAGAGATCATTATAGATTTAGCATAAGATATTTTCACATGACACTTTCAAATAACCTTGGAAATTCAGAAAATGTTAGCAAATAAATGTTAAATAGAAATGCAAATAAACGCTCCACTACTTCTCTCTATTGAATAAATTGGGAAAATCATAAAACGTGTTGAAATTATTAAGTACAACAAGAGGTCCAAAACAAACTTCAAAAGTTTGATTTCAAAAGGGAACCAAAACAACAACAATTCTTAAGATTTTCTTCAAACTCATCTTAGATTCTTCCTTATAGTGACCTTTTCAACAAGTCGGAGAAGTTTTCACAAGAGGTTCCCTCTGGAGCTATGCCATTATGTTTTGGATTCACCCTTGGCAGATCAGGTCGAAAACAGCAACATTAGTAGGAGACCATGTGCACTTATTATGAAGTTTCAACAAAATCATTCATAACTTCAAAAAAGGCGTCCTTCAAATGACATCATAACATACAGATAATATAATAGTATATTTCCCCTTTATTAGTTTCCCACCGGTAAATCTTTGGTTTCCGGACTTATTTTGCAGCAATTGCTGTTAGGTATGTGGCTCTGTATCACTTTGAATTACACATCAAGTTTGAGTTTGGACATGACTAACCTATTTTATAAAGAGGTACGGCCCTTGGACTTATAATAAATTTCAGGGATTTCTTTGGGACATGTATTGCTTCAGCAAATATTCAATATGCTTATCTTTAAAAATCAAAAAGATCCTAGAAATCATTCTTATTCCGATTCGAACGAAAAGAACAAACTTTAATTTTACATATCTCTAGAATATTCTGATAACATTATTTTTAAGATCCTGTATTATAAAAGGAGGGTAGCTTCTTTGGCATACATTTGCCTCACTCTTCCAGGGCACCTGGTCTCACCTCTGAATTTCAGGGGTCCTTGAATGTCCACTAAGTTACATTGTTGTTAGTGCCCTTGTCATGTGACATCAGTTACTTTTGTATTTTACATTTGGTGGCGACCAACTTTGACACATCTGAATAGAAACAGAAAGGTCCACTTGTACTATAAGTCTACTGACTTTGATCAAAACCTTTTAAGCGGTTTAAGGGGGAGGTCGAAAACGTGAAAAGTTTAGGGGAACAAACAGACGATCCACAGGTTTTGACACTTGTTCACTTCAGTCTTCAGCTTAGGTGAGATAAAAAGCACCAGTTCAAAACGGAAGTTAAAATATTAAATTACCAATGCAGTGTAAATAACAGATACTAACTTTACGTTTTGTTTTGAAATGCTGTGTAGATCCTGACAATTTGGTATTGGGAAATGTGGAAGCCGTTGATCTTAAATGATGAATTGACCTTGATGAATTAGTTAAGAGACTGGGTGTGTTATCCGTATTTATTTCATTGGATGAAGATGTTTGTGGCGAACTTAATGTAATTGTAGAAGAGACTGCCGATACTTTAGCAGAGGAATGTGAAGAACGGCGTTCAATTGTCGACAACTTTACAGGATAGAATGTTGAGTTAATGACAGTGGTTACGGCCGATTGTAGAGATACATTTTGAACATGATGTGTTGACGACAGTATACTTGGTTCATTGTTTGTAGATATTGTAATCTGGTTTGTAGATTTCCAATGTGGCCTGGTAAATGAACTTTGTGGCGAAGACGGCGATATTACCCGAGACGATGATAAGTTTAAAGTGTTTGTATTTGTAGAAGTTTCAAATGATGAACTTGACGGAAATGAGGATATCGAAGTCGTTGATTCCACTAAAGAGGAACAATTTAATCCACTATATCCTTGATGACATTTGCATGTATATGTGTCATCACTGATCTGGCATGTACCATGTTTACATGGATTAGGCTTGCAGAAACTCTTCTTGATTGAGCAATCTTTACCATCAAATCCCGATTTACATACACATTTGTAGCCGTTTATTAAGTCTACGCATTCTCCATTATTTTGACATTTGACATGTATACAATCGTCGATATTATTTTCACACATTTCGCCATCAAACCCATCTAAACACTTACAGTAATATTTAGCATTCATATTTAAACAGGAACCATTATTTTTACAAGAAATGCCATGGCAAAAGTTGATCTGTTCTGAACAATTCTTTCCAGTGAATCCAGGATTACAAGTACATCGGAAACCAGTTACTTCACTTATACATGCTCCGTTACCGCAACTTACATTTTCACAGTGATTAATTTTCGTGTCGCATGTATTGCCCATATATCCATCCTCACATCTACAAGAGAATTTTCCAATGTCATTGGAACAGTTACCATGTAAACACGGGGACGATAAACATTCGTTTATATCCATATCACACTCTTTTCCGGTATAACCATGCAAACACGTGCATCGGTACCCACCAACGGCATCAACGCATGTACCATGCACACAGGGGTTGCTTTTGCACTCATTAATATCGATATCGCAATGCGTTCCCGTATAACCTTTATCGCATTTGCATGTAAATGATGTTAGACCATCAGTACAGTTGCCATGCTTACATGGTGTATTTTCACAGAAGTTTATATCGGTATCACAGTTAGCACCACTATATCCAGTGTCACAGTCACATGTGTATTTATATCCATAATTGGAGCATTTGCCATGTTTGCAAGGATTTTGTAGGCATAAGTCGACATAATTTTGGCAATTTTTCCCGCTATATCCTTTGTTACAAATACATTTATAATATCCTATTTCATTGTGACATGTGCCGTTGTTTCTACAAGGATGGGAGATACATTCATCAACATCACTTGTACAGGAAGAGCCGGTATAACCTTCATTGCACAGACATGTGTGCCCATGTATGTTCTTAATGCATGTTCCATTACCACAATGAATGCCCTCACAATAGTTTATTACACTATCACATCTATTACCGGTATAACCAGGACTACAGTGACAAGTGTATGTATTTATACCGTCTACACACATACCGTTTTTGCACAAAGAATGCATGCAGTCATCTATATTATGATCACAATACTTTCCAGTAAATCCTACAGAACATTGACATTTATAGTTATTTATTAAATCTATACACGAGCCGTTAATACATTTATGGGTAGCGCAATCGTCTATGTTTGTTTCACACTGTAAGCCAGTAAAGCCCATTTCACACTGGCAGGAATATGTATTGACCCCGTCAACACATTGTCCATGTACACATGGAGAAGATGCACAATCGTTTATATCGACTTCACATGAGTGTCCAGTAAATCCTTTTGCACATTTGCATGAATACTTATTAACACCGTCAAAGCACGTTCCATTGTTGATACATGGAGAACTTTTGCATTCATTAATGTTTGTTTCACAGTGTCGGCCCGTGAAACCGTCAGAACATGTACACCTAAAATCATTAACTAGATCAACACAAGTCCCTTCGTGAGAACAAATATTAAGTTTGCAGTCATCAATATTGATCTCACATAATGTTCCGTTGAAACCTGAGTTACACTGACAAGTAAAACTATCTATTCCATCCAGGCAATGTCCATGAAGACAGGGATTACTTTTACAGTGGTTTATTTTCGATTGACATGTACTTCCGGTATAACCATTGGCACACGAGCACGCAAAGCCATCTACTAAATCAGTACAGGTACCATGTGTACAAGGATTTGAATTACAGTCATTGATATTTGTTTCACATTTGGTGCCTGTCCAGCCAGGATCACATAAACATGTGAAGGCATCAACACTATTTATGCATGTGCCATTATTACACGGGTTTGAAGCGCATTCATCGATATCAACATCACAACTGGATCCAGTGAAACCTTTCTGACAATTGCAATAATAGGTACTATTATCAGCGACACATACACCGTATTTACATGATGCATGTCGGCATATATCGGTGTCAATGCTACAATGTTCCCCCGCATACCCAAATGAACAATTACAGATGTATCCATCCAAGATGTCTATACACGTAGCATTGTTTGCACATGGAGAACTAGCACATTCATCGATATTGACACTACAATCAAGCCCTGTATATCCCGGCAAACAAGTACATAAGTAGCCATTTATTCTGTCTGAACAATGCCCAAATTTACAAGGAGTATCGGAACACTCGTCTATGTTATTTTCACAGTATGTTCCATTAAATCCCGCAACACATGAACATCGGTAAGTATTGATTCCATCAATACACGAACCTCCGTTTCGGCACTGTATATTTTTACAATCATTAATGTTAACACTGCAATTTTGTCCGGTGTAACCTTTGTTAAAAACACAAAAACAAAATATGAATACATAATAGTGATAACAGTATAATAATTGACAAAGAAATAGTATGTACTTAAACAAGAGCATCTGATAAAGTCCCTCTTTCCTCTACGTGGTATGATGTAATGTTCTGTAAAGGGGAAGCTTATATTTGTTGGTGAAAAAATTGTAGTTTTATTATTCTTCTGTTATCACTATTACCTATGTATGTGTATATATATTTGCATATTTCACTATCAAGATTCATTATATGAATAGGCTTACACTGCCGAAACAAGTGTTGTATAGGAATGTGGAATAAAATATATAAACCTCTGAAGATGACGTTTTACCTTTTATATATATATATATATATATATATATATATATATATATATATATATATATATATATATATAATATATATATATATATATATATATATATATCATTATATAAAGTTTTCTATTGTCGATTAAATTTAATGCATATAGAACATATACACCTTTCAATTTTGTGCACCAGATGCGCATTTCGACAACTTATGTCCCTTCAGTGATTGCAATTCACAGAAGATATAAATATTTAAAGAGCAGTGTTGAAACCAAAATGACCGAAAGGTGAATCAAAGAATTACCCTAAGAACAGAGCTGTGCATGAGGGAGATATTCCTTATGTTTAGAGTGATTTACATAATTTCAAGACTTACAATTTTATTTATATATTTCATGTCAGCACAAAAGCACTGACAAGTAGACCTTCAGTACAAAAGCACTGAACACTAGACTTATGATGCCCTCGGGGCCTCTCAGTCCACCAGCAGTGACACCGGCCTAGTGGTTATTATAAATATAGAACATATATACCTTTCAATTTTGTGCACCAGATGCGCATTTCAACAACTTATGTCTCTTCCGTAATGTTCGTGGCCGAATGATTGGAATTCACAGAAGATATAAATATTTGAAGAGCAGTGTTGAAACCAAAATGACCGAAAAGTGAACCAAAGAACCAATCTAAGGACAGAGCTATGTATGATAGTGATATAAGGAAACACTTACCAGGAATACAAGTTTTGTTTCCCAATGAATCACATGTTCCATGTTGATCAGACTCACAAAATTGGGTACATACATTTTTCGGATAATATTTCGGTTTACAGACTTGATAACCACTTGCATTACACATAAAATTTCCGCTTTTTGGAATGCAAATAATAGTATAATCGAATGTGATGCTGAAAAATAAAAATCGCACTTATTATTGTATTTCTGGAATACTAGAAAGAGAAATGCTCAGGGATTTAAAACATATTTTATCACATGAAACATTTTATCACATAACTTGAAGTTCTATGGTCGATACGAAACTCTAATTACTCCATATGAAATCTCGTTATCCAGATTTTTAAATGATACTCTGGACTGAGACCGATTCCGATCATTGTACACAGATTTGACACCTTCTATAACGAGAAGGTTACCTACTTCGACTTCTACAAATATAAATATATATGGAATTTACACGATTTGACTCTTTCTACTGGGTACATGTGACGGATGTTGCTAGCAAGCAGGAGATGCTCATTCTTCCCGGGCACCTGATCTCACTCCATCATAGGGGTTCACATATGCTCTTCAAGTAGACATATTTTGTTATTTTGTACTTTGTTTTCATTTTCACTGATTCTGTATGTCCTCTGGTTTCATGATTTTCGGATTTATGATTTGGATTTATCCATCATCTTTACATTGATTACTTTACATAAAAGTTATTCATAAAGTTTTCCGGTAATCATACCAAAACACTGTCAATTGATCGTCTGATGTTTACGTTTAGATTGATGTATTTATGTCCTCTAAGTCTATCTATATTTGGAAATGTGGGTCTGTAAACTTGTTGTCCACACCTATTTGTGAAAATTGTTACTTCAATTTGGCGTCATATTTCGGTACCAACACTACATTAAAAAATACTTTTGTTATGTGCAATAACTGCTTATTCTATATTTACTGTATTTTGCTTTTTGCACGTGAAGGTTTTTGAAATACGGTTGAGTCAGATCTCTTTTCCAAAATTCAAAAAAAAAAATAATAATCATTCTAAAATGCAATATAAAGTAAAGAATATAGCGATACGGAATACAAACCGTAAATTATTTTCCCCCGTTTTCGTACTGGCTTGTACGTGACTTCCATGGGGCAATCCATTATACTCATATATTGTGGATCCTAAATCATCATCAGAATCGATACTGTCGTAATCAAATGCATCGATTTTCAGACGAAATCCCTGAAAAACATTTCAGATAAAAACAAGTTTGGAGAATACATGTGAAGAAGTTTTACTGGGGTCAAAACAAAATGAAATAACGAACTTAATGAATGTAGACAAATACTGCCTCTGTGTGGTTTAAATGTATATGTCATTTCTAATATTATGAAAACAAGCAGTACTTGCAATGAAAAGAATTAAACTAGTACATAGCACGTTTTACCTAAAAATACCGCATTTGCAGTAATTTAAAGTGACGGTATTGATCGTTTAGTCTAATAAACAATAGAGATCACTCATGCAAAAACACTTTTATCTATAAAAGAGTTCACTTTACCAGTGCAAAAGTCTGAAAGCGTTTATTCGAATGGGTATTTAATTATCCTTATTCGTTCGCTATCACTTGATTGTTATATAAAGCTCTTGTAGAATTTTTCATCATTCAAAACTCAAGGGCACTTTGCACAATATTGCAATAGAAATGTTAAGATTATAAACGGAAGTTTATCAGGTATAATTGTGTGTATATCCTAAAAAATATAATTTTATAACTGATCTAAATAAACTGAAATTTTGTTGATAATTTAAAATCATACAATTCAGCCTCGCAATAATCATTTAAAATATAAAGAACAAACTTTTAGTGAAATTACATAACTAATGTAAGAAAAAGGAGAATGTTGCACTGCAGCAGTTTTCTGGCTTCTTGAGTCTACAGACTCTACACAGAATGCAACAAGGCACAATGTCAAAATGTTTTTGCGGACTTTCTGCGACGTCAAATAATTGTGCAGTGCCTGCGTTTTAAGCCTACAAACTAAGAGTTATACTCTGTCTTACATGGCCTTTTATGTGATTTTGGTGGTAAGTCTGCTCTTCAAACATTTTGTTCTGAGATTTTTCATGAATTTGTCACACAGCATAAATGAAGAGATTAAGTTGAGAAATGCGCATATATATATATATATGTTCTTTCATCATTATAACCACTAGATCGAAAATGAAAGTTTTAAATGTACTTTCATTTCCATTAACATGCATATCCATGTGGATTTTGCAGAATGATTTGCTATTTACTTGCAAGCAGTCCAAGCATAACCTATATTGCCATTTATGTTAATGTTTTGAAAAATTTGCTATACGTACTTTATTTGTGACAAGAAGTTGAAATAACTTTCAAGTATAAAAGACAGTGAGTAAAATATCTGACTTTACTACAAAGAATAATACACAACAATCAGAACCATTAGAAAAACGAATCAAGAAGAAGTATGTACAAAATGTTATTAAAATATTTGAAAATTCGGCAATCGCCTTATAACAACAAACTGACAACTGCACGCTATATTTAAACCTTCATTACTACATTTCACATGTTACTTTTTTTCACTACAATTATTCTTAGATTACTTTGCACTGCAAGTAAATATACAGGGAGATATATACATAAAGTAATTTGGTGCAACATATGTACATTAAATGTATGTCACTTCAGTGATGCTCAAGGCAAAAACTGTGGAAATGAAACTACAAATGTACACATAATCACGCTACAAAAATACTCAGGTGAACACTTTATCATCTAATACGGTCAACTCATATTTTATAAAATCAAGCTTCCGTAAAGGAAAAGATGTGTAACATATACCACTATTTGTTAATAGACCCAAAGTAAATATTTTGAAGGCATTCCACAACCAATTTCAGTACAGATATATTTTTAAAGTATATATTGTCAAATGACATATTCAATGATACAGCTGTGGTCGAATGGATATTTGACAAAAACAGTAAAGATAAAATGCATGCGTATTGTATGTGTACTCGAATATTGTGTCAGAATGCATCCATCTAAACTGTTCTACAAAATATGTATGCTGACTATTATGTTAATAAAGTAATATATTCTTACATTGTTACAATGTCCATTGTGTTATATAAGATAGTATGTTCTGATATGTTATTATTTGTCATCTACTTTAATTTTACATGTACATGTATATATACCATTAAATTGAAAATATAAACGATATAAAACTTCTTAATGATATCAAATTTAAAACAACCGTCATTATGATACAATACAACATGACAAATAATATGTATATATATTATTGTTCATAACTAATTACCAAGCTTACATTTCTTTTAAAGCAGATCAGACTTCAAGGTCAAGGTCATTAGGTAAAATATTTTGGTACGAAATCGAAAGCTCTTGGCATAAGGAATACACATCTTAAAGGCCTGTCTCTAATGGTTCTACAGTTATGACGTAGTGACGACAATACCTATGCCTACGACAATGACAATTACTCCCCAGACATTCGTTCTGGCGAGCTAAAAACTCTTTAGTCCTTAATCAATATCGAAGAAGTACCAAACCGTTAATCATTCTCAAAGTCCAAGGACAGATACAAAATCGTGTAAGTTTCAAAAAGGAACTGTTGTGAACCCCGAAATACTGAAGAGGTGAGACCAGGTGCCCGGGGAGAGTAAGCGTCTCCTGTTTGCATGCATCACCCGTCACAGCAGTTCTTAAGAAACATGTCAAAATCAAGAGTTTTGGTTTCCTAATGGTACATACGAAAGTACAAACTGGTATACAAAGTCATATTTGGTGTTCACTGAACAGGTCATTTAGTGGCATTCCAGAATATTATCAATCATTCTAGAAAGAGGCATATCATATTTTCGTAATATTGTCTCATCCGAAAGACAGAACACCGGTGTGCCCAGGGCGGGAATCGAACCCAGGATCTTTCGGTTAAAAGCCGAGCGACTCATCCACTGGGCCACACCGACTTTACTTTAATAAATCATACGTCCACTATGATGATGCCCGTTATAACATCCAAGGTGTGGGAACACGGGAATCTGATCAAGTGCCACACCATACCCCTCATTTGTCTGGCTGCTATTGAAATATTACAGAAAACCACTTTTTCAATCAACAAAATAAATTTGTGCTATAATTAGTAAAATATGTTTATGACCATATGCAAATTTGCAGAAACAATTTTTACTAGGTATCCTTTGTGGTTTCAGCTTACTGTATCATCCTTTTGTCATGCCATGTTTGTATTATGTTGATAATATTTTGTATGTGTACCTGTAAGCGGTTATTTTTCTTTTGCTAATTACACTATATACTTTTCCCCAAGATAAAAAGTAGGATCTTATTAAAAAGTATTTTAATTGTGACTTAATAGTTTATTCCATCTAATTTCATTCTGTGTGTCATATTTCTCTTTTCACGATTTTATTATGATTTTTATGCTTGAGGTCACAAACTCGAACGAATTTTGCATGTTCAAAACTATTCTCACTGGAGTACATTCTCCAAAACACTCTCGATAAATATATGTCTACTAAGTACACTCTGGTCCTTATACTGATGGAAAGTTCAATCAGTATAGGGACGAACGTAATGTGGACATATTTTATATTTATTGAAAGTTGTTTCAAGGACATGGATTGTAGAGAGGATCGGATATTTCGACTTAGTCTTTCAGTTGTTTGAGCATTTGGTTTGCTGTAAATTTACTACCTGGCTTGATCATGTATAGTTCTCTCACACCTTACAAAAATTGTGGTCAATCATGTTGAAATGATAGCCAAACAACTCATCATGACAGGGTATTGATACAGTGTTTTTGTTTGTTTGTACGGTATTGTCCGTAAATTTGGTAACCACACCATTTCAGAATTTGATGAGTCAGAACCATGATTGCTGTGAATCGAATAGTTCTGTTAAATTTTATACGCAATTGTTTAATCTTCAATTCCGTTTTCACGTTAGAGGTAGGCTTTCTGTAGTGGTTAAGTGCTTGGCATGTGACGCCTATGATCTGGTTCGATCCCCGAATTGAACCAATATGCTTAAGATGTTGGTTACTTCCACCTTCCATGACCCGATATCACTAAAACGTTGTAGAAAGCGACGTAAAATCACAATCAATCAACCAACCAACCCTTTTCATTTTAACTTGAAGATTCTGTTCTGCAGTTTTAGACCTCCTATTTCTTATAATAAACATTTTATGGAAATATTTTTAAATTACCTTCCAGTTCTTTTCTGCAACTGAAAAACTTTGTCTCATTTGCCGATTTGCAAAGCCAAAATCATGAGAATTGTCAACTCTTTTCGTTTCATATGTTTGACAGTCTTCCCTGAAATAATTAAAAGAAGAATATAAACTTTACCTTCAAGATTAAGAAAGAATATCTTTAAGTCCAATGAATGTTTTCTAACACTATGGTTATCTTATTAACCTATTAACCATGGAGCAACAGTAGTATGATATATACATACCAAGCCGGCTCGTGACTGGGAGACCCGGGTTCGACTCCCGCCATGGGTGCACCGGTGTCCGGTCTTTCAGATGAGACCGTAAAACCGAGGACCTGTGTCACAGTAGGTGTGGCACGTAAAATATCCCTCACTGCTACGGAAAGGTCGTTGAGAAGGTAATAATTTCTATGCGATGTATCAGGCGGGTGCCGGCATCATATACATGAAATAATCGTGGAGTTCCTATTAATTTATATATACTTACGTTAGGGGCCTATCTGTCAAACATACTTTCAAGTAAACGTCACACTCTCTGTTCCACCATGTACCATCACAATCGTGGTCTGGATTCCGATAATAGTGCTGTAATTTTACATCGACTCTATAATCAGCATGCACCACCTGTACAGAAACGTAGTGACATTATATTATTCGATTATACTATTATATTCTATTTGATTTCATTGTTTGGTACGCAAACGTCCGACTTCATTCTATTACATTAAAATGATCTTCATCATTTGTATCACACAACACGCCAAGTAAATATATAGCGAATTGAAAATTAAGTGCACAAAAAGACAGTACTATTTACAAATGTAAGACAGTTATATGAATGATGTTGTGAATGTGTTCATCTTCCAACTTTCCAACCGCGAAAGAAGTAATCTATAAATAACATTCCATGTAAAGAACAATGACTAAAATAATACACAAGGGTAGTGTCATTTAAACATCAGCAATATAAAGCGATACAAAGGAGCTAATTTTGCGCTTCCTTCTTAAATCTAATCCCCACTTTCCCGTTGCAGGAGTTGGAAACGGACCACGCCGGCTAACGGGGCTATGCCTGCAGCACAGGGCTATGCACCCTTTCTGGAGTACTGCTAAACGTATACATGTTGGTCACATCGGCAACGGAATTACGATGTCCAATTAGGAAAATCATAGAACTACTTCACCAAGAAGTTACCTTCTGAGACCAAACAGCTACATTAACATTGCAAAATGGAAAGTTGTTTGAAATATGTTTGAAACTTGGAGATAGCCAAAGAGATGAGGCAATATAACATCAACATTATTGGTTTGTTAAGGCAGTATAACACAACATTCTTGGTTTACGTAAAACGTTGAACAGGCTCTTGAAAAAAGACTTTTAGTAGTCATCAGAGGATCGTATACTCAGGGAAGGATCAAGATCATCAGACTTGTGTTGCAGTAATGATGAACAAGGGAACCTTGTTAATATTGATAGAATGGTACCTAGTGACAAAAAAGTATAAGCAAGGTCCGACCCGAGACCTGAATACTGAAGTCGGAAGTCATGACATCGGCAGGGACCCATTCATGGAAATGCAAAGCATTATTTGGATAAATGAATTTCTGTGAATTGAATCAGCTCGTGGTTTGTGACACATTCTTTGCACAAAGGAATGTCCACAAATACTTGTAACTTTCTCCAGATAAAATATCAAAGAATCATATCAACTTCATCATAATCAAATAGAGTTAGGGGATATCAGTCACTCTTTTGTACCAGAATACAACTTTAAGTTAAGAGCGGTAAAAAAGATCAGATCGAAGATTTTGAGTACAAGGAGAGCTCAGAACTGTAACACTTATCAAAATCTTACAAGGACAAGGATAAAAAAGTCAAAAGGAATGCAAGGCAGGAGCGCATAGAGGACAGTATATATAGAGACTACTAAGCAGAATGGATTACAAATATCCAAAAACCCTATAATATCAAACTGATGACTGGGAAATTAACCAACAATTCAAATGTTGTAAAAGACCAGAACAACAACATACTTCTTAAGTACAGTGACTTCATGGAAAGTTTTGCGGAACATTTGACATCAATTTCTGAATATAGGAGATCCAATTCAAACCCAACTTAATTTTGATATTGATATCAACCAACATAGAAAACCTTGATATCAGTGTAGAGGAAATGAGTGTAAAGAGAATATAGTCCATCAAGTAGCATAAAGTACAGGAAGATGTTGGGGTAGATGACATCATAACAGCTAATTTATTACATGTAGTTAAACAACATGAAATGTTTTATGTACATGTATAGACTGTGAATTGAAACGAATAGCGTTGTCCTGGAGGACGGTGGACACAAGATCAAACCGGGTGGTGGGACTGTGTGGCTGCCTAATTTACCAATTGACAGGAAGAAGACCAAGTAAGTAACAGCGTGCTGATCGTCTTGAAGCAAGCATGCAGAAAACCCGACTTTTGGTCAAAATATTCAGGTTTTGTTAGTTTTTAGAAGAACCCAATACAAGACTTATGGTCTTTGTGGTGAGCTCAGGGTGTTTACATACAATCTAAATTGCATTACAATAGTGTATACATATGCAGTAGTAATCTAGCAGGCAAATGAATATCAAATATTAGATTTTACAGTAAAATGTGACTTACTTTTATCACTTCAAACATCAAATATATATTGAAAAGACATTCTTTCCATGGGGATGAAAATTTCAACATCTTCATGTATGTAAATTTCACTTTGAAAATGAGGAGCGATAGATTGTGTACACTATGTATACACAAGATACGACAGATAAATAGTAAGTGAAGGTAGTAATCACATCGGTCGTACGATAGCAAGATAAGTTCATCACCCCATATACATATGTTTGTCATTTGTGTACATACCATGCTCAACTTTGTAATATGAATTTTGAAATCACATTAAAATCATTCATTTCTTCCGATGAATAAAACATAGAGACAAATGTATTTTAAAGTAAGTATGATGTCGTTTTGATTTATTATCTCTCTGACATAGGTTTTTACTTTCCGTGTAAAAGAAAGAAAGTTTTCTTTATTTGCAAATATTCATTTCAAGTACTTAAAATATTAAAACTTGACCATGTATTATCCAAATCAATGGTGCACAAAAGAAATAAAAAAAAACAGATAAAATTCATTTGTAGACTTTTTCTATCCATATTTAAATTATCATTTCGGTTGTATACGTTTCCTGATATTTGTAATATCCACAACGGACGTCTGTAGAACATATCTTATGGTTTCTCTTAAGTAAACTGCATTTCAGTAAGAAGAACGTATAATTGCAGAACTCTGATTGGAACCCCCCACTTTTTTTCTTTTTCTTCCCTTTAAGTAATAAAATGCACTTTGTTTCCAAAATCCATGCTCCGCTTCTCTATTTTTCCAAGAATATGTATGTACACAACGATGCCACTTACAAAAATGTGTATATTATGAATAAGGATGTATGATAGAACAGGCTCTCGTTTTGCGAAAGGAAGGTGGGCGGGGTTTACTCACACCTTTAAAACCCTTTTACTTTTATATTTCTGTTCAATTTCTATACCATTATAGTATTATTGAGAGAATCAGATGCGCCTATACTTAATAATTGAAAATTAGATGAGAAATTCATTGATATTATTTTCCTATTTTTGTCGTTATAACTCGTGACTTTGTGCATTATTATGATAGTTTTCTTCTTCATAATATGGATTTGATTAAAATAATTATGTTCACATTAACTGTATTTCTTACGAAAAACGGAGTCACCTTTATGCTATTGCTTAAGATACACTAAATGCTATTAGAAATCAAAATAATGCAAGTGTTCGCTGTGAACAATACACTAGAGTTTCAGGATATTTGGTTGTATGTAATCTACATTATCTGAACTCCTTAATCAGGACACAAGATAAGATAATTGAGGCGATATCGTCTACTGTCGTATTAAGTACTGGTGGCCGATCCTTGAAGATGTTCGATAAACCCGTTATGTATCATGTTGTGTAAATAAATTACGGACACTACCATGAAGGTGAATGTTGGTTCAGTAAACAATTACATGCATAAACAAAAAGATTAAATTTGACCTACCCTAAGGGTACCCCTATACCAGTTTTACACATAACAACATATTATAGCTGTATGCCCCAAATATTTGCGATAAAAGCATAAATATACGTTTCAAAAAGACTAACATCTGTGATATACTGGCATTGCAATAATCGGAATAAAACGATAATTAAGCCATTATTTACAATTAGTAGATATAGAAAATATATACATTTTAATTTTGTGTACCAAATGCGCATTTCGACAACTTATGTCTCTTCAGTGATGCTCGTAGCCGAATGGTTGGAATTCTCATATCATGTAAATATTTGAAGAGCAGTATAGTTATTTTCTATTTGGAACTGTGTCTGAAGTAAAACAATTAACACATAACAAATGTCCTCTGGAAAGGTCATTTTTATACCATCATTTCCATGAGTTTTATACCAGTTTTCACAGAATTTGATGACGTAACAATAACTTTATGTCAGATACCGTATGCGTTCCCAATAGGAATTTACTCTACGTAACGGAAAGTCCAAATATCGCATTCATGACATCCTCATTGCTTCCAAAATTCTTACCACGTAGGTAAGATTTTAGTTTTAGGAACAGATAGAAGTCAGATGGGGCTAAATCTGGAGAATAGAGGGGATGAGGAAAAACCTCGAAACTGCACTCCTTGGCAGCCGTCATTGCAACTCTGGGTATGTGAGGGGTCAGTATCCTGCAAAAGCAGTACGCCTTTCGTTAGTTTTCCTTTCTTCTTTCTCACTGTCCCCTGACTCAGTCTTTTAACTTACTTGCATTATATGCACAATTTATAGTACGACATCCATGATTGTCCCAAAAGATAGAGGTCATGACTCTCACAACTGATGAAACTCTCTTGAATTTTTAGGAGGGAATAACCCAGGGTAAATTCATTTCATGGTGAACCGAAGGTTTATCCTGTGTGACAATTTGACCCATAAAATCGCCGGGCTCATCCTCATAGGGAGACAATAGATGCAAAGAATCATCTTACCTGGTTATCGTTTGATCTAAGTCTACATTCTAGAGACCCATTTAGCTGAGACCCTAGAAATGCCTAAGATGTCGCTTAAAATTGATTTAACAGCCGTATAGTTTATGCCAACTTCTCTGGTTACATCTCGGAGGTTTAGCCTTCTGTCACACATGACAAGAATGTGCACAATATTTATGTTTCGTCCCCATCTTCCGTCTAAATTAGGCAACCCTTTTCAAAAGTATAAGGAGATAACTCTTCCCCAGGGTTTTCATGCAGTCCTCATTAAATCCTTGGAAGTTATCCCATCCTTTGTTACTTAATCAGCGCTCTAACTTTTCTTCAGGTTTGAAGTTTTGACTACTCCTTCAACATTTAACTGCAAATTCTGTATGTTATAAAAAGCTTTGAAACACCACTTTCTTTACCAAATACGTTCAGTATGATTGGATAATGGTTTAATTGAGATTCTACACTTATTTATTGTGTCAGAGTATATGGGGCCTAGAACTTTTTATCATATCTCGTAGTTTGTCTAAGTAAGTTATACGAATGGTAAAGATTTATAGTGTAAAAACTCATACATTGTATGCTAGGCATGATTTATACTGTGACAAAACCATCGAAAAGGACGCAGTCGAAAATGCCTAATTTATTAATTTCCTATGGTGACATATCTTATATTAAAACTAGATGAGCAGTATAAAAACTCCAAAATACTTTCAAAATGTTTTTGATGGGCTCAGATAACGCCAATTTACTGAGCAAGCTCTAAATCTGTCATGCTTGAAAATTAATTAAAAATTTTCGCCCATAAATATGACGTGTACATATGTAATGATACCGAATAAAGAAAAACAGTCACAGGACCACTATCTCGGTCATATAAACAGTGTACACTGTAGTTTTACATAATGCCGCATTCTTTAATGAAAAGATGTCTGAAACATTCTAAACGTATTATGAGGTATGACTTTGGTTTAGTTATTATCGTAAGCCATAAAGCAATTTTTCAGCCATTTATTACTTACATTATTCAGTTATAAATATATGTAAATCAGCATTTGAATTCATGGGAGCAGCATACCTAGATGAGATATTCTCAATTATAAATATATGTAAATCAGCATTTGAATTCATGAGAGCAGCATACCTACATGAGATATTCTCAATTATAAATATATGTAAATCAGCATTTGAATTCATGAGAGCAGCATACCTAGATGAGATATTCTCAATTATAAATATATGTAAATCAGCATTTGAATTCATGAGAGCAGCATACCTACATGAGATATTCTCAATTATAAATATATGTAAATCAGCATTTGAATTCATGAGAGCAGCATACCTAGATGAGATATTCTCAATTATAAATATATGTAAATCAGCATTTGATCTCATGGGAGCAGCATACCTAGATGAGATATTCTCAATTATAAATATATGTAAATCAGCATTTGATCTCATGGGAGCAGCATACCTAGATGAGATATTCTCAATTATAAATATATGTAAATCAGCATTTGATCTCATGAGAGCAGCATACCTAGATGAGATATTCTCAATTATAAATATATGTAAATCAGCATTTGATCTCATGAGAGCAGCATACCTAGATGAGATATTCTCAATTATAAATATATGTAAATCAGCATTTGAATTCATGGGAGCAGCATACCTAGATGAGATATTCTCAATTATAAATATATGTAAATCAGCATTTGAATTCATGAGAGCAGCATACCTAGATGAGATATTCTCAATTATAAATATATGTAAATCAGCATTTGAATTCATGAGAGCAGCATACCTAGATGAGATATTCTCAATTATAAATATATGTAAATCAGCATTTGAATTCATGAGAGCAGCATACCTAGATGAGATATTCTCAATTATAAATATATGTAAATCAGCATTTGAATTCATGAGAGCAGCATACCTAGATGAGATATTCTCAATTATAAATATATGTAAATCAGCATTTGATCTCATGAGAGCAGCATACCTAGATGAGATATTCTCAATTATAAATATATGTAAATCAGCATTTGATCTCATGAGAGCAGCATACCTAGATGAGATATTCTCAATTATAAATATATGTAAATCAGCATTTGATCTCATGAGAGCAGCATACCTAGATGAGATATTCTCAGTTATAAATATATGTAAATCAGCATTTGATCTCATGAGAGCAGCATACCTAGATGAGATATTCTCAATTATTTTCTGACTTTAGACAATAATCTTCGTAAAACAAAAGATAAAATAATTAAGATTGAACTAAGAAATTAGCGATAAATCCCTGGGGACAAACCCCATGCAAAGTCACTTGTCTGGATCATCTCAGCGTTTGTCAATAAACCCCATTCGTAGGACACAACCCCATTCGTAGGACACGAAAACAAGGCCTTTTTGACTTATTATCAAGCATCTTACTGACTGAACTTAACAAGTTTATAGATTACTCGCTTATGTTACTTCTATATGCTAGATTCAATACACATAGGCACATAATCCAGAAAATAATGATTTGCTATGATGTTTTATTTTGTTCTCAAATAGGTAATGTGGTGAACGTTCACAGACCTGGAAATCGAATATAATATCAAGCAACCGGAAGATGTCCACATTTCACAATTGAGCAGATCAGGCATTGACAAGAGATTAATATATCTGTGAACATCTGACTTGCTGAAGTACACAGCAAGAGTCAAAAGTATTACAAAGGTACATTACAGCAACGATCAGGTGAAAATCATATATAACACAAGGTCGTTCATTGATACAATTAATTTTATAGAGATCAGTTAAACTCATTTTTAACAAAAACGGTCGTCCATTCAGAAGTGAAAATTTCCGTAAAAATAAACCATGTATATTAAAAACATCTTTATTTCTATACTTTCATGATCTGATAAGTATTCAAAACATAAATACGAAACTCATAATATAATACATGTTAGGATCCTTGTTATTTGGTCATATAATATGTAAGTCATTTATATACACAGATTTTCTCCCTTCTACATTGTTATCAATTAAACATCCATCCGCCCTCAGGGCAAACTGAAATAAGAAATAAGTTATGATTACATGAAAGTGTATCCAACGATTATATGCTCCCCCAAAAGTCCTTATCCCAAGCATATAATTCTGACTATTTAAGAGATATTAGGCCCTTGGTAATATTTAGGAATGCGTGCTGAGTGACCTGTTCCTTGTAGAAATGACTTTAAATGGCATTTGTCCAAAAGTCCATATTCCAAAGTATATTTATGTGAAATATGATAAAATTGTAATCAAGACACACGGACACAATGTTGTCCAACGACTACATGCTCCCCCAAAATATTTCGGAGAGCATAAATGCACAGATGTAGTACAGACGGTTCCTACGATTTGTTATATCGTTGAAATGAAGTGATCGTAAAAGAGATATGAAAATGTTTCCTTTGTTTGAAATTTACTTAAAAAAGATTGCTTACTCTTGTAATCATTAAGGTCATCATATGTGAGATCTGATTTTATAACTATAAAATCGTGTAAATTAAGATTGGTTAAAACCCGTATTTGTATGGCACTTCATTACTCTTATAAAATGACAAATACGTGTATAACATTTAGAATTCAATGTGATTCTTTAAGAAACGCAGAAATTTTCACAAACATGCATGTGTAATGACTTTTGAGGTACTATTTACTTTTCGACAATGATATTGAAAAACAATATAATTCATTCTGCATATACATGTAACTACTCCACAATGAAATTAAGCAAAGAAGTTCAAACCTCATATTTTATGTTCACATAAGTAGGAGTATTGTGTGATAGCAATAGCATTACCTCTTTGATTTAAGACTTCCGCGTGAAGATCTCCATTTGAATCCCTCATAAACTTGTACGTCACCTGACATCTCATCGAGTCGTGGTACTTGCAAGTTGTTATGTAGGGGTCTAATGTTACAAGATAAAATATTTAAGGTCAATTATATATTTCAGACATAAATGTTACTTCATTAGGATTATGATTTTAAAAGTATCCTACCACGGTGGCATTCATGACATAAAATACGGACAAGCTTTCTGAGATTTTTGCTAAAGCATAATTTATAACTTGTCATGATAAAGCAATGTACCAAATATCAAATGATACTCGAATGACGAAAAAGTACGGAAAACTGAATAGCCGAACTGACAGACGGGTGGACGGACGGACGGAGTGCAAGCCTAATCAGAAATCCAAGTAGATCAGTTATGTTGTACATGTATTGTTGCTCTATGATACATGTCAATTAATAGTGGTTATGTTCAATCAATTTATTGTGCACTTTCGCTTTCACATTGAAATTTTAAAAAAGTGGACTTTGATAATTTTAGATGATCTTTACTTCATTCAAATAAGCACTGATTACATTTTGCACGTTTATCCAAAATAATGCTGATTGAGATACGATTCCAATACATGCTTAAATTGTTTATTTAACGTCATAGTATCACAGACTGAGAAATTTTGAATTTTAGAATAGACAATTTAAATTAAGGAATTTTTAAATTGTCACACACACATATATTGAAAAAAAACTGTTCATTTGAAACATTATTTTTCTATAATTACAATGTAAAACTATACAATTCAAACAATATACGTACTTAACAAAAGGCTCACAACTCATATAGTAACTGAGAACACCATTTGGAATTTGTCTTTACTTACTGTCATTTTCAATCCACGACCAATCTGATAACGTTTGTACACGTCAAAACTTATTTAAGAGCATTAAGTCGTAAATGTGTTTACATTTACCTTATCTTAACACCATCAATGTCTTAACATAATACCAAATCTTACCGGAGAAGTATTGGACAACGTGCAGTCTGTTTTGATAGCTTCTGCAGTGTGTGTTACACACCTGTGTTGAGTTGTACTGATGGGAGAAGTCGCCAAGTGCCATGCATTGTACACATGGTTTCAGGATCGTACACTCGTCATCACAGGACTGTAAACGAATCAAGATAAAACCTGTCAAACATGTATCACACAGACCATTATGCAGATTATGGTGGTATAAGCAAGCTGTTATTTATATATTTTAATGGTCCTCTGCATCACGTACGAGCAACCATTGAACGAATCGACGGTGAAAATGTCAAAATGATCATTTGATATTCAACAGTATCTATAATAACCCAGAGCAGGTACTGGTAAAAATCTTGATCCACTGTATCAGAGACATATATTGTATGTCCTATGGTTTCATGATTTTTGGACTTGTGGTTTGGATTTATCCATCATCTTTACATATACACAGAGACTGGAAAGCTATATAGCTCCCTGATATAAGTAACATCTCCCGACAGGCATCTCGATAAGCCGGAAGTCCGCCATATTGTTCTCGGCATTCATTCGCTTGAAAGCATTAAGCTTGCAAAGAAGAGGAATTTTCATCGCTTTTTAAATAAAGGTAGTTCAGATAAGTAAAAAGAGCAATATACTAATCGAATCATAAAACATTTCATTTATGATCTATTCAGTGTGAAGTCATAACCCCGATCAGAAGCCATTAGTTGTGATAAACCTCTTAAAACATTCACTTGGGTTTATGCAAATCATTTACACAATATTGAAGCACATGCCGCCATTTTTCGTTTATAGCACTATCAATGTCTATTATAGTCATAGTGCTTTAATTTTCGTATGAACTATCTGTAAATCATGCATAATTACCCGGCCGTATTTGAGGATCTCGCGACATTTTTCTCCTCACTACCGAACCCGCTAAGAAACGACAACGGCAAGAAAAATTGTTAAAACAACAAAATTTAATGTCCTTTACATGACTAAACTCACACGTGTGTGTTAAGAAAGGTTTCTGACCCATTTTATATCATTGAGTGTAGAAGACTTTATTCGTTATTTGATTAAATCCAATTTTATATACGCGGTAAATCTTTAATCATTTTTAACAAGAAAACCGATACCATACCATATAGAGCAAAATAATTATTTAACCTGTCGATATATATATATATTGTTTTTATTTTGAAAGTCATTTTATAAACATCAAAGAAGTAATGGTTGTTATTTTAGTACGAACTGAAGCAGTTATAAACACGTAAGGGCACATCTTGCAATGCAAATTTTCTGTGGCCGGCTTGTCGCCCCTTTTGCTTTTACTTCTTTAAATAGGAGGGAGTAAAACAGCTCACACCATGTCAACAGTGCATATAAGATAAAACATTATTTTGTTTGCTATTTACCATCTGAATTTTTAAATAAACACAACATTGTTATTTACTGCCCATAAATGACAAAGACAGACGCTGGTGCTTCCCCTGGGGTGGTGAACAAACAGTAGTAAAAGCAGGGGCATTGATTGCAAATATCAACAACTCGTAAATGGCAACAAACCCTGTTTAAAATGAATAAATATATAAATAGAAATAATTGTTTAATAAAAAGCAGGAAATAAAGGCGTCTCATTAAAAGTCTTGGTTTTAAAAATATTTTTATAATGATTAATGATACAATTTTGCCTCGATTTTGTAAGAAAGAAAAAGGAGAATATTATTTCTAAACATAGATAAAATTAACAAAAAATATAAAAGAAAAAAATAGGTGCCCGTAGAATTTGAACTGAGGTGCGTCGGCAGGAAAAGACGAACTGCGCTATACGTCCACGGGCGATATCCGACGGTTAAAATCGGTGTATTGTAGAGCGCGGTCACCTAATTAGCATAACAAAAGGACGTCATCATATGCCGGACGAAGCGGCGAGTTTCCAGTCTCTGTGTATATATGTCTCCGACTGTATAAATTAATCTATTTCAGGCAAAACAAAACACAATGTAGAACAACTGTATGAATAGCATTAATGGACAAATGATGAATGTCACAATGCAGAATATCTACATTAATAAAACATATGATTAAGGAATTTAGTCAAACACACAAAATGAAACATATATTACCGGTATTTTGTATAATCTATCGATACAGTGACTTAAAAACGATATTTTAATTTAAAATTTAAAGTATACTTACAGCATATAATACATGTAACACTTTAAACATAGTGATATTATATTAGTGAAATGAACTAAACTATTTTCTTTTATATTGGTATGTATCATCATTATTAAGAGTCAGTAAATACATTACTTCACAAATGTTGCAGGTATCCCCCGTGAATCCGGAATCTCTATCGCAGATACACTTTCCACAGTCACATGTTCCATGTCCAGAACAAACCAGCTGAAAAGATAATTGTTAGAATTTACATTAATACATGTAACATGTACATGTATAAACAAATACAAATTCCACTAATGACAATTACACCTATCTTTCGCAGACGTTTTATTAAGTCCGATGCGAAAAATTCAATTTCCGTGATTTAAATTTACAAGAAATCGACGTGTTTTTATTTTATTTCATTTTTCCTTGTCAAATAATTCTTTTAGATTTAAGGTTAAGAAAGTGACAACATTATCATAAACCGCATACATGTATAACTGTTTGAAAAAAAACCACTTCACCACTTAATAATTGTGATTGAACAACTACGTCTGTGGAACTTATTAGTGATATTATTGATTTGTAAGAGAATATTCACTTATTTTGACCTTAAAGATATTACAGTTTGATTACAGTTATGCTAAACCTTCACAATGTATGTCATGAATAATAATGGTAAGAAGTACAATGTAGATCCACGCTAACGCTTAGATTTCATGAATTACTTACATAGCCAGTGTCTTTTTCCAATCGATAAGGCGGGAATCTTTATTTTTCTTGGGTAGCAGAAGCTTTAAGGAATCCTAAATACCTCAATTTTAAACTCAATCCCTCCCAAAGCAGTGAAATAAACTGATAAAAGGGAAATTTGATTGCACAATTTTTATTGACCATATACGGGAAGCCCTGCCCATTGGCACCAAGTAGCAGCTATCTGCTTGATAGGTATAATACAATAAAAGTAAGATAAAATAAAAAAAGTAAAATAAATAAGACTAAAAGTATAATTAACATATTTGATAAATCGGACAAGTGAAATATAAGAAATTCTGTTTAATTCATTATTGCAAGTTTAAAAATTATAAGCTCTTGGTTTACATTCCATGTTATGTCTGTCCATGTGCATAACGATGATGAATACCACAGACAACGGCGATTGAACTTTAGGGACCCACTGAGGTGAATATATACATTCAATAATATTCATACCGTGCTGACGTTAATGATGCTTATTTAATCGGTGATTTTTCCGACAACAATGCGTTTCAACTTCTACATGTTTGTATATCATTTATCAATATACTGCAAAACAACCGGTCTAGAAATTCATTGATTTTTTTGCTAGGAAAGATAAGTTTTTTTATAAGGTTTCTATGACCTTGAACATAGGAATATGACCTTGAGTCAAAGCTCTGACACAATCGTGTGGACAGACAGGTGACTTCCACCGTGCCCACATTTGGCGAGGGTAAATACATATCATTGGAATTTTAATATCAACGGCAACAGAATTTAAACTTGAAATGTTTTTACTTTAAGTGTATTAAATTCGTGTAGTTTTATAAACCATAACATGGGCATTAGTAAGATCAGAGTGAAATCCAAATTACCATGCAGCTCTCAGAATAAAAGTAAAATTTACCCCATTATCTGCCATGCATTTATCAGCTTCGCATTTTGGAGTGTCCGATGAACATTCTTCAAAATATAAAATGTATGATATAGAGAGACGAAAACAGATTACAGCATTGCAGATTTACAGTTCAGAAGTTGACAGGACAATATGTTAATCAGATAAGAAGATTTGAATTATGGATGATGATGATAATATTAGAACTACATTGTATTTCCTGATTGAATTATAACTCAGATAGACAAGACGTAGCCCACCTTGAATTATATGACAGTCACTGACCAAAATTTACACTTGTTATAGGCAAAAAGCCGTTAGAATATTTACCAAAACTCAGTAAATATCAACGACAGGAGAAATGTCCAAAGTCCCAATGACATAAACTATAAAATACATGAAAACTCAACCAATTACCCATAATAAAGATTACCACAAAGCGGAGCATTCCCTTCAACAAACAGTGTTTGAGGGATGCTGAAATTCTTTTCTAGAGTTATGAATGACAATTGTGACCTTGACTTTCGTGCTGAAAGGGAATATTTAAATTAAATACAATCTTTACTATAACGTTTATACAAAACTATTATGTTTCAAGTGGATTGAATTCACTTTATATATTGGATGAAATTTTCAGTCTATGGTTCATGATGGCCTTGACCTTGGAGTTTTGAACTTGAATTAAGATGTATCCACTACCTCGCCTCAAGGGTATCAAACGTATCAATTTTTATCAAAAAAAAAGCATAAACGTTTCAATGGCAATAGATTTTCATTCAGTAACTCCCTGTGACTTTGCTTTTCACCGAACTAGGTTACCTTTCATCGCTTCTACCTCAATAATACCGTCTTCCACCTCTCTGAATTTCATGACACATCCTTTACGATCTTTAAACGTACACAGAGCATCTGCATCTGAAGAAATCAATATGGATATATTTGTTAGTTATTCAATATCCTTCTACTATGTTTTCCTTCTTCTTCTTCTACTTTCTTACCTTTTATTGTTATTCATCTATAGCATCCAGTTAATTAATTTGATAAAACAGAAATTCATACAACATCCAAGCGGCAAGCGAATGCAGTAGACGAATGATAGACGAAGAATAAGATGACATTCTCATTAGTAATTTCTGTCACGTTTACTGTCATATGTATGTTTTGCTTGGAATTTATGATCACTGAGATACGGAATGTCTTACTTGATAACCCGATCACCTTGGTGACCAAGGGGAAACTTCTTTTACAGTACCACCCACACATGGTTCTTGGCATTGGAGAGTTGAAGAACGCTAAACAGTCAACGCATGGACCATACGCTGTGCAATATTTCTTTACATCACAAGTCTATAAGATAAAAGCTAAGTCTAAGTAAACATGAAGAAGTTTTCGGATAAACAGACAATATCGTGTATGGTTCTACGTCAAAACCAATGCAAACCCAAATTTAAAAATTAGGTTCAGACAAGGTGCCAATGAGGAGTAAGCCTGTTTTTGCATGCAACGCCCACCGCAAAAGTCCTGTAGAAATCTACAAATCCGGTAAATATATATTGTCGAATCCGGTGTCGTCAAAAAGATAAATAAATATTTTCTCAGTTTATAGACCGGAACCCAGATTTTGTATGTTATTTTTCGGAATATTAATGGTCACATTTTTAATTTATTTGGAATCTAAATTTAGTTTGAACGGTTACCGACATCATTATTAAATACTATTATCATTAGAACTGGTATAACAGAACCTATAAAATTAGTGATATCTATCCCCTATCAGAGCAATATCAGATAAAATTAGTGATATCTATCCCCTATCAGAGCAATATCAGATAAAATAAGTCATATCTATCCCCTACCAGAGCAATATCAGATAAAATTAGTGATATCTATCCCCTATCAGAGCAATATCAGATAAAATTAGTGATATTTATCCCCTATCAGAGTAATATCGGATAAAATTAGTGATATCTATCCCCTATCAGAGCAATATCAGATATGTTCTTTCCATTGATAACATTTCTGTAAGAATTCCTTTGTTAAATTACACTTACTTCGCAACCCACGTTTGGTGACGCAGGTGGATAATCACGGTCAATATCACTAACTTCTCCAAGCGGTTGCTTTGATATGAAACTACGTGGTTTCTCAGATGTGCATTTGCAATTTCCGATGGCCATTTTACCATTGTAGGAACATCGCTTTGATGACTGACAAAATAAAGTAACAGACAAATTCAACAAATAATTGTAGAAACTTATCAATATAAAGATAAAGAACGTTGATTTTATGACGTATTCTACGGGGCAAGTCATGAAATCTGATAGTAGAATTACAAATGCAAAGAAACAACAGGTTTATATAATGTGTTTTATAACTACAGTGTATAAAAATGTAGTGATCTGAATTGTTAAAATGAAATTAAAAAAAAAGTTTCTACCCTTGAGTATCAATATTGATATACTTGTCTTGTACCTTCTTCTTTGAATTTTTGCATGTGCATTTACACGTGTCCCGAACTATGATGTGAATGGTTTGCTTCAGTCTTCCAGCTTTAGCTTTGACTGTAACTTTTCTACAAACAGATATTAGTAAAATTCAGTAGATGTTAAACTTTCCTTACGCGAATATCTGTAAAGATTTAAACTGATGTTCACACGCATTTGTTAATAGATACTGAAATACCTAAATAAATCGTTTGTTGAATAGTTCAACACAAAAACAAGAGGCCCAAGTGGGCCTATATCGCTCACCTGAATACCTAGATGATCAGTCATGCACAAAAGGAAGAATTCATTTATTTTTGCAGTACTGTGACTGAGTCAACACAAATGTGGAAAATGTCAAATTTTATTTCAGACCAGAATAGGAAACACTTTTTTGCACATTCATTCAGGTGGTTTTGATATTAAGCATTTGCTTTGTCCCTGCAAGATGTGATTCAGGGCAACAAGTCAGTCGTTTTCTTTAGGTAGGGCATTTTGTTGCCTGGTTTCAAGTCTGGGTCATGAACAACAATTGTTTCAAATATTGTCCAGATCCAACTTAAAATGGCCTGATTTCATATGTTGAGTGTTGAGAAACATCTAAAAGCTTATTTAGATGTATAAAGAAATGAAAAAAAAAAATTTGACCACAGCTGGATCCGAACCGCTACTCTCCATTTTTAATACCAAGTGGTATATGTACCATTGTGAGATCTACTTTTTAGACATGGTGATATTATCTGTTGACCAATTTGAATGAAATGTACAAAATAGATAGAGGACCTATAGTACTTCATGTACACCATTTTTCATTAAAATCGTTCATCTGGTATAACAGCAGAAGTTAAAAATGTGAAGAATTGTCCCTATACACCCTCCTTTGGAAGTCTTAAAAAAATCAAAGAAAATCCATAAGTTGAGATATTGACAAAATTCTTTCAACGTAACATTCATTACCATAATTATGATCACAGTAGTTAATAAGAAATCATCATTATCAATTAACTAGGAAACATGACACTTTTCTGCATTGAAATCACCAAGTCCAAACAAATGTCAAAAATCAAAAAAATTATATAATTTGATTTTGGAAGGGAACCAAAATGACAATACGTCTTCACTCATCCCTCTAGATCATTTCTATGCATTCTGTTTGTCTCTGTATACAGCCAGTATGAAGAATATTATCAAGGGAAGGTACTTTTTTGTGACCTACTTTTGACTATGGTGGCGCCACCTGTAAAGAGGTCTGGACGAAAACAACAGAATTTAAAGGGGATCAAAAGTGATTTATTTCTAGTATGATTTATTAAAATCCTTCAAACAGTTTTGCAGAAAAAGTTGAAAATGTGAAAAATGGCCAAACCCTCCACCATTTGTTTTGGAAGTCTTAAAAAATTCATAAAAAATCCAAAAATTGAAATATTAACGAAATTCTTTCACAATAATATTACTTACCATGATTATGATCAAAATAGTCCATAAGAAATCATCAATGTCAATTAATTGAAAAACATGACACTTTTCTGCATTGCAAATACTAAGTCCAAAAACACGTCAAAAACTCGTAAATTTCTATTTGAACGATCTTAACCCCGAACACAATGTTCTTAAACCCATCTTTACAGATTGTTGAGATACAATTATTTTCCTCATTTATGCATTGGTTCTGGAGGAGAAGATTTTTGAAGAGGTGTACCGTTTTGGGCACTTTTGGCCCTGTCCTGGAATCTGGATCCCGAACACAATTTTAGTAGGGGACCTTGAGTACATCATACATACAAAGTTTGATCCAAATATGCAATGCAGTTCCAGAGAAGAAGTCGAAAATGTGAAAAAGTTAAGGACGGACGGACAACGACGACGGACGACGCACTATAACTATAGCTTACTTGAGCCTTCGGCTCAGGTGAGCTAAAAAACATCTAACTATTCTAACTCAGCGAAGTCAAGTGGATTGGGAACAAATTCAAATTCCGCCGGACCTTTTAATATGTAAGGTGCGCATGCCCAATGAATGAAGGCAACACCATAAATCACAAACACTCACGAACAGACAATAATTCTCTAGATTCATTCTCCATTTGTAATGATCATACTTACGTTCTATGCTTTTGACCCAAACATCCTTCAAGCATCATGCTTACTGTAATATTGACCTTCAAAATATGGATGTAAATATTATTCATTGTATTTTGTAAATATATAGTACAACAACATAAACCGTTTTAAAAAATGGTCATGACATGAATTCATTAATTACCATGTACATGTACTTCGAAAACTTACCTTGTCACCTTTTCGAAGTTTATTACATACGAGAGAATCCGGTTGTTTCTGTTTCCTTCAAAACAAAAATGCATCACACTATAAAATATCTCAGTACTACATGACAATATTCAGAGTATATACAGTTATTTATTTATTATAATGCATATGTTCTTACATCTTTTTGCAATCTGACGATACCTCAGTCTCTAACTGTGACTTTTTTGATCCAATAACCTTTATTTTCAAGTTTGTCTGAAAGAAAACAAATATATAAAATTATTAATGGCATTTGAAAAATAAGAATAAATAAATAGGTGGTTGAGTTGTAATATTAATAAAATCGTATAGTACATGTATTATTTTTACATTGTTTAAATGCTCAACAAATTAGTGTTGGTAGTTTTACAGAAAAAAAATCGTTATAATTCACAATTACCGAGATATTATTTACTATGATGACCAGCGGTGTCCCACCTTGCGATTCAAGCAGCACATAAACAAGAGGCCCAAGTGGGCCTATATCGCTCACCTGAGTACCTAGATTATAAGTCATGCAGGAAGGAAGAAGTTATCTATTTTTGCATTACTGTGACTAGGTCAACACAAATGTGGAAAATATATCAATTTCAGACCAGAATAAAAAACAACAAAACTTTTTTGCACATCCATTCAGGTGATTTTAATATTAAGCATTTGCTTTGTCTCTGCAAGATGTGATTCAGGGCAACAAGTTAGTCATTTTCTTTAGGTGGGGCATTTTGTTGACTGATATCAAGTCTGGGTCATGAACAACAATTGTTTCAAATATTATCCAGACCCAACTTAAAATGGCCTATTTTCATATGTTGAGTGTTGAGAAACATCTATAAAACTTATTAAGATGTGTAAGGAAATGAAGAAAAATAATTTGACCACAGCTAGATTTTAACCACTACTCTCCGTATTTTAATTATCAAGTGGTATATATGTACAATTGTGAGACCTAGGTTTTAGACATGATGGCACCATCTGTTAAACAACTTGGATGAAATGTACAAAATTGATAGAGGATCGATAGTACTTCATGTATACCATGTTTCATTAAAGATTTTTCATGTGGTATAACAGCGGAAATTAAAATTGTGAAGAATTGTCCCTATACACCCACAAAATTCATAGAAAATTCAAAAGGTGAGATATTGACAAAATTCTTTCAAAATAACATTCTTTACCATAATTATGATCAAAATAGTCCATAAGTAATCATTATTATCAATTAACTGGGAAATATGACAATTTTCTGTATTGGAATACCCAAGTACAAAAAATGTCAAAAAAATGTATAAAATTTGATTTTGGAAGGGAACCAAAATTACAAGTCTTCTTCACTCATCCATCTACATCCTTTCTATGCATTTTGTTTGTCTCTGTATGCAGCCAGTATGAAGAAGAATATTGTCAAGGGAGGGTACTTTTCTGTGACCTACTTTTGACTGTGATGGCGCCACCTGTAGAGAGGTCTGGACGAAAACGACAGAATTTGAAGGGGATCATAAGTGATTTATTTTTACCAAGATTTATTAAAATCCTTCGAACAGTTTTGCAGAAAAAGTTGAAAATGTGAAAAATGGCCAAACCCCTTCCCCCTCCCCCTCTTTTTTTTTTTTTTTTTTTTTTTTTTTGGAAGTCTTAAAAAATTCATAAAAAATCCAAAAATTGAAATATTGACAATATTCTTTCACAACAATATTCCTTACCATAATTATGATCAAAATAGTCCATAAGAAATCATCATTATCAATTAATTGCAAAACCTGACATTTTTCGGCATTAAAATTAATTACTATGTCCAAAAATGTCGAAAAAATTTGATTTCGAAACATGTACAGAAACAAAAAATACAACACTTTTTTACACATCCCTCTAGATCATTCCTATGCATTCGCTTTGTCTCTGTATGCCCCCGGCCTAAAGAAGTTTGTTAAAGGAAAGTACCCTCTGTGACCTACAACACCTGTTGACAGATCTGGACGAAAAACAAAATCACTTGTAGGGGACCATGAGTACTTCATGCATACCAAGTTTCATCAAATTTTGTTCAGGTGTTATGAAGAAGAAGTCGAAAATGTAAAAAGTTAACGACGGACGGACGAACGACAGACGACGGACTACGATTGATCACAATAGCTCACTTGAGCCTTCGGCTCAGGTGAGCTAAAAACGAAAATTGACGGCCCAGATTTGTATTTCGAGACTGAGGTATTGATATCCTTCCTCTGTAAAAATCCCATATTAACCTCTTCGTCATTTTAAGCCAAACAAGTAGATTTTATTTATCCTCACGGCCTAATATACAACAGACACGAGTACATCAAACGGACTGTTCTCTTTTAAATGTGTTACAGATGAATTTTCTAGCTTCTGTTTGTACAGGTTTCCTATAATGTGTCTTTAAACTTGCGTGATAGATGAATCGACTAAAATACAATGAACCACTTATACTGAGCTGTAGGGTGTAACATAAATCTGTCAGCCGTAAGTTTCTGAAAAATTGGCCATGACCCTATTTGATTCTTGATAATGGGCCGTTATTTTTATTTTTCAGCATCATCGGTATGGATATTATATCAGTAGTAAACAGGTATTTTGAATGCATTCCTAAAGCAGTGCAAGTCGCCCACCGGTCCCAACAATTCCATAAGGGGCTGAAAAGTAGGTCAGTGGCAGCCTATGTAACAGACATTCTGAGAGTTTTAATCTTTGTCTATTGCTGGAGGTGCTCACCTTTTTCTTTCCTTTTGTTTTGACATTTGAAGAAAGGGCAGTGACTGGAAACAGTTAATCAACCATGACTCAAATCCAACTTGATCTGTAACTCCACATAGGGAAGTTTGCTATTAAATTTTCAACTTGTTATCTGTAAGCATGGCCAAGAAAAGTCTGGAGAACCAGCGTGACAGCCAGATGGACGGACAGACAAACAGAGTGGTTTCATCCGTGGGGGACTAATTATAATTACTACAACTGCGTGACATCAGTATCAAAGAATACATCAAAACAGTTTGATACCAGATCAGTGACAATATTCAAATACTAAGCTTGGAAGAAATACGCGCCACTTTTTCTCGGAAACGATTTCTTTTCAGACTTCTATACGGTCTATACGCATGCCATGTGTGATTAGTTTTGGTTTTATAAGAACGGATACAATCTGAATATCACATTCACAATCCTACAAAGACTTAGTCAAGCACATATTAATTAAGTACCTTGATTTACTTAATTTACAACTTGAAAATAAACTGGACATGAACCGTCCTTGGGCGATGCCACATGCTCTAGCCCATTCCGGCCCCATGGGTACAATAAAACGGAAGGACGCGAAAGAAAAAGGGAAAATTAGGCAAAACTCGCTATACTATCTACTGTCGGGCACTGGCTGTATAGCATTCTCAATTTCAGTGTAATTAAAGTCTGTATTCTATGTCGATATCACAGGTAATAGACTGATAAATTTAAGAGTGTGATAAATTAAAATATTCAGTAACAATTTATCACAAATATTCATTAACAATATATCACCTTTAAGACTAAACTGACCATTTTTACCTGTATCTATATTTCACAATGTTTCCTTTTCGGCCAGCCGCAAAGGTCAAGGAAATGCAAGTCCTGTTGCCGTAGGATTCAGTGTCAAATTACTGTAATTCCAGCTAGAATTACACTTTAACTCTCTGTATATTAACCTTATATAGCCCACATATCAAAATTTGTGTCAATCTGTCCTCCATCAACATTTTAGAAGTTAAATGTTAGTTTTCCACCATACTTGCTGGAAGGGGGTCATCCCCAATCACATTTCTAATGTAAGCATAAGACTTTGCCTGATTATAAAAACTTTACATTTTAGGGTCACAATATTAAAATTCATGATTTTACAACTAAATCAATATTTATTTGTGGATTAATCAAAAAGGTTTACACAATCAGTCTGAGATTCCCTGTGTCATGGAGATGGTACAAGTAGCCTTGCAGCAGATAAACCTATCGGATTTCCCAATAATTACTTCTCTATCCCCCTCCCTTTTCTGTATCGGCCAGCACATAACATATTTATATGAACAGAAAGCATGCTATCAGTTCTCTGATAGTTCATATCTCTTAGTGTCAAGATTTTATCTCACGCGCATAGACACGTATGTAAATATATCTTAATACTTTGATATGTCATTAACCCTTACCCTTTTCTTCTGAGATGCTGTTATCTCTCCTATAAGTGGCAGAGTTAACTCTTCACCTAAAATGAGTATTTCAACTCAATAAATAGGACTAAACTTCTGTACTGAAATTCAATTGTAATCTTTATGTCATGTTAGGGTATGAACCGAGGTTAGGACAAGAAGAATGATGTATCAGACATCTGTCGACAGGTTTAAATATCCGTAAACTTAGATTTCCTCCACTACTAAAAAAACAACTGACAAATTCAGGCCGAAATTTTCAAAATGCATCGTAAATGATTACAAATGAATACGTTCAGAAGATAAAGGAGATAAAGTAGAGGATGTTAACCAATCAAAAAGCTCTATTTAACAGTTCTGGATTTTAGTTTTAGACCTTAAAAATGCCGAAATCCCCATAATCTGAAATGAATTTCTTCGAACACTTAAAAAGGTTTGATTGTTACGCGTGTTTAATTAGCTTATACAAAGATGGAAATGAACAAGATAGTCAAAGGGATCAAAGATCTAGTTATCACATGAGTGTCTTACTACCATTAATCTTTTGAGCAAAGCACATTTGATGTCACTATATCTGGCATCATACTTTCAAAAAATTCCCACATGCTTGAATCGAGAGAAATGTCAAAACGATTAAAATGCTTAAGATGATCTTACCAGATTTCAATGCCAGAATAATTTTCTTCTCTTTAAATATCCCAGACTGTGCATTTGTCTGGAAGTGATAGCATAGTTTATACCAAAACAGCAGTGATGCATCATAAATATCATAATAAAAAATAACCCTGTCTCAGATCGGGAGGCCGGGGTTAGAGTCCCGCTCTGGTCATTCCGGTGTCCTGTCTTTTGGATGAGACAGTAAAAACTGAGTACCCGTGTAGTGGTATGCATGGCACGTTAAAGATCCCTCACTGCTTCGGGTGGGTCCGTTGCAAAATTTGTATGGCCCGCATCAGGCAGATGCCGTCACCATATACGTGAAATATTCATGCTGTGACGTTAAACAAAAATCAATCAATATATATATATATATATATATATATATATATATATATATATATATATATATATATATATATATATATATATATATTTTTTTTTTTTTTTTATTTATTTATTTATTTATCGTTTAAAACATAGACCCCTGTATTAATTTTCATTTTATATTTACTGATCATGAAATGAAACAAACTTAAACAACTTTATGATGAATACAGTTAATGCCAGTTATTGTCTTTTTGTTACCTTCTTTTTCAAAATCCGTGAGTTTGGTTGAATAACAGACCGTTTCGTACAATTTCCAACTGCCTGTGAACTATGGAAATTCTGACATCTCGGAAATCTTAAATCATCGAAGTTCTTTAAATTAAAAAAAAAAATGTCATTAACGCCAAGTCAGATATCTAACAAAGGAGTATCTAATCAAATTCGTAGTGATCCCTACATACATGTAAGGGACAATGCACAAATGATTTGCGATGAGGGAAAAACCAGAGGTTGAATATTTCTATTTTTGATGTCATTTTCTGAATTCAGAGAAAACGTAAGCACACTCCGTCAAAAATTGATCACTGTGGCAAACATGTCATAAAGATATTTGATATAGGGCATATTAATGAAATATTTATAGATCTATTTAAATTGGTGATCTGTTGAGATACCCATTCTCTGTTTTGTTTTTCATGCTAGGAAATGATATTGAAGCTTTAAGTGATATCAAGAAAGAACTGCATTTGATATATATATATATATATATATATATATATAATTTCATACAACTTACCGGATCTGCGCACCATCCACATTGTTGACCGGAAACCATACAATTCTCACATGTATCACCACTGCATGCATCAACATCTATAACAGATATCATTGAGGCTTTACAATAAATGCAAATTGCAGCTTCATTATTAAGAAACAGAAATAAAATAGCGAAATACCGAGGAAATTCTGATGGATAAAAACGATGCAGTGGCTAGGAATCATGCAAACAACTGTTTACATACATACCTCTCAATACGTGAACCAAGCAAAGAGCAAACAAGATTGCTATGCTCTGAAAATACAAAGAGTTACACCTTGAAAATCTGATCAATAAAATATAAAAATGTAACATTTCAATAAAAAGAAACGGTTATTAATCGTTATTCATTCATTCATTCATTTTGAGTAGATATTCTGTACATAAACGTAGACATTATCGCGGAGTTTGTCATTAACTTATATTTGTGAATTCCTTATGTATAATGAGTCCTTCGTTAAATGAAACTGAGAGAGTCTGTCAAGGTCTCAGAAAATTGCGGAAATGACGTCAAGTTTCGGACAAAACGTATATGATGCAGATAATTCAAGGTCAAGAAATTACATCGCATCCCGGGCTGTGTGTTAGGAGAAGCAGAGACATTAACTAAATTCAAAACCAGTCTATGTCTGTAGGAGAAAGGTAGGAATGATATGCCACTCTGTCCCCGCAATTTATCCTATGCTCCTTCTCTCTTGCGCCCCCCCCCCCTTCCATTTTCAGATACAGCGACAATGATACCAAAAATCGAAGTATCACACGAAAATATTCAGTAATATATTCTGGACATAAATGATATTTACAATACTTTCTTACCTTCATATTCGTGTTTTCAGTAAAGACTTCGTTCAATAAATATCCAATTGCGTGGTCAGTTTCAACGTCTACTCCCTATCTATTGACAATGTTGTCAACACCATTCCAAATACCCGTATCTCCAGTGGATTAACTGTTTCAATAGACAGGCACCGGCACTGGTCAATCCTTATCAAGAAACTGATAAAGTGCACTATGCTCACTCGTTAATCATCCACATATATCATCAGATCCTGACAATGATAAACACGTTGTGTGCAAGGAACACTGATGCCCTCCCCGATAGTTTGGCTGATATAAGCCTATTATTGATACTTAGCGTTATAACACTGAACACTTAATCTTTAACCAAATCCATCTCTTGGCCTCAATTTTATGATCCCATGGGGTAATGGCTCTCAAATGTGTAAACAAACATGTATGAAGTTTGAATTAGTATATTAATAAGTGTATGCTTTAGTCTCTGGACGTGATATGGAACATGACATTGTTTCACATCAAGGTCACAATTCAACAGAAGGGCTATAGTTCTTATTAAAATTTAGATGGACATAGGGATATGTCAATCACAAAGTAAACATTTTTTATTCGGTAAATGTAATCCTGCTGTAGTACTTAAAGCTGTACCAACATAGGACACAAAGGAAAACAGAAGAAACATCTGGATGTCATGAAACGGAGAGGAATAACATAGAGATAACTCCCCTCCCCCGACTTTGCCCAGACTGTTTTTTATTACAGATATTTACAGTACTGTTTCATACCATTCAGTGTATATATATCCATACCTTAGGCAATAGTGTTTTGTACAGTGTGGCTATTCACAAGGACATTTATACCAACCACGGTAGTGATAAATATTTCATATTCTTAAGATTATCGATCGGTGTAATTTTCATGTTAATAAACTGAGGTGAAAATAAGACTAGATCTAGTGAAAAATGGGTTTTTTCTTTTGAAACATTAAATTGTACTTATAATGTGCAACTTTTATGTATTTTTTTTTAATTTTCATGTGTTAAACTAGATTTGTAACAGTTACAGTATATTATTATTATTACCTTTATGACGGCTGCCAGAGTTAAATAACGAAAGGTACCAGAGTGCCACGAGAAAACTACCATCCACCAAGGTACAATAGCAGACATTGCCATCTACCCATCCACAAAGGCACAATGACAGATATTGCCTCCTACCCTAACAGATTATAAATGTCACGTGTTAAGCCTTCAAAAGTAATAAGTATACCCTAAAATATGTATGTAATATCAATTGTGAAAATCTATTTTATTATTTCCTTATTCTTTTCCAGTTTTAGTTTCTAAATTCTGAATTTTCTGCTATTAGAGTTATTCCTCTTACCAGATGAAGATTTTCTTTGAATAAATAGGTTTTGTTTGATTCTTGTTATAGAATACATGGGCGTAGGAACCGAGGGAGGGGGGGGGGGGGGGGGCCACGTGTTGCAATAATTTTGCCAAGTTTATATATAGATAAAATAATCTCAAGAAAAACATCATAAAATAGAAATATTGTCAAAAGATTTATACTTTTTCTTATTATACATCTTAATCATTATTCATGACAAATTTTTAAAAAATCCAAGTAAAATGGGGTTCGAGATCATACGTAAATGTTATCCTCAGACCTCAGACAAATGATAACACGTGCATTGGTGCTTGTGTAATCATTCGCTTTGTCTTTAAATTTTTGCAAGTTGTTTTTGTGGCACTCTTAGTGTAGTATCATTATAGACACTGCCGGGCATAGTCGGGTGTATATTTGACTTTTATAACCTTTTCACTTTCAATTTGATTATAACATAATTATCTATTCCGAGTGCTGAGTTGTTTGGAAATATTCATTCAATTTTTCTTTTTGTTCAGTTTGGGTTTGTTGCCTGCAAAGCATTACGTCTCATAGAAGCCACTTTTTTGACTGTCTGTCTGTCTGTCTGTCTGTCTGTCTAAACCAATACGTGACGGCGTGTTTCTAGAAACTACAGTTGAATAATTTTATTGGAGTTTATCTTTTTAAAAGTGGCATTGTTCAATGAAAGAAGACTATGTTTCAACACCCTTTATGACGAGCTGAGTACCTCTGCAAAGAAATTTTGGGCAGCCTTGAACATTTTTCTTATGTTCAAGAAAACACTTTGCTTAAATACCCATTCCCTGACGAACTCCCTCAAATTGTCAAAGACGGGAAAGTAGACCAAGTATCCCAACAACTATATCCAGATGACGGCCCATCACACCTGTCTCCAATTCAAATATATGGAGATGGAAATTGTTTGTACAGGGCATTGTCTGTCTGTCTATTTGGTGATGAAACGTTGTTCAAAGAATTGCGGGTCAGGGTGGTTTTTGAGATCGTTACGAACATAAAGCGTTACATGAAAAGGACACATTTGACAGAATGTCTCAAAATAACGTGTCGCTTGAATATGTGTTTAAGACATCAGTATCACCAGAATGTTATGTTCGTGGAGATCTGAACATTTCTCTGAGAAACGAAATGATTAAATCGTCCAAAGATGGAGAATATGCAGGTTAATTGCAGCTTTTTGCTGCTGTTAATGCTGTTGGTAGACCAGTACATTCCATTTACCCAAATGCAAACAACCCCGCTGTTGATAGAAAATCCCACAACCTTACCATTGTTCCGTTAGAACATGTAGAAAGTAGAAAAGTGTTAGAAACAGTTCACATTATGTGGACTCATACATCTAACACAAATCTGATGACCTGGTCACCTAACCACTTTGTTGCTTATGTAGCGTTGCAAAACATCACTTCTGAAGGTAACTTTTCGCGTAACTCCAGTTCTTTTAGCAGTCGCACGGTCGGAGGTACTGAAGGTGGGACACGTGATACAAGATCAGGTGATAAAAGTTCAAATCCCAAGTCTGAAAATACCATGGGCAGTACTTCTAGCAGCCAAGGACCAGAAACCTTGTGGAAAAAAGAGAAAATAGTCTGCGGACATTCCAACTGATGCTAAAAAACCATTTGGTTTGTTCCACGGAGACTCTGAATGGCAAACTCCTGACGTAGGTGACTGTCCAAATCAGCCAAGAGGAAGAAATTTTCCTATGTCTTCTTTTGGTAAAAAGAAGAGGTCCATGAAGTCTTCCTGGTTCGACCGCTGGGATTGGCTGCATTACTTTGAAAGTACTGACAGCGTGTTCTGTTTCTACTGTGTAAAATCCTGCCAGAAAGGAACACTGTCATTGCACAAAAAGGAAGCAGCCTTCATATCCAGCGGCTTTAATAACTGGAAGAAGGCAGCGGAACGTTTTACAAAGCATGAAACCTCTGATTGTCATAAAGAGGCAGTGGAGAGAGGTTTCAAGCTGGTAGATGAAGCAAAAAATGTAGGTTATTCTCTGTCCTCACATATGCATAACACACATGTGTTCAACAGAACAAACCTCGTGAAAATAATAAAGGCACTACACTATCTCGCTCGTCAAGGTATTGCCCTAAGAGGACAATGGGGACGAAAACGACTCAAATTTCAATCAGCTTGTTTTGCATAAAGCCAAACATGACCCAGATTTACAAAAATGGTTGGATCGTAAAACTAACAAATATGTAGCCCCCGATATTCAAAATGAAATTCTCAAAGTTCACAAATTTTGCGGGATTTAGTTTCGCCAATAAAGGCAAGAGAATTCTTTTCTATAATGGCAGATGAAACAGCAGATGCTTCTAATACAGAGCAGCTTGTCATTTGCATAAGATGGGTAGATGAAAGTTTGATGGCTCATGAGGATTTCATTGGCATGTATGAGTTAAAAACATTCAGGCAAATACCATCACGGAGGCAATAAAGGATACTCTGTTGAGGTTAGATTTGCCTCTTGCCAAACTCCGAGGTCAGTGTTACGACATGGCTGCTTCAATGGCAGGATCAAAATCTGGCGTTGCTAAACAGCTACAGACACTCCGACCAAAGGCCATTAACATTCATTGCTATGGTCATGCCTTGAATCTTGCTTGTAGCGACTCCATCAGAGGATGCAAGCTGCTAAGGGACACCCTTGACATTGCAAGAGACATGACCAAACTTATCAAAGAATCTCCCCGTCGAGAGGCTATATTTAAAGATTTGAAAGACACGAACGAGCTTGGACATGTATCACCAGGTATCAGAGTTCTCTGTCCTACAAGATGGACAATAAAGGCAGACACTTTTTTGTGCCTCTTGAAAAACTATGAAACTTTGATGCAGACATGGGAGGAAAGTCTAAATTATGTTCGTGCTGTTGAGATGAGATGTCGAATTAGGGGTGTCGCCACTTACATGTGTAGGTTTGACTTCTTGTTTGGTTGTCTTTTGAGTGAAAAGCTTCTCAGATACAGCGACAATCTTGCAAAAGCTCTCCAAGCTCCAAGTCTGTCTGCGAGTGATGGTCATAAAATGGCCATGTCTACATTGAAAGCGCTAGATAGTTTTCGAAGTGAGCAACATTTTTACCAGTTCTACATTGAAGCTACTGAAAAGGCAAAAGATCTCAACGTTAATGATCCAGTCCTCCCACGTCAGAGGCGTCCACTGAAGAAACTCGATACTGGAAGCGCACCATTCCAGTTTGAATCATGCCATGACATGTACAAAGCCACCTACTTGGAAGCATTTGATCTTCTCTGTGCAGGAATTAGGTCACGATTTGACCAGCCAAGGTACAAGACATATTCCAACCTTGAGAGTTTGTTGGTGAAATGTTGCAAAGGAGAAGCATATGAAGACGAGTTTCGATCGGTCACAGAGTTGTACGGTACTGATCTGAAGTCTGCTGACCTCCTCTGCCAGCTCAGAATGCTGCGGGAAAATTTGCCGTCAACCTTTTCACCAACCATTCCAGCTTTGGTGGATTATTTGGTTGAAAATCCGCATCTGTACCATGAAGTTATGCAAGTTGTCAAGCTGATTCTTGTTTTTCCTGCCACGATTGCAACAAGTGAACGTTCATTTAGTGCCTTGAAAAGGATAAAAAATTCAAGTAATTTGGGTGCAAGTCCGTCACTTGTGTAGAACATTATGAAGATTTTTGTACTTTTCATCTTTGAGATTATTAGTATCAACTTTGCACTATTTCCACAATGGAATAACTTTTCTATTTGTCGATTTGGGCTGTTATTTGTTTGTTATACTGGCGCTCAATATACTAATTGTTTTGGAGTTCCATCTTGTTGTCTAGCATCCCTGATTAGGAATAAATTTCAGAAACGGCCGTCGGGTGCACCACAATTAATCTTTGAAATTAGAATGGTGTTCAACTAGGATTTCCAACCCTTTATAAGGGTCATTGAATGTGTACGGTCACGTGCATGAATGGTCCATATTGTAAATTCTATCAGATATTAATGGTGCTATACTCTATACGCACATTTCGGGTATTGAACCCTTATCAGTGATCCTAATAAAAAAACTCGTGCAAAGAAATGAATGAGCAAGTCGGTTGTTGGAAGTTGGTTGTTTAGCGTCACAGTCGACGACGATATTCCAGTCATACATGCGACAGTGGATCGCAATCAAATCCACTTTCCCATAGTGCAGGAGTAAAAAGGTTAGGGAAATTATCGTATTGGAAATGTGTTGTGTAATAGCCATCCTACAATTGCAACAGATTGGGGAAGAACGGTATAATGGGAAGGGGGGGGGGGGGATCTGATCAGGCTGTGTGACAAATATCCCTATATGTATACCCATCCATATGGTCCAGTAAGGGATCCTTCGCGTGATAACATCCACGTGACACGGGACCTTGATTTTCTACTGTCTCCCCGGAAACACAACGAGGAGTCACTGTGGTACTTGAACCAGGGACCTCTCGACCAAGAGTCAAGCACTCTACCGACTGAGCTAGGGCAGCTTTCCGAATTCGGTACCGTGTTTAATCAGATGGGAGATTTTAAAAACTTAATGATTGTTTAGATTTTAAAAGTAGCGTAACATCGATTCAATTTTATAATTTATAATAAATGAAGTTCAGGAAAGAGACGACCAAATCCTCCTTTTCAATTCAAATAAATATAGTATAAAACAAGTCCGACTGATTTCGTTTTTCTATACAAACAAGTTAATACACGTAATAGAGATTGCTTATCAATTGATATATGTTTTGAATGAATGCATGTTAAATAGCAATTCTAATTCACTTGTTTTGTTTTGACAATTCCGATTGGTCCACACATGTATAACCACGATATACCGTCCTCAAATGAATTACTACATTGTACGTATTCTTTATCCACATTGCCGCTGACTCCATGTCTGTAACAACTTCGTTCAGTGCTCAAGTCTCGTATCAAGGACGATTTGCAAGTTCTACCATTCACGTGCACAATTATTACAATCAAGTTGAACCAACAAAACTGACAACGTATATGACGTACCACCATGCAACATGCTTTCCAGCATGTCATTTCATTTCGCCGTGCCGCAGCAAAACTGCCTTTTCAACTGTTTACGATGCGATGTCAAGTCACTCATGTATGAATCAGTTTGTGAATTGTGTTTAATAATCTAATAATAAAATTCTAAGAATATGAAAATGAAGAAACTTCTTATGTCAGTGCACTAAATACTAATTCGTTTCTCGGAAGAATTTTAAACATAGCGCTATCCGTCCCTTAGCAACGAGGGCAATTTCAAAGAGGAAAAAAAAAGATGTTGGTGTTACAGCGCAAACGTCGTAAGGAAAACTCTGTTTCGAACGGTATAACCACGTTATACCCGTCGGAAACGATCAAACACAGTACGTTTATCCCCTATTTATGAAATGAAATTGTCTTCTTTTAGTGACGTATTCATTATTTCGATAAAATGAGAATTCCTTTTTTTTTTCTTTTCGTCGAGAAATCAGACATTGCAATAAAAGAAATAAACGATAATTTATTGTGTATAATTGCGGGGTCAACATTAAATACAATCAAAGGAATTGTGGGACAGGGGAAAGTAAATTTGCATGATTACAATATGCAATCAGTACAACACTGAGAGAATGTCAACACACAGTGGACGGCCATAGAGCGATTCCACAGAAAAAGGAGAAGAAATTAAAACTTAAAAGCAGAAAATTTCCAATAAAATCAATGAAAAAGAGTTATGTTTATTTTTTCTAACATCGCAAAAGATAATTAGTTTCAAATAAAACGGAGTCAACATGTAATACACAAGGGTAATAAATATGCATGGGCCCACGCATGCGTACTATAGGTAGACAGAACAACGTGGAGGGAAATTCAATGTCAAAACGAAAGCAGAATGGTAAAAGGGATCAAACGATTCTACAAAAAGAGAATGGAAATTAAGTATAGACAAGGACCGTAGACAAAATACAAAGTTTACATAGAAACTTATTTACTAGTGAGAATGCAATTCAACCTAGAATTAGAATATGTGTATGTTGTATTCGTATTTCAGTGTATTGTAAGTGTATAGATCTACAGCGATAACTGTGCTCATCCGGGCTTTAAAAACCAAAACAAAGATTCCATTAGCAGATAATAGGGGTATTTAGCAAAGTTTATTTCTTCCAATACACACCAATATTTATTTAAATGACAGTGTTTTAAACATCGTAATAAGAGTCTAAGTGGCTTAGCGGTAACTGGTGTATTCATCCTCTACGCCACCGCCGCTACTATGAACTGAGGCGAAAATCTACTATCGTTCAAAGAAATAATATACCTTTTAGGAATATTTGACCATGTTAAACCTGTCTTCCCTGTTATGATAAAATTAAGACTCGTCGTGATTATAAACATGGGCAATATTATCGCTGTAGACCCTATATCTGTTCTCAGTTCGAGATTGTTTTTCATGCTTCACTGCTGCACAAGGTAACATTTATGGTAAATGTACTAATTAAGAATCATTCGAAGGTTCTGTCCCTACAAGAAAGCTTCTCTCTTCCGCCTACCCAGTCTAACTGCCTACCCACCCTTTATTATTTTATATTCACAATATTCTGTATTGAATACGGTTGGAATATTACAACCGTATATACATTTTATTCAGACTGTTATATTTCAGATATTCCGGACTTTGTGTTAATGGACTATAAGGACTGGGAATTCGATTTATGTATATATTTGATATGTATCAGATGAGCAGAGTGCTTCACCTCCTTTAACTGTGTTCGAAGCCGGCGTGGCATTGTGGTATCGCGCTGGACTCCCGATCGGGATGCCGGGGTTCGAGTCCCGCTCTGGTCATGCCGGTGTTCTGTCTTTCGGATGACACAGTAAAAAACGAGGCGCCGTGTCGTGGTATGGCACGTTAAAGATCCCTCACTGCTTCGGGTGGGTCCGTTGCAAAGGTCAAAATTTGTATGCCCCGCATCAGGCAGATGCTGTCACCATATACGTGAAATATTCGTGGTGTGACGTTAAACAAAACTCAATCAATCAATTAACTGTGTTCGAGTTTAGTTCATAAATAATTTATGATGTTCGTCTGAGTGAGAACGAATTAGAACATAATGGTCACTTTCACGCGTGTAGTTAAATGTAGCGTCACTTTACCCGTCGTTGTGTACTTGTGAAGTCGTAAATGTAGGCCCAGTGTGTAACGTCCTCTGTGGATGCCATAGTCGGGCTTGTTAATATCGGGGTATCTGTGTGCACTCCATGTCTATGTGTCATTTTCCTATGTGCAATATCGCTGTGTGCGAAATATGCTGTGTGCAACATGTATGGCGTGAGGGTGAGTGTTTCTGCACGTTTTTGTTTTAGTTCCGTCGTTTATTTACAATGTTCAAGTTAAATTCAATTAGTCCCTGCTACATTTCATATTCGGGGCAGGCTAAGCTTGCGGCGCCGACTATCCGGGTTCGATTCCCGGGTTACGCCGCTATATTTAAGAGGTTGGTTACCTCCTGCTTCGCTCCTGTCGCAATATAACTGAAAAATTGTTGAAAGCGACGTAAAACACCAATCAACCAACATTTCATATTTATAACATTAATACTGTGCTACTGACATTTATTTTCACGGGGTACTTATCGGAGATCCGAGTTGTGAGTCGGAGTCTTTTCGAACACTCGTATTGTACTTGCAGGTGACAATTGTCCTTATGTGAAGAGCTGTTGGCTGTGTAGCTGTACTATTATTTTATTTGTCGTAGACGTCATCTTTGTGAATACACTTTCACTTTATTATCTTTGGAACTAAAACATGGAACACAGAGTCAGTCATATTTCGTAACTACAAAACGTCACAAGTAAATTATGGAAACCTGTCATCGCTACTCAATGTATCACCGTTGAAGATATCCTTTATATTCGGGACTTCGTGATTGATTCATTAGTTAGCTTCATACCGGTATTTGGCTACAGTTTAGATTTGTTTATTCTTTAATAATAACATTATTTTTATATGTCAGTGTAAATCTGTTTGTATGTGAGTTGAGTGCTTTAGTGTGATTGTTGAGTGTGCGCGCAAAGTTGTCATTTACTGTATGAATATGTTATTCTTTTCTTTGTTGAAAATAAATTTCATATTTCAATCGAATTTATTTAGACCCAGCTGACATTTCTGATAAAAAGGTACTATGTCAGGTATCATTTTCACTGTCATTTCAATACAACATGAAGCATTAACAGACAAATGTTCGGTAACAAATAAGAAATTTTTGCACACACTGAGTTTATGATATGAAAAAAGGTAATTCGGATGAAACAAAAGAAGAACAAAGCAAAAGAAATAATAGAAATAAACATAATATAAGAAAACAACTTAAGGACATGGGATTTAGTCTAGATGACATTCCAGATCCTTCGCCTTTCAGAAATAATGATCATTTTTATAGAGTAGTGGATTACATAAGATCATATGAATTAAAATAGCACTTGTTAAGTTTGCAGTCAGAAAATATTTGACATGAATACGGTAAATAACAACATTCGTATGAGATGTACAAAGGATAAATCAGAAGTTAGAATGTTTTCTACTGAAAATGACATGGACCCTGGCAAAATGCCAGAAGAATCTGATGATTTATCAGTTATAGAACACCAAATGATATGTAGATTATCTCCATAAATTAATATACACATGCTATGTCATGGTGGAATAGGATCAGATGGTCATGCTACATTCCTATGAGATGTCAATGAGACTGCACATATTCTCCCTAGTTTACCTTTTAAGTTACAAATACTCAAAGTTTGTGAACAAGGAGCAAAGGAAACAAGCAAGAATTTAAAAGTCTGCCGCTATGAAGTATAAAATGCATCAATCTGGCTATACACTAACAATCCTGCATACTCAAACAATTTCTTATGAGAAGCATTTTCATAAAATCATCTTGTTTCGCTTTCTTTCTCTGTGATGATTTTGGCAATTTGGAAACTTGCACTAGGGAATTGGCACAATACAACACATTTATACATGTACATGTTTTTAACATTAAAACCTTTCAGATCTTGTATTATTATACATTTTGTACTGCTGTTATGTGGCAATGATACTTTCTATACAGTGTTGGTTCACACTCATTTATATACAGTGCTGAGATACATTTGTTTCATCTGTGCGGGAATTCATTGCCGGTCAGGCTAGCCATTCAGGAAGCGCTTACTCCCCCCGGGCACCTGGTCTCACCTTTGAATTTAAAGGGTCAGTGAATGTCCCATGTGGCACATTATTTTAGTGTCGTAGCCACTTGATACTAGTTACTTTCATATTTTGCAAGCTTCATAACATTAAAAACCTCCATTCAGATACATGTACTTGATAAATCATTATTATACATTTGAATATATTATGAATTTTTACACAATATTTCAAGCCGGTATGGCCTAGTGGATAAGGTGCTCGGTTCGTGACCTAAAGATCCCCGGTTTGATTCCCGCCCAGGCACACCGGTGTTCTGTCTTTCGGATGAGACAGTAAAAACCAAGGTCCCGTGTCACGGTAGGCGTGGCACGTAAAAATCCCTCACTGCTTCGGGTGGGTCCGTTGCAAAGGCAGAAATGTCTATGTAATGCATCAAACAGATGCCATCACCATAAATGTCAAATAACCGTGGAGTGACGTAAAACAGTAATAAATCAATACCCAACATTTAACAAAGCAGTCATCATTACGTGTATCCCATACCCTACATTCTATTGATCAACATATTCAATAAAAGTTTCAGATCATGACCCACATCATTATTTCCTGTGATTCAAGGGCTAGAGGTCTGAAGGATTTTATTTCCAAACACCATAACACATAGAACTTGACCCTAATAATAAAATCCAGAGCTAAAATTCAAACTCTTCATCAAGAAATTAAGAGTAAAATCATCCGACGAGATGAAAAAAAAATATGTGTTTTTGGCTGCAGTAATTTGCCACCTTACAGTAGCATATGCCCTCACTGGTTATTTTTGTAACGTTGGCATAACTCACATGACCACATTAGAGGTCATCTACTCCTCATAATCATCCAGAAACAAATTTTTCCATTCAAAAGTTTTTTGTCTAATGATTATCAGATATGTCACTTGTCTTCATTTAATTTAGACACCAGTATTAACTGTCACAAAACTTAATCAAAATAAATATGCCAAAGACAGGTATCCTGGCTATAACTTATTAACTTTACCTAGATTTTTTTCAAGATGTATCTGTATACCAAATATCAATGCAATATATCTAAGTGTTCCTGAGATAACGAGCGGAAACTGCTAATTTTAAGAAATTTTCTAAGTCCAAGGGGGATAAGCATCACAAAAATTATTGAACCATAACCAAATTTGAACTTGACCTAAATATCCTTTAGATGTATCAGTATATCAAATATACATTCAATATCTTTATTGGTTCCAGAGATAATGTGCAGAAACTGCTAATTATAAGACATTTCCTAAGTCCAAGGGGAATAACTCTGACAAAAATTATTGATGAGTGGGAAGGTGTGCACTAATAAACTGATTAAGCATACCAAATGAGTAATGTTTATGACTTTGTTTGACCGTATCGTAACTGCAATACAATTTTATATTCTTGTAATGTCGTTTTCTGTGTTTTATTTGTGATTTGTGCCATGCAGCTTGGTCAGATATCTTCTGTCTTCTTTCTCAAAGAGTTGGTGCTCCTTCTGTATTTTCAGGAAACTCATCTCTGCTCTAAATTTTGAGTCTATCTCAAATTTATTATGGTAAAGTATTTATTGCAATAAAATACACAATTTGAAATTAAAATCTCATATCCCTCCTTCCCCTTCGTCTCCAGCAGTTACAGTGTAATTTTCAGGAGAAGTGATCAAGATGAAGGAAGGTAACCCATTTGATCCGATTGAAACAGAGGGACAGATGGAAATATGGATGCCGTTTGCCGGAAGAGTCCGATAAATGGGACAAATAAGGGACTGCATTGATGGGTCTGATGGCCTGGTAAGATGTTATTGCGGAAAATGAGCTATCGGTATCAATGGAAATTTTTAATTGTGTCCTTTCTATTTCATCAGTTTCTGCTTTGCGGGTAAAAACGTTGATGCAACCATTGTTTGAAATAATGACGTCCACGTTATCAAGTACCTGTGACGATGGGTTTGATTTCGAAATTACTAATTCACTAACCCTTTGTCATGTAAAAAAAGGTAACTGGAGGCTACAGAGAACAGGGTAGCTTCATAGTTGTTGAAGCAATTGGCAAGTAACACAGAAACACTTTGTTTCTCGTTCGAACGATAAACAATCATATACCATAGTCTGCAGTGTAAGAATTATTACCGATAAAAGGAAATGGAATACCGTACATCAATAAATCTTTTGATATTTCTAACAATTTCTTTGGTAGCGATTGTTTCATCGTTTCAATAATTAAATAAGCAAGAGCTACATTTGCTCGAGTTTGGCCTGAATTTAGTTGTTATACATTATACTAATTATTTCAGTCAATCAAATGATAGATCTAAAGAATACAGATTGTTTCAGTCTATCACCATCTCAAATGGCAGATCTAAAGTATGTTTGTAACATTTGATTTGGAACCTCATCTCCTCCCTTTTATGTTTATGCTTTAAGCCATTGGAATCAACCTAACTTGGCTCAGTAATCTCACCAATTGATATTAGTCATTAATGAAATAATAATGCATGATAATAGGTGTTTTACTGTATATTAGTAAATACCATTCAATTTATATTTCAATTCTGAAATTTATGAATTATAATTAATAGCTGTTATAATACTTTTAATTACAAAAGGAGGGCAGAATATCTCGGATGGCATAATATCCCCCCCCCCTTTTTTCCGTTGCATTCATCTTCTTCACAATGTAATAAATTATACTCTAACTTTTTCCTTTCTATTGATAAGCTGTGTGTTTTAGAATAAACAAACTGTGTACATTGTGTTTGTAGGTGTAGAGTGGATCAAGATTTATATTAATTTTAAGTTGAGATATATGCAATTATGCATATATAAATGTATCACTGTATGTATCAATTGAAATAATTCCTAATCATACTTTTTTTTAAATAACCAAACACCTTAATTCATATATATTAGTTTCTCGTTCGAACGAGATATCTTTCTCGTTTGAACGAGAAAAAAATTATTTTCTTCTTTAAAATGGCACGAAAACGGTTTCGTAGTAACAGGCTTTCTGACGACGGAATTGTTTATCATATTCCAGCCATGCACTGCCAGATTGGCGAGATGCACCCAAGCTAATGTTATGTAAATACTCAAGACTATGGAGAGGGGTCTGATGCAAGTTTTACAGGTACCAAAAAAAGCCGCAGCATCTGTAACTTCGTCAGGGGTGTCGTCACAGGCAAAACTGGTACTTCCGGTAAGGAACAACTGCACGAGTCTGGCCACGGTGATCCTTGCATGAGACCTATTGTTGAACGCCGAACCATTACCTTATTAAAGAATGCTCGAGATCGTCTTCTTTTTTGTCTGAACATTTCCGAGATCAATAGATAAAAGCACAAGAAGACGCAGGGGTAGCCGGTTCAAACTGGTTTGTGGCGTAGAGTTGGCTTTTGTGTAGTAAATGTTCAAACACGGCAAATTACAAATGATGTACAGAGTTAAAAATGAACGCCTGATTTATTTTCGTGGTAACTGATGTTTTCTTCGTGAGATAACATTTAATAACTATATGGTAACTGTAGCACTGCCCTTAGATGGTTATTGCTTTTGTTATTAGGCGAAAGATTTGAAAATTCATTGTTCAAAAACTCTGATTTTCAAAATAGTTTTAGCCTTAATTATCACTAAAGCGACATAAGTATTTATAATGCCCATATGGTGCATTTAAGTAATGATTGTACCATGCACTATATATGTTCTATATTTATTACTATGAGAAGTATTCTTATACAGATATCCATGTGTTATTGTATGCATGTATACTTCAATTGCTGCATTTTTCACAAATGCAAATTTGATGAGATAACTTATCAAGCTTTTCATTTGTTAATAGTAAACATTTAGCATGATACCATGTGTTACATATATCACATGCAATAGTCATTCACATCTATTTTGTAACAAACTGGTTGATAGACCGTTGTTGGGGAGTTGACATTAATTGCTCTGGATTAGATGGTTAATTGAGAACACGGTGTTGAATGACCACTGAAATACTTCAACACAAAGCATCTTGTTACAAACGAGTATTTTTCAGACAATACATCTGCAACACCTGTTTTTGTTTTACTTTTCGAAGCATGTTTTTACTTTTCCATGTAAGCAGTCCATATGTAATTCACAATAAGATTAAACTGCTTTTAATATAAAAAATATTGAAATACTTTGGATTTGTGTTCAATTCAATTTGAAGCCTTAAATATAAAGCAACATTCTGGTCTGTGAAATGCATCTAAAATCAAGCAATCTCTTCGAAACTGACCTACTGATATCACTACATCATGATATCACTTTCATATTTGTCATTATTATCGCCACCGTCTGCATGTGTATGCTCATACCTTTAACTTTATGAATGGTAAAAGCATATGCTAAGTTTACGGATATTGAATAGAACTCTTGGCAAGGATATGCTTTTCAACAGGATCAAATGTAGTGGAAAAATATATGTTTATTCTTACTGTCCACCCTGCGCTTATGTCATCAATCATTTATATCCACTACTTCAGTCCTTTCAACCTCTCCAATTTTACCATTTACTAGATTATCACTAAATTTAATCAACAGCGATTGAGTTAAATTCCAAGTCGCCAAGGTGCTACCATTGTGTGCAGATGATGCTGATCACAAACATTTTCTTGAGAAAAAACATACAGCTGACCTAGTTCTTTACGAATCTTTAATATCCGTTGAAGCAAATGAACTCTGATTCTAATCACATATGCACTATGACCTTCATCTGAAGGGATTTAGGTCTAGATCAGAAGTACCTGCCCAACCAAAACAAATTCATAGTATATGTTAATCGACGGAAATTACGTCAAGGTTACTGATTTTATCCCAATTTCAATGATCATTATAATCACAATTGTGTGTATACTGTTACCGTGATCCTGTGTCAATTTCATCAAGTAGTTTTGTAATTAATGAAAGGAAATACTTTTCTTTCTTTATTTTGCGGCAAATGATCCAATCTCTAAAATCAATTAACGATAGAAGGACGACAGACATTGCACCATGAAAGAGTTCTTTTGGCTTTTTTTTTTTTTTTTTGTTTTTTTTGTTTTTGCTACTGAGCATCATGGGACTCCTCGTCAATATTATCGAGCATTCTAGCTATTCTTTCATTAAGTCATTGCTTCACCTTTTTGGATCAGTGTAGGTATAATGCAATAGTAGTTTACTGCATACTTTTGTATAATGTACTAGTTCAACACCCTAAAAATATATTATTGTTTTATAGTTTCGGTGAACAGGCTAACTTTGAGTGCTATGACCTCTTCAAAGTACGCTTACGCTCCACATTTTAGAATTATCAAAAATAAGGTAAAAGTAATTCTCGATAAAATGTGTTGAAAATTATTTAATTCGATATAAATACTAGTATTATATATGAAGAGAAAGTTTACACATGTATATTGCACAGTTAGAAGTTATTTCATGTTTATCATAATGATTAACAATAAAAACCGTCATATGTATCATTGTCGTCTTCAGCATCATCATCTATATACGCAAATCTTCATATGGCCAATCGGATTAAAACCATATCTTTATTCCGCTTCTCTATTTTTCCCATTGCGTATAAAGATCTGCTGAAACCCCATCAGGGTTCACGTTCTGGTCACCGAAACCGTTATTTCCCATGGCCAATCTGTGACTCGGATAGGCACGTGATAGTGACGCAATATGTAACAAACACCGTTCAAAAACTACCTTGTGGGTCAAGCACGCTGTGGATGTTAATTTCATCCCTAGGATTTTGTAGCTGATCCCTTGATTGGCTGAAATCAGGTTTCACCAGATCTTTATACGCAATGGAACATATAGAGAAGCGGCATAAAGATATGTTTTTAATTAGATTGTCATATGCCAGACACGCAGATCATTCGAGACAGGCGTTTCTTTAAAACAACAAGCTTGCTACAGTGAGTGGTGTTTACAGTGAAATAGTTATCTGCCGATACATGTATCAGTAATTTTCATAAATATGTTGAGCATGCAAGCCACACTGGAATGTCAGCTCGACCACAACGTATTCGTCTGGCAATAATTGAACACCAGCGATCATACGACGCATTGACAAATTAAGAACTGACACAAATCATAGAGAGCAATATCACAATTTGTCCTTAACTATGACCTCGAAACGAGAATATATATGCTTGGGATTGACAAAAAACAACTACGTTATTGCAAGTATACAAAATTTCTTAAGATATGAAGAAATGGTTTCGTTGAAGTTTAAAGTAAAGATATGAAAGAGAAAAATATAAACTGTAGTTAGCATTTTTCAATATATATATAAATTGTATGATCAAAGAAAGCAAAACAGTTTTCAAAAGAGATCAAAATAGGATTTAAATGAAACCATTGTTAAGATGTTATATAAACACGAAAAAAAAAATTGGATTACTTTTATAAACAATGTTTCCTCTCGTCTCGAAATCTTTCTAGATCTATTTATTGCGCAGTTATCAGTTTAATCGCATAATTTGTGCTGTTTTTCCCCAATATTAATGATTAATTTTCTTCCAAATGATTTTTCTTTTACAATTATAAAGCAAAAGAACATTTCCAAGACATTCATGATTCAAACATCAGAAAAGAAATGAAATATGGCTTATTGAACACCTTAATTACATGTATGCACGTATTCCGTTGTCAGATGTTGAGCATAACCGTTATATTGTGCGTAAATCTCTCGTGTAAAATCGGAAATGACTTGTTCAGCAATGTGTACACATTTTTGTATTTATGTAAGATTACATATGTACCAATATTAGGATTAAAACTGAATATCAGTTTGTAAAAAGTATCCAGAACAACTCTAATACACATCGATGATGAGTCGATTTTAGTTGTACGATTAGGCATACGGTTTGTTGAATTTTTTTTATCTAAAATGGATTTTTGTAATTGGTCTATAGAAAGAGTAAAGTGAGTCATTTCAAAGTGTAAGTATGCATGGGTTAAAACGATGCACGAGAAGGTAAAAAGCAGTAAAACTGTATGAAGTAAACAAAAATATTCTTAAAGCACGCCCTTCCGGTGTTTGATACATAAAATGCAATCATTGTTTTTAGTAAGGAAATTAGCGAGTTTGTAAATGTGTATTGGCCTCTTACATATTGAATGAACATATTTCTTCTACGAGATATCTACGAACAATAATGAAAACAGTAGAGATGTAACGGCACAGTTTCTCACGATACGATACTCATCAGAATGTTCTTTTATTCCCGTTCATCATTCACTGCAGTGGTTTTATAAAGTATCCAAAGTGTTGAGAAAAGAAAAAGATAAACAGAACAAGTATGATTATCTGAAAAGCCAACTTACCAACAGATAAGTGCCAAAGAATAACCTTAGACCAAGCTGTGCATAAGTAAGGCACTCCTTAGTTTTAGAATAATTTACAAATTACTTTTGTCACAGAAAATTTGAAATGCATATTTCGGATCAGTACAGAAGCAATGAACACTGGACTAGTAATTATCCTCAGCGTTATCGATCACGTGATACTAGTAGATATAAGGTATAAGGGTAATAATTTAGTGTACCATATGCTCATTTCGACATATCATGCCTCAAGACCAAACTGTGGATATCCAAAATATCATTATTTGAAAAGTAAACTAATTACCGAACTGAACTAACAGTAAGAGCCAAACACTTAATTTTTTGTGAAGAATGTTCAATGTGCTTCAAAATACTAGGAAAAGTACTAAATTATGCGAAAAGGACCTCTATATGCATGTATTTTAAAGAAGTACAACACTATGCAGAAGGCATATATACCAATCCTGAATGGGGGTTATCACCGCCACTGCATTAAGTATGTCATTTTATTCAAGCATTGGGATTCTTAAGTTATATTTATTTACATACTTCTTGCAATCTTTTTCTGAACGATGCTAGGTTAGATTTCTCATCCAGCCCCTTTGTTACCGCGGCATATGATCAAAGAGACCCGTTTGCTTCTAAATTGAAAATAGATTTGTCTGAAACATGATAAATTACGAAATTATTTGCAAAGTGTAACAGAGTGACTAGATGTTGTTATTATACCTCTGTAAAGATTCTGATTAAATGATTATAAACCAATTGAAATGATTTATGACTCATAAATACATCCTGTGATATTTATTGAACGGAGTATAAAGTCCGGATCATTATATCAGTGAATGCCGAATGTGACCGACTCAGATATCCATAATGGTGATGACGGTCATCAGTTTGCCATGTTTACCTCACAGGGAGTAATTAATTGTATAATATTTTGTCTTATATAAGCAGTCAAATGTTGCCACAAAGATCTTGTATTATTTTTCAGTGATTTCCGACAAAAATCACCCGCTTGCAAAATCGATTTTCATAAAAAAAAATGAACCTCTAAAGAGCAACTTCAGTGTAACCTATTCATATTACGTAACTTCAATTATTCAAATGTAAATTTTCACACACAAAATATCTTGCAATTATTATTATTATGATCATCATCGTCATATTAGGATAAATCTGATGAAATTCCTTGTTACGGAGGATATACTAAGGAATCTGTCTCAGCATGAACGAAATGAGTTGAATTGATAGAAATAATGTCAGACTTGAAACTAATGTATATACTCTTCTTAAATCAAAGAATCTGAATTTGTACCTGATAAATGATTTAAATACAATATTATTCTAAAAAACCTTTTTAATACCTTGTACATAGTTTTGATTTTTGTCTTTTGATTGGCATCTAATCAAACGATTAGTCTTTGAAATGTGAAGTATGATATATTTTTGAATCACACCACTAAGTGCAGCTTTCTGTATCAATTATCGGAGGTGCTCGATGACTTAGTATAGAAGAACCTTTTTGCTACGGAGGTTATATATTAATCAATATAATCTTTAACAAAGTATTTCTTTTCTTTATTATTATTTTGTTACATCTGAAGAAAAAAAAATCCAATACAAAATTATAATATTGAAAGAGAAAAAGTTGCGATTCATTTTTATTATTATTCTTTGTCTCAAAAAATAAATTAAATGAATAAAAGCTAATATCCATAACGTAGAAATTCAATTAATCAATGCTTGTGGAATTCAGTTTTATCTAAGAGTAAAACTTCTCTAAGTTGAAAAAAATAAACCATTTAGTTAACTGAATACGTAAATTATTTAGAATTACGGAGGTAGCTCATTTTTATATTTCAACTTTTGCTTTCAAAATAATAAAAACGTGATAAAAGTATTTTAACCTATATTCAATCAAACAACGGTATTTTCCGTTCAAACATAACAACAAAATTGATAATAACTTCAAAAACATTGAAAAGTGTTTTAAACTTTGTCACAAATAAAAACTAGCAAATCAGATTTACGAAGATGTAAAATGCAGTAAATATTGTACTACCTTTTCTACACAATAGTAAACATATTTTGAACTTTATATAACGTTCCAAAATCAGTGTAGCAAATTAACGCTGTGTAAGAATTCAAACATTATAAGTCAATTTCATTTTTTTTTTCATCTTTTCTTCAAAAGCAGTGATTATTCTTTTATCTTCCTCGATAGCAAATATTCCTGCCACTTTTCTCTGTCTTCGTTTGGCTGTTTGAAATGATTACCGTATTTTTCTGAGGCAACAAGAAAAGTGACATGGATAACCCCATCCTCGGTATCAACATCAAATACTTTCCCTTTATACTACTTTCTATTATTTGAAGCCGCAGCCCATAATCCTTTAATAATATCCGGTATAATAATATCGTTGTTGTTATTGTTTACATCACCATTTGTTCAACCAAACAATTTGTTTAACCACACCATTTGTTTGGCTTTTGTCAAATTAAATGACCGTCCTAAGTCGGTATCGTAACTGCACTACAATCAAATATTTTTGTAATGTGTTATATGTGCTAGTATATTATTTATATTAACGTATTTTATAGCTCCAAGGTGACTTCTGCCACATACCTGAGCCAGTAACTCTTCTTTTTTCTTTGACATCACAAAATACTTGATCCTGCTACATTTTCTCTCGTTGCAACAGTCAAATTGGATGTACAAATGGCATGTTTTGAATAACCCTCGCAATCTGATGATGCTATGTCATCTCCATATTTCGGACAATAACAGGTTGTGCTTTGTGTGAAAATTTCGTCCAATCCATTCCCATAACATAGTGGAGTTGGAAGTTCCTTTATAGGGAACTGATATTGGCCTGCTCTCAAGTATTTTTAAGCATCTCAAGTACTTTTTACAATCATTCCTATTATATGTAAAATATTTTACCTTACTTCCTGATTCAACAGATGATTTAGCCCATTTAAAGAAGTCTTCTCGAGACTGAATTGAACATTTCCCTTGATTAACTGCATTACCAGCCTCTTTTCAAACTCGCCCCAAACCCATCACAGGGCCTCTAATCGCGTCCACTCTCTAGTTAGCTCCATCTTGCTTTTATGCCAAATACTTTTTCATGCATTACTACAAACGGAAAATAGTTTTATATTGACTTGTGGTGATTTGCTTAGATAATAAATGATTTCAAATTAGGATTTTCTTCTCGAAGCAGGGGAATTAATTTCCTCAATATTGTGTAGACTGAAATTGCATAGTGAGCTAGAACATCCAAAACAGCAACATAACTTTTAACTCTGTTTGCCGATCCCATTTAATAATACACAATCATTGTGTGCAAAGAGACCATGGAGGAATTCCAATAGGCCAATTGCAATTCTTCAACTGAAGAACACCTAAATTCTCGGTAAATTCCATCCAAATAAACAAATTCATTATCATTCAGATTTTCACTAAGGTTATTTTGATTCGCTGTATCAGATTTCAACCCGTATCCCGTGTCTCTGAACTTTTGGGGTTCTTTGAATTTTACTATAAAATAAGATTTAGTCACAGTGTCCTCAAGTTCTTTGTACCTCAATTTATTTCCGTCTTGCACCTTTTTCCACTAATTGAACTTTATAATATCTTCATTTAGTGACTCAATATTTCCTGAATTTCCTTGGCAGAAGACCTTAGTCCTGATTCTCTAAGAGACTTCAATTTTAAGGAAACATTTTGATGTTTGCAACATAAACATATAATTGACAAAAGCCAAACAAATGGTGTGGTTAACCGGTTTACGGGCCCACCTTCCCACTCACCGTAACAGCAGAACATTCAAGGGACGTACATTTAAAAATTTATAAATAATCCTCCATGTAAAGAACTAGGGTCAACAGGTATCGCATATTGAGAGGTCATAAAAATATAAACACGTAAGGTATTGTAAAATACATAATGGTATAAAAATATATGCGACATCAACATGATAAACCGTGCTCTGCCAGTCTGAAAGCGAGCTAAGACCCTAGATCTGTAGGAGTCCCGACTAACAGTCAGAGGGGACGAGGTTCAGGACCATGTCTCCTCTGAAAGAGGTTTGGACAAGGCCCGTCATATAGTCCCCACCGCCCTGTTAGTCAGCGTGCAACGTTCAAGTAAAAGTCTGCATAAGGCTGTAGAGGGGCCAAATACAAGACCTATAGTCTTTTTGATGATCTCAATATCATATTGTCTATTTATAAGACGTTTGATTATTTTATTACATGATAAAATAACGTTATAATTCTCCGAATCAAATTCAAAAAGATTATGAATGGAATCATAACTTCCATCATTTGTCTCCTTCATGTTGCTTATTTGGCTTTTGCCTGATGATTTAGCAATACATACAAGTTTTTCCGATGGATATCATCCATCTTTAATATTACTTACAACATTATCAAACTCATCTTCCCTTTGTTCATTCTTAATAATTTCCTCACAAACCGAATGCACCATTTACAAAGGTACTTTTCACTATGTTTATTGCGGTTGACAAGTTCTTGTATTATATATATATAAATGAAGAAAAGGTGTGGTTGCAAAAACACCATGACTATGTGGGAAGTGAATGTGATTATAATTTATTGAAAGTGAATGCCATATATATATATATCACTTTCACTTCCCACATAGGCATGGTATTTTTGCAACCCCACCTTTTCTTCATTTTGTCCATTCTGAAAGAAATATAAGATAGAATAAAGGATATAAATACATTGAATATATATATATATATATATATTTATATATATATATATATATATATATATATATATATATGTGTGTGTGTGTGTGTGTGTGTGTGTGTGTGTGTGTGTGTGTGTGTGTGTGTGTGTGTGTGTGTGTGTGTGTGTGTGTGTGTGTGTGTGTGTGCGCTGTTGAAATTGGTTTATATCCATGAGTTCTTTACAATGCTTTATCTTAAACCAAGATTTATTATTTTCATTAACTTTCTAAAATTTACTCTGTCAAATTCGCTTAATTGTTTGTCAAATATACGATATTCGATTTTCAACAATCTTCCGTCTTGCTGAAGTGGTTTGAGCGTAAATTTATTTTCCTCTTGAGTGTCAAATGACACTATATTTTATATAATATGAAAACGTCGTATATAATTATATAGACTAGATATATTTAATAACAAACAATACCTTTTATACAAGGATAGCTTTTCTAAAAATTGTAACCAATGTCATCCTCTCCCTCTCTCTTATTCTAGCAGGGTGTAAACTACTCACAAACACAAGCAAATTTATATCCCCAAAATTACTCACTTCAAAATGTAAGGAATAACAACACAAGATTTATGAGCGCGGAAAAGGTCTTTCTATTTTTATTTTATTCTGCTATTTGATCTTTTAGTCTTTTGAAAGGTTATCAGCAACTTTCACTACAAATTGCATATGACGTCAATGAAATTTGAATAGACACGGGAAAAGTTGATAAGTTTGAATTATGTTCATTTAATAGTGGTTTGTAAAATTTAGCATTTTGTTTTTAGCATGTGCACGTGCAGCTGCACTCGTAACGCCACGTTGAGTTTGGAATTCTATTGATGGAGTTACATTGGTGATAAACGTTTTAATTTTATGACAGCACAGATGCGCAAATTTCTCATAGTGTTGCAGTTGTAATAATTGTTGTAAAAAAAAAACCCATTTTCATAGCTCGATCGAGATCTAAAAGTTACATTAAACTACAATAGCTCGACTTGGAGTTTCCTGAACTGACAAACAGTAAAAAACAGAAACTATGAAGTAGAGCTAGAAATGAGAACATGAAGTAAGATAACATGCAATGGAAAATGATTGGTTATCATGGATATACCGGCAATATGTATGTAAAATGTACATCAAAGGCAAGAAAAAAACCCACACAGATGAAAGATGAAACGCGGTCTGTGTTTGAATTTATCACACAAACTCCTTCTATTAGATTGAAGTGTCCAGCATACGTTGAATGAGAAGTATAAGGTTTCGCATTGTACTATTGTTCATGGCATCTAAATATAAACGTTTATTACTGCTTAATAGATCACTTCCCTGGAGTGGATTTTGGTTTCAGCCTTGGCACGATTAGTCTGCTGAACACTGTGTCAGTTCATCACGATAGTGTTACAAATTGTATTGTTTGATAAAGCATCTCTCTTGCGTCTAGAGTATTGTCTTAGAATACTCAATACTTTATCCGAACGCTCTTATTCAATCAGTCCCTTGTTGAATAATGTTTTGGATTTAAACTTAAACATGTAAATGGACACCTTCCAAACTTGACATTGACCCGCTCAGACGTGCTTCTTTCTAAATAAATTATTACTTTCCCTAGGTACCTGATTCACTCGTTCACTGGGGTTCTCGTTTTCTACAAGATTAATACTCTGAACTTTATCTATGTTTTCCTAATATTTGGATGCCATTGGATTTTTAATTTTCCTTTTGGTAACATTACATAAACAGTTCTTTCATTTTTCGAGGCAAGCTACTGAGCGAAATGTTGATATCACAATGATACGAAAAACTACGTTTACATTCAGGCAACTTTTTACTGTTTTACTGTCGCAATAAAATTTGCCTTGCTCTTATCAGAAATCACTATTAGACATGTTGATTTCGTCATTTAATTTTAATCCTTGATGTCTTTATTTTGTCCAGTAGAATGGATGTTCTTTATTGATTACTGTTACCACTTTATATGACCACATGATATGACTCGCATAATCCTATGGTATCACTACGGGTGTGATTGGACTGCAGGGAATGCTAACCCTTAAATCATACCTTATCCCATTACTTTTCTTCTATAGGTCTGTGTTAACCCATATCTCAATATTGTAAGCAAGGGACATGGGCACATGTTCTCACCTCAGTTTAATTGGTGTTTGCATTTTGTCTGAATAAGCCGGTGTCGCCTAGTGGATATGGTGCTCGTCTAGTTACCTTGTGGTCCCGGGTGCTATTACCGTCCTGGGCACAGCGGTGTTTTTCGGATAAGACAATAAATCCGAGGACCCGTGTAACGGTAAGTGTGGCACGTAAAAGATCCCGGGTGGGTCCGTTGCAAAGGTAGAAATATTTATGCATTGTATCAGGCAGATATCGTCACCATATACGTGAAATAAAGTTGAGTGACGTAAAGCAATAATCAATTTGTCTGAGTATGACATTGTACACGAGATGGTCCTTTTATTCTTTGGACTTCGAGATGTGGCGAATCCTTCGGTACCACTTCCTTGGTTACTTGTACAATAAGCTTCCCTTAATGACTACTGACCATATACTACAGTTTTTGTTTTCCCCATTGATTCCTTTGTAAAATAAAAATGATCGCAAAAATCCCCCCGCTTATTTTTCAATGATATTTACGTATGTTGTCATGTCATATATGAATTGTCAACTCTTCATCTGCAGAAAAAATTGCATACACCAAACTCCAGATATCTATCCATGGACACCATGACCCCCGCTCCCAAACCTCACACTCAGGTCATGTGTTAGTATATTCATGCGACAACATTTCAGCCTCATACTCCTTTCTACCAGGGTACATGTTCAAATCACCATAAATAGTACCACAACATTGCTAAATAAATTGTGGAAGATGTCAACGATAATTTATTTTATTTGGGGGCGGGGCGGGACTATGTGCATGAAACAAGGGAGGAACTTGTAGTCTATGGTATAAAAGGGTATGTTTTTCTCACCAATCCAAATAATTTTTTTGCAAATACAATGACACAGTGCCTTAACATATCAAGTTTTATTGAAATCAATGAACATATAGGTAATTAAAAATCCAAAACAAACACCTATGTTTTCATGCAAATTATGCTTTGAATTGCACAGTAATCTCCAGTAAGTGGTAAAATTACCTATTATGCTATGAAAAATGTTGCAGATGTTAGATAATCAGGGGTGTCTGAGCCATTTTCGACAAATGAATGAAGAGGCAATGTTAATCCTCTACATGCCCAGGGGTTCTGTGAATTCACTCATATGATTGGTTATGACGTAATCACAGCTTTACCAGACTCTGAAGTGTACACAGTGGTATATATACATACTAGCAACAATATATATTCTTACTTAAGTATATAAATAATAAAAATGTTCAGAAAAGGCAATACACCATGTAATAGAGGAATCACATACACTCAAGGACAAAGTATAAATGGGCCACATGCACTACAGTTTTTCAACGGATTATGAAGAATAATCAACAGAGAAACTTCCTAGAACATGTCTACGACTTGAGCATGCTGAATATGGCTTAGTTGTTAAACCCAGCTTAGATGGGCGGTTCTTAGAAATACTAGACTGCGATGGCTATTCTGGATCCTTTTGCATACTCAGAACAAGGCAGACAACTCTGCAAGCACTGACATCAGAAAGCATTTTGAAACAATATCAAGGATCATGCAGTTACATCAAGCATCAGAAGCTGTATGTATGAAACCCAACATCATTGTTTGTAATGAAAAAAGTTGGGTCTTGCATGGATATGCACTATGAAATGTACCACATGCGGACTGATTACACAAGAATTTGACATGTATATAACTGTCAACATCAGACATTATGTGTGTGAACCCAGACCATCAGCACCTAATGTCACAATTGCTGTGGCGACTCAAGACACCGCTATAGGAGCAGAGAGAGCTATTGCACTGTTAACATTTCTTGATATTTCATCCTCTACTAAGGCATGTTTCAACATACGTTTGAAAAGGGTTGGATATACCACAAAATCCTTCAATGAAAAAGACACGAAGCGCAAAATAGATATTGTTCAAAATGTAAAAATAAGAAGTGGGAATCCAGAAAACATTATCACTACATATATGTTGTTGATGGGCGATACAACAGCACCAGGATGTTTGACCGGAAGGGAACTGGACAGAGTGCTAGCCAAGTATTTCCTTTCCATGGAACACATTACCGACAGAACACATATAATTGCTGTGGGGGTCATACAGAATGCACTGCAAATATAAGCCGAGCAGTCTCTTTATCTGAATACATAATGGGAAAGAAAATGGGGACGCAGTTGGCACTACCAGAAGTACTGGTTACATATGTTACAACGGAATTTTTCTAGGAAAATGGCAACTTACAAAATTACATCATTAAAATGAGTATTAGTGATATATTAGTACTGCAGGGGATTTTAAAACTGAAGTTACGTGTTGAAGCTCTTGCAACTATGCGACTAAATGGCACAACAAATATCAGTATATGCTTACATACAAATGCCAGTGCAAACCTCCCCAAAACGTGAATTATGGAAGAAACATGGAGGGCAGATTACACTAAATGATATACCGGTACAATAACTTTCCTAGGACCTCGACTAAAAGAAAGGGTGAAAATCTGAGCATTCAACACTCATTTTGTGGAATAAAAACTTATGAGTATTGACCACAAGTGTGTATGCCACAAAAAGTATGAAGGTAAGCCGGCGGTACTTGCAAGGAAGCAAAACAACCTCTGTCAAATGTATATTGAGCACCATGAACTAAAGGCAAAGATAAGTGACAACAGTAAGGGTCAGCTTGACCCTACATATAGACCACATGCTATTCATGATCGTGTGTACATAAAAAGATATAAAAGAAAAAAGAGGAGTTACCGGCTCAGCCATGTGGCAGAAGTCACCATGGAGCTATACAATACATGAATATAAATAATATAATAGAACATTTAACACATTACAAAAATATTTGATTGGAGTGCAATTACGATACCGACTTAGGACGGTCATTTAATTTGACAAAAGCCAAACAAATGGTGTGGTTAACCGGTTTACGGGCCCACCTTCCCACCGTAATAGCAGAACAATCAAAGGACGTACATTTAAAAATTTATAAATAATCCTTCATGTAAAGAACAAGGGTCAACAGGTATCGCATATTGAGAGGTCATAAGTCGGTATCGTAATTGCACTACAATCAAATATTTTTGTAATGTGTTATATGTTCTAGTATATTATTTATATTCATTTATTGTATAGCTCCATGGTGACTTCTGCCACATAACTGAGCCAGTAACTCCTATTTTTTCTTTTACTGACACAAGTTTGTCTTTGGTTATTAAAACATGTGGTTCGAAACACAGGTGTGTCGTCAATACTTATTTAGAATTGTGACACAAGTGAGAAGCATCAATCACCTTTGGCATGTCAATATTTTTTTTTTTTATTTATAAGAGTCTGCGGGAATGCATATTTATCCATGAGCATGAAACTTGGGGGCTTAAATCAAATTCTGCCATATTTGTCATTGGCTGTGCATGAGCTTGTCCATAACCTGCATTCCTCATTAGAAGAAACCACAAAATGTTCTTCTAATTTTTAAGAATACTTTTCAAAATATGCTTCCATTTTCACTTTATAAAGCTTGAGACAGAGGATGAAGCTTATCAAGGTGATTCTATGCATATGACCTATATAAATATACATAAAAACCCATGTTACATGATCTACCTTTGTTTTCCTATGACGGTCAGATGAAACCCTGCAAAACGGACAAAACTTTTCTGACAGCATAAACTGACATATAAATTACTTGTTCAACTCCTACTAGATATTTTATAACACTTAGTATGTCAAGAAAAGCATTATTTTATTTGTTAAGTTAAAATTCTCATGTGTCCCACTTTGCAGGGAGACCATAGACTACGGATTTTTTCCATTGTTTCCTTTGTAAAATAAAAAAAAATCATTGCAAAAATCCCCCGTTTATTTTCTGATGACATTTGCGTATGCTGTCATGTCATATATGAACTGTCAACGCTTCATCTGCAGAAAAATATCCATCCATGGACACCATGACCTTCTCCCTTTTGACCTCAAACTCAGGTCATGTGTAAGTGAATTCATGCGACAACATGACACACTCAGACAGACAGCAAAAAGCTTTAGTTTCATTTTTATAATTTTTTCAAATTCTTTTCTTCTAGGATGCATGTTCAAATCACCATAAATGGTATCAGAACACTGGTAAATAAACTGTGGAAGATGTCAACATTATTTTTTGGGGACTATCTGTGTGGAACATGAAACAAGGGAGGAAACTTAAGTCTACTGCTTGGTATCTTACCATTTTGCTTTAGAATGTCATTAACTGAAACAATGATCAGGCACTAATATTACAGGGAGCAATATCGCTGAAAAATAACTTGCAACATTTTTTTTTCATAATTCAGTTCAAGGGTCATTTTATAAGATTCATTGCAATAGATAAAATGTGTCGTACCATAGATGGTGCAAATCATTTATGTTTTTGCTTTTAAATGTAATATACGAATGTAATTGCTTCCATTTTACAGAAAACAACATACAACTATGAGTATTTATGAAATCAACTGAAAACAAAACTTACAATTCTAAAGGGACTAATTATTATCAAAATAACTAAAGCGAACGCGTTACATTTCAAACAACATGTGTCATATGTATACGATCGACGAATTCGTGCAAACAATTACGCAAAAACAATTCACATGAATTATTCATGTGGCCGATATTTGTAACTGTATACATGTATGTCAGAGTGAATAAAAGTTTGTTCTTAATAATGTGAGAAGACAGCCTGTTGCAATCTCTTTGTTCACCGATGTATTCCTGTCGATATATGTATTGTTACATATGTTGGGTCATTGTTGCAGATGATTGATCTCTTAGGCAGTTTATATTGTAATTAATGTATATATTACCATCTTTCTTTTTCTTGTTTACTGGAATCTGGGCCGATGGCTTCGTTTCATTTTTATTTATAATTGTTACTCGACTAGTTGTCTCTTCGCCTTAATAACATTTCTCTCTAATCTGATTCACGTATCTAAATAGCCTTAAATGGCATTCAAACCAGTAATGAAATTTAAATAATTAACATAGTTATTTAAATTTACTTAGAAATACCTGTAGAATGTTCCGTTGGTTTTCAGTTTAGATATGCTAATAATTTCCACCAAATGTCATACTAAATGCGTGTAAATATTTGTGTTACAGAAATATAATCTAAAATTCAAATAGTTGCAATATTGGCACTCTATTGTTTACATATAAAACTACGTTTCTTCGTTAGATATTTCTCTGAAAAGAATGTATTACAGAATAAATTGGAATATGTTAATTTGGATTTCAGTTTGCTACTGAATTAGAATATATCTATCCAAGCAAGGATATATCAAAGGCCAGAATTTAAGAATTTCGGGGTTGAGTCTTAATAGATCAAACATAGTCAATCATGAATCTGTAAAACTTTAATGAGCATAACGTCTACGAATAATCCATACGAAAATATTTGGGACACTCATCAAAGTAATATATGGCGACAAAACCGCGATTTAATCCGTTTAATTCGTTCTTATAAAATGTACCACATTTTAATCACTGCCAAGAGTTTAGAACTTCTATCTAAATTTGGAAATATTTCTTTTCAACGCTATGTATCCAATGGAATTTCCCATTCCAATTTTTACGGTGATCTCGTTTATAAACTAAGGAAAGTAAAAGGCTACGATAACGTTATTTTATTATGTAATAAAATAGTCAAACGTCTTCTAAATAGACAATATGATATTGAGATCATCAAAAACGCTATAGGTCTTGTATTTGGCCCCTCTACAGCCTTATGCAGATTGTTACTTGAACGTTGCACGCTGACTAACAGGGCGGTGGGGACTATATAAAGGGCCTTGTACAAACCTCTTTCAGAGGAGACATGGTCCTGAACCTCGTCCCCTCTGACTGTTAGTCGGGAGTCCTACTGATCTAGGGTCTTAGCTCGCTTTCAGACTGGCAGAGCACGGTTTATCATGTTGATGTCGCATATATTTTTATATCATTATGTGTTTTACAATATCTTACGTGTTTATATTTTAATGACCTCTCAATATACGATACCTGTTGACCCTTGTACTTAACATGGAGGATTATTTATAAATTTTAAATGTACGTCCTTTGATTGTTCTGCTGTTACGGTGAGTGAGAAGGTGGGCCCGTAAACCGGTTAACCACACCATTTGTTTGGCATTTGTCAAATTAAATAACCGTCCTAAGTCGGTATCGTAATTACACTACAATCAAATATTTTTGTAATGTGTTGTATGTGGTAGTATATTATTGATGTTCATGTATTGTATAGCTCCATGGTGACTTCTGCCACATCACTGAGCCAGTAACTCCTTTTTTCTTTCTTGTATTTAGAATATTAACAAAATTTCAAATACCATACCAAGGATTAGTGATTCATCATTAACGTGAAAAGGGAATGTAATACATTATCGCTTCCATACTTACACCTACATGTAACGCTTCCTGAATATTTATGTGTCTGAAATCGAATGTTTGTTTAGTTAAAATGCATGAGATGTAGAATATATGGGTGAAATGGAGTCAAAAGGAAATATCTCTGATACAAAACAATTAGGAGATATATGTATTTACGAATCTAACGAATTAGAATACTAAAATCAGTCGCTACAGTGGACATTCGTAAGAAGTAAAGGAAAACACATCTGAATAAGCTCTAGGGCAGATGTCACCAAGAAGATGTACAATAAAACTTGCTAACAAGTAATGAAATACATGCACTGATATTACAAAAATATTGATTGCACGACGGAAGCGACACTGACTTAGGTCAGTTGAGTAACATACAATTGGTGTGGTTAAATAGACCCCCTAAAATCAAAGATGAGACCAGGTGCTTGGGAGTAGTAAGTGTCAACTACCTGGCCAGCCACACTAGAATGAATGACCAAAACATACAGACGAAACAGAACTATTCCAACACGAGGTATACGATGAATGACAACCAACACTGTGAAAGTGTCACAGCCACGCAGCACCAGAAATTGGGTGGATATCCCATTTTGAGCGGTCACGATGCCGTGATATTTAAGCAAGAAACTGTAATTCTAACTGGTAATTGTATAACAGTAAATTCAATCGGCAAAAAGTTATTAGTATAAGGCTATTTATTAAACGAATATTGTCTTGATCAGGACAATCGTCCCGTCTTGCGAAGTTAGAGACAAGTTCATTCCCCTACTGTGATTTAGTTCGTCATTGACTGGTATGTCTTCATCGATCGCTAAGAATTCCTCGGCAATAGGAGGTTCTGCGATATATAAAAATAGCCGTTCTTTGAATAAGATTAGAAAGTTCGTCAAGGGGCATATCATCCTCGTATGCTTCTTTTTCCTCTGTACATAACGGAAAACCGCAAGACGCAAAGCACTTCTGTATAGTAGACGCTTTAATTTCCTTCCATTAACTAGCAACCGATTGACATGTATCAATGAGCTTGTTGATGGACGACAAACAAAAGTTTCTTGCGATAGTTTTGCTTCAATGCCTGAATGATACCTTGGTCTAATAGTTGTAGACATGACGTTGTACGAGCTGCACATTTTTGAGGACCTCAGATGGTGGGAGGGGGAATAATCCATTATTCTCATATGACTTGAGAATTCTTCCCTATATGTTCCATAGAATTCATCCGGTGATTATTCTCCAACACATTCCCGAATACAACTAATATATAATATGGAAGACTCAGATGAGCGACCACCCAAGATCGGAAAAGCTTTCTGCTTACAAATTGAGAAATTCAAGATTATTTATATAAAAGAACTACTAGGATATAATGGGTATATCTCTCGATCTCTGTGCAATGGCCGTATCAGCACATTTTATTCATCAAGTGATTTTGGGATTAGAGTCATCCCGTCCACCGTCACCTTTCTCATAATGCTAGTGGAAACATTACGGTCAACCTGCCATTGATGAGAAATAAACATGAATTCTTTAGGTCAGCTGTGCAGAAATACCCAACCGTAATCATCAATAATGTTCATGTCTTGGTTTAATTGCTTTTCTCAATTTACTGGAATAAATCTTGTAGTTGATATTTGATTGTTTATTTATAAAAGGGGAAAATCAAGTGACTACTTTATGCTGAATTAGAACTGAGGTAAACTTTATTTTGTTGGTCCATTTTATTTAATTGTATATTTTATATAGCCTAAATTACAGTTGTATAGATCCATCCACTCGTTTCCTGGACATTGAAATACTGATCTTTATTTCGAAATTGAACTTGTTGTGTGCAGAAACATATTAAAATAGAAATAACAACTACCTACCTTTGATTTATTGTCCAATACTCTCTTTCGTGGCATTAACCAATCAAATTACCACCTCGCCACAAGGCGGCTTGGTAAGAATTTCATTGGTTCATAGGACTCGAGGAATTACTGGACAATAAACCGCGGGTTGGTAGTTGTTATTACTTAAATAACAACACCGTGCATTTAATTTCCCCATGTCACTGTCAAACTGTTTAAGCCAGGATAAAAATGCCACAATCCATCCAGGTCTGTGTATTCGCTATGTTACAGGCACATTTTCTGGTTATGATTTCAGAAGCAGTGAGGTTTCTCCGACTTTCCAATGATGTGGGGCTTACAAATGTCAAAGCTATTAGAATTACAACACAATAAGGCAATGATCATTTCTTTTGTCTTTTTCTCCCCTTGCATAGTTATTATAAGGTTGAAACATTCTATAATTTTCAGGACCTGCACTTTATAACTCCCGACACAATTTCACCACAAACGGCAGCAGATTCGCCACTATGGGCATTGAACGATATGCTATGTCTTTTTCGAAAACTTTATTGCAAGCCATCTGACGCTTTGAATTCATTTTTCCATCTCCTGTGAAAATATCTTAAATGATTGAGATATCGATAAGAACCTAAACAAATGAATAAAGGAAAGAAATATGTATAATATAGGAAACTGAAGACCTCTGACAAAGCTGTATGTCAAAAATCACCAAGGACATGCACACAAATCATGATAATAGCAGAATAAATACTGAAAAACGACATTACAAAAATATTCGATTGTGCTGCAGTTACGATACCGATTTAGGACGGTCAATTGAAGTAACAAACGTCATTCAATTAGTGTGGTGAACCGGTTTACGGGCACCCACCTAATGAAATATTTGGATCAGTGGGCAATTATTGATATTTTGCAATAATTTTAGGTATTTTCAACATGCCCAAAACGCAGCCGGGATTATCCAAGTCAAAGTCGCCGTATTACAGGTCAAAGGGCCATTCCAGTTTGACCAATGCATCAGTATCAAGTTGTCGCAAATCACGTGGGACATATCGATCAACCAGATGCACCAGCGCCACTAAATCATCCGACACCACCTGTTACGGCTCACAATCAGCTGCAAGTCCTTACGGTTATGGCTCCACCCTCTGCAGATCAAACGTTGCCCATCAGTACTGTTGTTTTTCAAAGAGCCGAGGAGCCCGCTATTCCACACTTGCCCATTGCCTCCACTACAGGTACAGACACCAACACTGTCAATTGTAATTATGCTATATATCCCAGCCAATTTTTTCAACAATGGCCTTGATGTTCGCCCTAAACTTAATACATGCAAAAACATAAGTATTCATGTGCCAATTAAAAGTAAAGATAAAATTTTGAATGGTGATTTTTAGACAAAGCAAAACATTCGAACACAGATTCTTCTGGAAAACTGATTTTGTATTAATGGCAAACTAGGATAGTTCCAACGTTTTTGGATATTGAGAGTTAGACTCAAGAATTTTTTTTATTTATGTAAGCATTTTTACAGCTAAACACCCATCCCAAATACACAGCTCACTACGGCACATGTACACCATACGTATGGTAGCTGCTCGACAATTTGGGCTAGATTGAAAGACCTACGACAGTTTCGTCTATGCAGATCCATGAATAGACAGACAGACAGACAGAAAGACAGATAGATAGATAGATAGATAGATAGATAGATAGATAGATAGATAGATAGATAGATAGATAGATAGATAGATAGATAGATAGTTTAGGCAATCATGGAGTAATTAAATTTACCACAAAACAGACCGAGTAATCCCAGATCCAACAACATGGGTTTAACGAGTCCTACGACTTGGAGCTTGTCAAAGACCTGTGGGTCCATGGTAAATCACCCTTTGATACCAGTGCCTTGAAGCCATTCCTTCAAGATTACCTGGATGAAGGTTTATACATTGCTAAAGGTTTTAGTCAGGGTTTCCGCTTACATCATCATGGCCCACGCATTTAATTAAAGTCTTAAAATCTGCAGTCTGCATTCCAACATAATCGATTACATAGATCATTGGATGATCTTCCGCGTATAACAAAAAAACTTATTTAAAATGACAATGCAGTTATATCTGAACCTTATGTGGTAGACTCTATTCCATCTTCGTGTACTTATAATAATTCTAAATATGTATATTAACCGGCAGGTCATATCATTACTGATGACCTAAATTGTATTTCTGTTAAAAGTTTGTGTTCACTTTTTAGAAAAAGACTTGAATATAAGTTACCGTCCAGGATAGATTACAATAAATGTTGTGATGTATTAGAAGAAGCGTTACAGAGATTCTAAAAATTATCGACATCTCCATTTATTCAAACAGCCAAATATACTATCAGCTCAGTGTCTTAAAAAGAAAATGGTTGATTTACATACTAAATATGTCTTTGTACGTGCTGGTAATGCAGGCAATATAATACATGTACTTGATTAAAAACTATTGGTGTTTATGTATCCCAATTGATTCGATATGCGCGAGCGTCATCTGAGTATTGCTCTTTCATATATCGAAGTCAACTACTAGGAGAAAAGTTACCCAAACAAGGATATATCAACATAGGCAATATGACCCGGAGACCATGAAAAAGACTACAAATCTTTTGTTGTGCCCTTCTGCAGTTTTATACAGACTTTTACTTGAACGTTGCACGCTGACTAACAGGGCGATGGGGACTAAATGACCGGCCTTGTTGCAACATCCTTCAGAGCAGACATGGTCCTGAACCTCGTCCTCTTTGACTATTAGTCGGGACTCCTACAGATCAAGGGTCTGAGCTCGCTTCTAGACCGGCAAAGCATTGTTTCCTCATTTTGATGTCGCTTTATATATTTTTTATACCATGATGTTTTTCTGCATTATCATACGTGTTTATATATTTTTATGACCTCTCAACTTGAGACAGTTGTTGCAATTGGCCCTTGATCTCAATATGGAGGAGTATTTATAGGTTTAAATGCGTAGCTTTTGATTATTATGCCATTGCGGTGAGTGGAAAGGTGGGTCCGTAAACCGGTTAACTACACTATTATCATATCAAATGACCGTCCAAAGTCTGTAATTGCACTATAATCGAATATTTTTGTGATGTCCTTATGGTCTTTTTTCATATCATTACACTGTATATTTCCGTGGTGGCTTTGTTATACGTCTGAGTCGGTAACTTTTCTTTCTTCCTCATAAAAGTTAATGGACAATGAATTGAATAAAGGTAGAATACTAGGAACATTTAGCAATTTGCCCTTTCTAATTTTAGAATTTCCCCCTAACATTTAGTACCTGAAAAAAGGTGGCATCATCACAGGGATTAGAATAAATCAATACATTGATCTGAATTATCTACAGTAATCTACATTACACAATATACTGTAGGCCAGGGAGCATTTTTGGTGTAACACATTTGCTAACACAAAATGTTAATTTACACAAAATACCAGTCCCTAGACTCTGTGGTTAATATCAAACAACAAAATAGCCTAGGACAATGAATTTGTTTAAGGACATTAAGGTAGAGTATCTGGATAGTCTCGAAATATATTCCTTGGCGGTTTCACTATGTTGGTTTCAGTCTCAGTTGGTTTCAGCATCTATGGTCATATAAATACAATTACAATACTTCAAATTGAATGGTACAGTTGTATCGTGATAAGGTTTATTTTTGTTTTTATTATTGGTTGGACCTAATGTGAACAAGCTTGTTAGTGATTGGAGGCCTAATGATATACATATTATTCATACCGCCGGCATTAACATGGGGATTGAGAGTTTGCATAAATTGAGAGGACATGTCAAATACCTTGTACATCAATCAATTATTGTTTCAAAAAACTTAATCCTGTGGTCCAAGATTCTTCCACGAAAATATTGGCGTTGGTTGCATGCGGAGTAATGATGCGGGGAAAACCTCATGAGCAAGAATCACCAATTACGATGGATGGTAAATGATTTCTAATGATGGAGCTTCCGTAAAATACCCTGAACTTAGATACTGTACAGTTGTTCTTTACGAGGCCGATGGTGTATACCTTAAAATCTTGGGCAATGAACCTTTCCTAAATACGCTTCAAGGGGCAATTTGCACATTTATTAATTCCTTACTACAAGTTTATTCATGCAGTTATTGACTTGTGCTACTACGATTTTCTTTGTCAAGCGCCTATGTAAATTTTGCCGCTAATTTTTAGATCTGTTCATCATTTTCGACATTTGTGTTGTTTTTATAGACTCTTTGTCATGTTGATTTCAAAATTCTACTTGGCGGATGAAACTATTTTGTTGGATTCTCATTTTGGCAGCTATTTTGAACTCTTAAATAATGATTTCCTTTTTCTGTATGTTGTACAATTACAATCCTGTATGTCTACTGGTGGTTGTCTTCCCAGGACCAGCTGATTAGAGTTGACCCCCATGGACTATTGTTATTCCCAGGATCCACGCATTTATAGTATTGAGTTTTACTTCCTTGGTACCGTGCTGCTTCTTTGAAGTGAATTAACTTCGACATTTGCTTATTGATAAGACGTCAAAGTGCTGTTTTATCCATACGCCATGACAACGATATGCCATTAAGTAAATAAAATTTAGTTCCATCTCGTAGTCTGATAAATGCTGCGATATCGAAGACCATAATACAAACGATTGTACAAGTACAATTGAATATGGAAGTCGACATTTCAGAAAACGCTTTTTGGTAAGGGCAAACAAGGACATTGTTACCACCGTTAAGTATGCAAATTATTTACATTAGACAAGGTTTTTCGTATCTTACATATTATTATCTTATCTTATTATCAAGATCAGTGATCAAGATAAGCTCTAGCATAACAAATAGACATCATATGAAAGTTATAAAAATAATATTTATTTTACTCTTACTTGATTTTTAATTGGCGGCTCAGTTTTTGTTTTGTTCTTTCGTCTTGTCTTGCGAAATCTGTTGATTTTTGTTTTCTGTATGGATATTTTTATATAAATTTTTTAATGTGCGTCCTTTGATTGTTCAGCTTTTACGGTGAATGGGAAGATGGGCGCCCGTAAACCGGTTAACCACACCACTTGAGTGGCGTTTGTTACTTTAATTGACCGTCCTAAGTCGGTATCGTAACTGCAGTACAATTGAATGTTTTAATGTCGCTTTCTGTGTTTTACTATTATCATGTTTATGTACATGTCCTTGGTGATTTGTGTTATACAGCTTGGTCATATGTCTTCTGTTATTTTAGCATAATTATTATCTTTTGGTTGTTCTTGAAATTCGTACCTATATCCATTATGACAATAGTGATATCAGTAATACCATTAATCAATTTTACATTTGAAGACCTATATTATTATTTACGAAACTGATTTGCAGAGAAATTCATGTTAGTAGAAAAGCGAGCTACATAAGTAACTCAAAAAGGATACGATAACCCTTAAGCAATGAAATGCATCTATGAAATAAAGAATCTACACGTATGTTATGCAATGTATTCAGATCAGAATACTCCCTTTTGTAATTCTTTTCACTTGGAACAACTTTTATTCCCAATTGCCTCCTCTGTTAACTTTTGTCCCCTTTTTCCATTTGGATTCCCTCCAATTTCATTGCTTTAAAACATAAAATGTGTTATCATTCGTATAAATGCTTGTCCTTACAAAAAGTTTTCGATCAAATTTCTGTTGCCAGGACGTCCTAGAATTAATCGACAAACTTTCAAAGTTTTATATTCCACACACCGTAAAACGCAGTATTATACTTCTTCTATACATGTGCGGAAATGTTCTGAATGGATCAATGAACAAAATTGAAAATATCTGCATTAGTGTTACCCCGTCTCTTAAATTTTATGCTATCAACTTTTCGGCTTTGGTATCAGTCATTTCAAAATGTTTTAGATGTTGTTCATGACCTTCATTTTTTGACTGAGTAAAACATGTTCAATAGCTTTTACATAGCAAAACTTGTATATTGTCTAGTAAAGCTACGTAATGGATACATCTTTGTATACATAAACATTTGGATATTTCCTTTGATCTGTATAATAAGCTTGAGCGATACTTTTGTGTCGGTCTGAGATGGCCAATATCTTATCCGACGATTTGTAATATAGGGTCATTAGATGGACCAGACGAACATATGATACTTACAGTTATGTTATAAATCCAAAATTTGATTTTTATGCCCCCTTCTCAATAGATCGGGGCATACATTTTTTTTTTTTGTCCTGTTCGTTTGTCTGTCTCTATGTCTGTTGTCAGCTTTAACCTTAGCCTTAACTTTTGAAAGGTGAGGGATAGTGACTTAATATTTCACCTGCATACACAACTTTTGACTTTGACAATGACTTTCACGCTAAAAATGATTTTTTGGACTTTGTTGCCACCAAACATTAATCTTTCAAAGCTTGTTTTTATGTTCTATATTTCATCTCTCCCGCTCTTGACTGAACATATTAAGTATAGTATGTCTAAATCATAACAGACGTCATAGTGGGATATGTGGTGCAAAAGGAGCAATTAACCTAGTATTTATTCTGTCAGCTTCCCTTCACCCTATCTACGTCAGTTAGTGGCGTTGGGAACTAAATTACTTTTCCAATGATTACATTTAGAAGATTAATAAAGAATAATACTAAGTTAGCATGGTAATCTATGTTTATGTTATGCATTATTGTCCAAAAATGAAAAATTGTTATCTAAACAAATATTTATTTATTTATTTACAGTCATCCAACTTCAGAATATTGACAAAAATGCAGGCGAGGTTCTAGTATATTCAACTATTACACTGATGAATAATACCGATAATGTTGTGTTGAAAAGTGAGTTTACGTCGCTTCATGTAATTATCTAAAGTTAAATGAATTTTCATATGGTACGTCTATACCATGTCAAACTAAGACACAGTGAAGACATCCACAGAGGTCTAGAGCTTTACATCAGACCAATCCGAAGAAGTGAGATATTTCTTTCGTGCAAAATCTACCGTGACACGAGACCTCGGTTTTTACTCTCCTAAAGACAGACCAAAGGGGAAGCGTGATTCAAACCACCGACCTTTTGGTCACAAGTCAGGTACCTAACATAATGATCTAGGACAACTCCTATATAGGTAAATGTAAGTTTTACTAATCATCGGTAACGTTTTGCAGTATGTTTTATGAGTATTACGAAAAACAATTTACAGTTAGACAGATATAATAACTTTGTAAGTAAAAAAAAAAATACAAAAACAAAAAAACTAAAAAAAAAAAAAAAAAAAAAAAACCCACACACACATTTTATATTGAAACACTTTCATTTAAAGAATTCTACATAGACTAACGCGGGATGGATCAGTGGATTAGGTGCTGGGCTTGTCATCAAAATATCCCGGAAACGACTCATGCACTGTCCTTGGATGAAACAGTTAAAACCGAGGTCCCATGCCACAGTAGGCATGGTACGTAAAAGATCTCTCACTGCTTCGGGTCGGTCTTTTGCAAAGATGTAAATTTCTATGCAAGGCATCAGGCATATTCCGTCACCATATATGTTAAATCATCATGAAGTGACATAAAGCAATAATAACTCAATAGATATGTACTACATTGTAAAACGGGTATCAAGAATTCAATCTACGATTGAGTAGAATATTCGGAATGAAAATCAAGTGTTTCAAAATGATAATTGATTGGTTGATTATTATTTTACGTAACTCCACGATTGTTTCACGTATATGGTAATAGCATCTGTCTGATGCATGGTGTACAAATCTTTACCTTTTCAACGAACCCAGCCAAAGCTGTGATAGATCTTTTTCGTGACAGGTGACCCCGGCTTTACACGCCCGTCCAAGACGGATGTATCGTGGTATGTCGTTGTTGGTCCATGGGTGCGCGGGACTGTCCATCATTGTTACCACTATACAGATCATACCGTTTAGACTAGGACTCAAACTTGGTACATGGAAAAATGTACTATTTATTATTATTATTATTATTACTATTATTTAGAAAAACACAGAAAAACACAAAATACCATTCAAGAACTTAAAAAGATAAATCCAAAATATATAGTAATAATGAAATTATGGGAGAAATGTGTCAATTGTATGAAAACTTGTATTCATCAAAAAATATTCCTTATGACAAAAACAGATTAATATTTGTGATCAATTTCCACTTTTAGATGAAAGTACTAAAGCTGTAACTGAATTTAAATTAAACAAATCACCGGGATCAGATGGCCTAACATATGAGTTTTACCAAAGATTTTGGGAAGATATTAAAGATATTTTTTAAGATGCTATGAAAATAATATTTGAGAATGAACAGATGAGTTTTTCACAGAGAATGGCAGTTTTTTCATTAATCCATAAAAGGAGATAAAGATAACCTTAAAAATTTACAGACCAATCAGCTTTACAAACACACATTATAAAATAATAGCATTTATTTTTGCAAAAAGATTAAGATACATAATTGATAAAATTATAAATGAAAATCAATCAGCTTATGTACAAGGTAGATCCATAGAGGGAAATGCAAGGAAAATTTTAGATATATATGAATTAAAATAAAAAAAACCCAAATACTGAATGAAAATTTACACGCTTAGTCTTTGAAAAAGCATTTGACTCAATTGAATTGTGTAGAATTTCTTGTTCAAAACACTAAAAAATTAACTTCAAAGAATTTTTATATGGATGAAAATATTATACTGTTATCAAATATTTAGAATCAAAAACAACGTTTGGTTATCCAAAACATGTTCAATGGCAAAAGGAATTAGACAAGGATGTCCAATTTCATCAACTCTATACTGTTTTGTAGCCGATATTCTAGCTTTAAAAATAGTAAATAATGAAAATATTTCAGGGATAAAATGTAATGAATTTAGTGAAGATCAAAAACATCATGCTGATGATCTAACTTTATTTTTGAAAAATATAGAATCTGTTTATGAGGCTTTAAAAACTATTGAAGAATTCTGCTTACATGCTGGATCTAAATTAAATATTGATAACATTGAATGTATCTTATTAGGTAAATTAAAAGTTGAAAGAAATCATATTCTAGGTATCAAAATAAACAATAGTGGTTTAAAATGTTTAGGAATACATATTAGGCATGATAAGGTAGAATGTCAAAGAAAAAATCTGGATAAATAAGTGTGAAAATATGCAAAAATTTTTTGATTCATGGAAGAAAAGAAAACTTACAATATTTGGCAAAACGGAAATAATAAACATATTAGGAGTACATAAGTTAATATATTCTGTTACAATTCTTTCATTGCCAAATGAAGAGATACTTAAAAGTATAAATAAAATTATTTTCAACTTCCAATGGGATTTTAAAGATAGAATTAAACGAAAAACTATAAAAGGCAAATCAAATGAAGGTGGTATAAACACTATAGGTATAGATATTAAATTTAAAGCACTAATAGCTGCATGGATAACAAGAATATTACAAAATAATTTATCCTATAGAAAGTTAATTGACAATATGTTAAAACCAAATAATGTTGATATTGAATATTTGATAGAGATGAACAGTGTAAACATAAAGGATTATGATGTATTTCATATACCGAAATTCTATAAAGAATCTTTAGTAAATTTCAATTTATTTAAAAAATGGAATAAAATAAATAACATTAGTTCTTTTGAACTCTTTCAAGAACCAATATGGAATAATAGATATTTTCAGTGTGAAGGAAACAATTTATACTTTAACACATGGGTAAAAAGTGGAATAAAGTATGTCAAAGATTTATTTGGTAATTATGGATTCAAACAAATAACTGAAATTGGAAATGAGCTAAAAAGCAAAGCAAATTGCCTCTGTGAGTATAAAATACTTTAAAAAGTCTTCAAACCAATAAGTGTTAACATAAATTTTTCTGATTCTACATTTATAATACAAGAAACAAGAGATCACTTTTATTTTTTCGTAAATACAGTTCCATTAAAAACAAACGATTTAAATTTTTCTATGGAACCTCCAAAATATATAAAACATACCATGAACAAACATATGACATAAGCAATAATAACTGAACACCACAGATGTATAAATGGAAAAAAGAATATTCTGAAAATTGCACGCTGTGTGATGTAAGACATTCAACATTTAATGCAAAAATGTAGAAAATATTTGGAAAATATAAAGTTTGGTAATAAACGTTAATAAAATCTTATTCTTTCCATGAATTTTTTTGAAAATAACAAAAAGGTACAAATGTTGAACAACATCATCTCTTAGGTAGCTTTACAAATACACAACTATAAAATGTTTTGTAGGTTGGATAACTTAGAGGAAAACAAATACAACATACAAAACCATATTAAAACTGCATGGAAGTTTGGTATATTGTGTTAAAATATAATAGATGTAATTTAAAAATTGATGTAATAAAAGAATTTGCAGATTTCCTTAAAAATCGAAAAGCTATATGAATGTCTTAGATATCTCTATAGTATGTATTTTGTATTTTGCGGAAGCAAGATTTAACATCATTGTTATGACATATCCTGACCCGAGTTATATCACAATTGTATATAAGTTGATATAATGAATAAGAATTTAAAAAAAAACAACCCAAAACTACAAATAAAAACCCAAACAAATTTAATACACTTACTTCTTATTGCATGCGGACGAACCCTATTGATTTTCAATATCAAGATAAGAGGTCAAAGTCAATTTGGGGGCAAAAATAGCAACTGTCTGAGAATACAACTTGTAAACAAGGCATAGACCAAACTGCTTGTGCTAGAACTTTGCGCACTTTATTTTAACTAGAAAATAAACCGTATTGATTTTCATGTTCATATCTGCAAGGTCAATATCACAGTGCTCATGTTTAAGTAGATTCTTGTCCAGGCCATAACTTGTTACACCTTGCATGGATATGAATAAGATTTCATAAACTTGTTGCCCAGGACCCCAGGGTGTGTCATGTCCTTGACTCAAGGGTTATATCAAGGTCACACTACATATAATGGATAAAAATTTGTTGGGCTATAACTTTTAACCCCTTGCATGGATTTGAGTAATATTTTACAGAATAGTTGCTCAGGACCTAAGGGTGTGCCATGACCTTGAATCAAGGTAATATCTGAAAGGACAAGGTCACAGTACATATGACAGCTCAATCTTTGTCCGGTCCATGACTTTTACCCATTGCACGGATTTGAATTATTAATTCATTGCACGGATTTGAATTATTATTTCAATTTCACAGAATTGATGGCAAAGGGTGAATGTTTCCATATTTTCTCATCCCTTTAAACTAAGCGACAGAAGTATTATACCACGCTAGGCGTTGCTCTTGTTTGTCTCATCCGAAAGATAGAACATCGGTGTGCCCACGGCGGGAATCAAACCCGGAACTTTCCAGTCACAAGCCGAGCACCTTATCCACTGGCCCACATCGGCTTTTCACAATTATAAAGAGGAGTAAATTATACTTAACTTGTCTTGCTTGATACTTTCCCTGACATTATCATACATGTAATTTGACACAATAAAATTGTCTGATTAGCTGATATTAGTTAGGAATTAGTAATTAAAGTATTATAATGACAAGTTTCGTGCTTGTATTCCAACTCGACTGTAATAATTAGCAGACTCCTATAACTTTACTTAGAAATGTCAGACAGTATTGGAATCCATCAAAGTGAAAGTAATTACTCAATGAGCCAAATGAAATTATAAATTAAACAAGAACATACAACCCTCTGGTATCTTCCCTATCCATAACACACGAATAAAAACTAAAGTTGATCGCTATCGAATTTATTGTAATGAAGTTAGGATATATATATATCTAATACACATGGGATCAATAATTGATCAAAAAAGAACTATACATATAGTATAATTTTATCTATTTAATATCAATTCTAAAATACACCTTTAGCAATAAAACTAAAAAGTAATTTGTTTCTCTAACGCTATCAATCCATTGTTACCATAATGAGCTCACTCAGCATTAAACATTGATAGCAAATTAGTGAAATATACTAATCGATGAACGGGGACACAACCAAATACAGTGAGGTGCAGTCCTAACATAACATTATGTTAACGTCGCGTTAACGTGAAGTTTGCTTTCCTCGTGCGCTCAGGACTGCTGAGCACACGCGTTTGCGTTAACGCAGATTTCCTCGTGAACTACATTTTGAGACCGCGTTAACGCGCTGGACTGCCGCGTTCACGCGCTGGACTGCCGCGTTCACGCGCTTGGCTGCCGCGTGAACGTGCCTGACAGCCACGTTCGCTTGCTTACAACTTACATGTATATAGAGAAGGATTTAAAGGAGAATCGATATATACATTGTATATTTAAATATATAAATATATTACTGTGTGCATGTAGATAAATATTTAGAATTAGATAAAACGCTTACGAGTAAAAGGGTGAATTTAAAAAATATTGACTACAAATTCCGAACATTGAATATAATGAAATTTATTTTTATTTTAGGGTAATAATAATAATAATAATAATAATAATAATAATAATAATAATAATGATGATGATGATGATGATGATGATGATGATGATGATGATGATGATGATGATGATGATGATGATAATAATAATAATAATAATAATAATAATGATAATAATAATAATAATAATTAAATTAATGAAAAGAATAATAACGATGATAAGCATGGTATTCATATATTATGAAAAATAGCTAAATTACAAAAAAAGAATTGTAAATACATAAATAAGAAAAAAACATAAGTAAATTATAAATAAATAAACAAATAACAAATAAATACATAATTTTATTAATTAAAAATAAACAAATAAGATAGAATTAGAATGTAATTTTCCTTGAGTCTTTATAGTATAAACTGACGAAGTTTTTCATAAATACCTGAGTGCATGTCTACGCGGTGATTACCATTATTATATTACATATGAAACCCTTAAATCGGGGTGTCATTTCAACATCACATTTAATGCACGTATATATGGCGACATTTGCGGTAATTTAATTAGATTCCTTTTATTTCCTCCATCCGTACCACTGTAAAGAGAATTACAAATATAATCATGTGAACGCGCGACCGGACTGAGCGCACGCGGGGATAAATCGCGTTAACGTAAATTTCCTCCCGCGTTAACGCAAGGACCGCACGCGCGTCCGGTCCAGCAGTCCTAGCACGTGTGCTCAAGCATTCCTCGTGACCGCTTTTCGCGTTAACGTGAATGTTATGTTAGGACTGCACCCATCTGTAGTTCAATACAAAACAAAGAATGGTAGAAACCATAGACCCCTGAAAGGGTAAGCATCTCCTGACCCCAGGTAACAATTATCGTTTATTCCAACAACCAAATGGCACACTTAATGTAAGAAGTCACGATGAATACATTGAAATATCACTACCACAGTAAGAACTGTTTACTAGCGGAACTATAATGGAATGAGAAAACAACATGCCAGCAGCCAAATGTCACATTTAGTAAGAGTAGTCACGATGAATACATTGAAATATCACTACCAAAGTAAGAACTGTCTACTAACGGATCTATAATGGAATGAGAAAACAACATGCCAGGCCACGATTTCTAATATCAAAGAGTTTCTAATGCATATACAATATTTTTACTGCATGTTAATCACAAGGAAGCGGGTTATATCAAGATACGAAGTCTTTCAGGGAGTAAGACTTAAGGCACACTGAGGAGTAATATTTAATCAAATAATACATAGAAATGACGCAAAAGCTCAGAGCATCAGAGCATAACAAATTATAATCTCAACACACACACACACACACACACACACACACACACACACACACACATATATATATATATATATATATATATATATATATATATATATATTGAGCTAATGATTTTTCATGATGAAATACAATACAATGGCTACATGGAATTATCTGGAAATAATTAAATGTGTGTTTCCTGTATGTTAAGACATAGTTTCTCGACTAGTTTTGCCGCTTAGTCATAGTATGTAAGACAAAATAAATATTTAGGAATAATATCATTTATTAAAATGATAAGGAAGAAATGAGGTACGGACCCCAAGCACTATAAAGTAAAACATTACCCTTACAAATTCAGGGGGAAATAGCCATTGGCGACAATGCTGCGATACATGGTGGCCACAAAGTTACTCGCCATGCTATTGATGAAACCCTAGAGACTGGCTCTTAAACCTAACGCTCTTTCCTCGGCGTAAGTAGTGGTATTCCTTTGAGAAATAGTAATTACACTATCTTGTTTTGTGTGTACCACTGTTACAACTTAACTATCTCTGCTATATCGTTAATATAACAACATAATCTTTTACTTACTTTAATTCTATACTTTCATATCAACTATACTGATATCAGCCACAGCCCTTATCAACATGATAAGACGTTTTTGTTTTTATTCTATGTTTATTGGGCACGTAACTAGCTTAATTCGTTGCTATGATCCACTGGAGAGTCATAATAATGTTACTGCGCCCCGATAGCCTGGAAACTATACCCAAGAAACATCAAGAATGATGTTGTCGATAGTTGCATGCATGTGCAGCAATACATAAATGTATAACCTAGCTGAAAACTGTAGACCAATTCATTGGATTAATTTTTTAACACTACGATTATTTTACGTATGGTGAACCTGGGCTTCAAAATACTGTGACACAGTGTGCTCTAGACATTGTGTCAATCAAATAAGGAACATGGAACTTTTAAAAGAAGGGTTTGAGTATTGGAGATAAATGCTTTTCTAGAAAACAAAATAAATTTGCCTCTGTAAATAAAACTTTAATTAATATAATTACATCGGATCCAAAATTTAAGTCTTTTATGTTATGAATAAATATTCTCAAGAGACTGAGTCGAAAGCTTTTCCGCAGTTTATTAGCTGGAGAATATTAAGAATGTTTTATTTTAAGCAGTATGAAATATATCTGAATATTATTTTGCCAAAATATTTCTCATTTCGAAAACCGTTTCATTTTTGTGTATAAGAAAGCTTAGAACAGGTCTGAACAAAAATACTCCCGTGGCATGAAAGTGGAGACATGCATTAATTCATCCCTTTATGACAATCCATGAGGCATGCATAGAGCATGTATAACAAGGTTTTACCCACTGTGTCTATTGTGACCTTGACCTTTGACCTATGACATTGGTTTACGGTCATGAAACACCCTTGGATCCTAAGCAACAATTCTATGAAATATTATTGATATCTGTGCACAGGGGAAGAAGTTATGGCCCGGAGAAGGTTATACCAATTTTGTCTATTGTGACCTTGACCTTTAACTTATAATCTTGGTTCAATGGCATAACACACCCTTAGATCCTAAGCAACAATTCTATGAAATATAATTGAAATCCAAGGACAGGGGAAGCAGTTATGACCCGGACAAGGTTATACCAATTGTGTCTATTGTGACCTTGACCTTTAACCTATGACCTTGGTTGAAGATCATGACATACCCTTGGATCCAAAGCAACAATTCTGTGAAATATTATTGAAATCCGTGCACAGAGGAAGAAGGTATGGCCCGGACAAGGTTTTAATTGTTGTGTCTATCATGACTTTGACCTATGACCTTGGTTTAAGGTTATGTCACATCCTTGGATCCTAAGCAACAATTCTGTGAAATATTGAAATCTGTGCACAGGGTGAGAAGTTATGGTCCAGACAAGGTTTGGTGGACAGACGGACAGAGGGTGATTCCTATATACCCCCCTCCCCAAACTTTGTTTGCAGGCGGTACAATTATGATCAACTGCTATACGTTGATAGTTTGTTATTCACAATAGAAACCTTTGTTACATTTTGCACATTGCTTTGGAGGTCCTTTACATATATCTGAAATAGACGTCTAATGTATCCTGTGGCTCATGATAAATTTCTTTTTCAATAAATTTAATTATCTAATGCCCCTTTTTCCGATTGCTTTGGATAATGATAGATATATATATATATTGTTGTTGTTTTACGTCGGCTTTGGATAATGAATAGATTAATGAAATTAAAATTAGTCATCTGATGGAGGGTCTAAATTCTATTTTTCAACTTTTAAATGACGTTGGAATTGTACATTCTACCAAAACGATCATACTTTACGTGGATTTACAATAAAACTGTTGTCTTATGATTATAAAAAGACACGCCCACTTTCCGACTTTTTAAAAATAAAAAACAGTATAGGATATATCGTTAAATAAGCCGTAGAATACTTTTGAACTGGTGTTTTTTTTTTTTTTTTTTTGTCATTGAATGTAATATTCTTTAAAAAATTAAATTAATGTTTAAAAATTCTTGTTCAGTCACGTAGGAAGTAAATCAAAAGTGGGATGGGGTGGGGGACAAAAATCATGAAATATTTTTCTTGGTACTAAATGGGTTCATCCACCGTTTGATAAGCAATAAAGAACTTGCTTGTGTGTTAGAGAAAATATTTTTGCCGAACATGTAGGCTGTCGCCATCTATGTTAACATTTTCCAGAAAAAAATGACATGTTAAAGAAGTGAGGGGGTTGGGCCCCCTCCCCCCCCCCCCCCGGTTCCTACGCCTATGTTGTTTATTGTGACGTTTTTCATCGTATTGCGTTATTTAAGATGAACGCTTGTAATTACAGCAATGAATTTTACATAAATATTTGTCAGTTTTCTGAAAACCTTCAGATACAGGGGTTTTTTCAGTAGAATTTTCGTGAATTAATTAAAATCGGTAAGTATACTCTTCCAATATGCTTCAAAGAAACATTTGATATTGTGCCATTGTTAATAGGACCACCTTGCTGTTAATTTTAAGGTAGTGATAGAGTTCGATACCTGGACTGCGCCAGTATGTTTAAGAGAATAAATATTTCATTCTTCCATGTCACGATATGACAAAAATTGTTTACCAGAATCGTAAAACAGCAGTCAACCAACCACTGTTAATACACCTTATTGGATTTCTTAGATTTACATCGTTTATAGGCTTTCGTATGAAGTATTCGCAAATAAGGAAATGACTACTTGTTTGCTTGTTACTTTATACTATTAGATATATATGATTTTAATTCTATACATGTATGGAATATCATATCATATACTAAATAAAATCAGTGATATAATAATATTATTATATTATAATTTTCATAATGAATAGGATAAGGATAAGATAGTTATAATAGCGCCCTACAAAATACTCTAAGGCGCTTCACATATTTAAGTCGTATATTCATGAATATGAAAAGACTTGTTAAGCAAAGTTAAAATATAATAATGGTAAAAATTAATGTTCAGAAAACTGTCAACGGTAAAACATCAGGATTTATACATTGTAGGCTAGTTTAAAAAGATTTTTCTTAAGATTTTTCTTTAACACTAATAATTAAAATTTAAAATGTATTTGTAACTAAGATTTTACGTATGAAAGTATTAAGTTGCTGTCATAAACTATTTTATTAACTTGAATGAAATAAAGAGGATAATTATTCTCTGTATGTATATCTCAAAGCTATATGACAGTACCTCGTTCGTGGTTTTTTTTCATCTATCATTATAACAATAACGTACCTTTCCAAAATAGATAAATAGCTTTACATAATTTAAAGATATTACAGTTAATCTCAATTGTCCAGGTTGTCTTGACGCAAGTTACCAAAATATCTGAAACAAAAGAATCGTTCATTTAGAAAAGGGTGTAATTACTGATATCTTAGGCAGCATAATTGATTCTCTCTTACTATATAGACTATGAATGTGAGCGAACTATCTGTTATCTCTCACGTATATCGGAACTTGAATGAAGAATATTGAACGGTCTGTCGGGTCTATATTTTCATTCTAAATTGCTATTTCTTTTCTTCTACATATTACAGCTGTTCACTATTTGATGAGAAATGTCATATACTCCACATAATTCAGAGACCTATGCAGACGGTACCTTTGGTATGTATTACACTGATGTAAATGGTACATCTTACTGTGAAATAACCAAATGTGTCCATATAACTTGAGAGGAATCAGGGGTTCGATACATGAATTTTGTTCAGTCATTCTTATAAGACCATTTTTCAAGACTTCTTGTCAATATCATCCAGCTTAAACATAATCTATTTGTGCCAAACATGTATACGTATAGTTTTCTATGCCTTGCTTATTGTTGTGTGTAGTTAGTGGTGAGGTAGGAAGTCTTATGCATTGAATTTCACTGATGACATTAATTCATGCTTGCCATACATGTGAACACATACACTGGGTTTTCTCTGTCTCTCTCTCTTTCTCTCTCTCTCTACAGTGGATAATACTACGTACATGTATATGAGGTGTTTCAGACAATTTAAAGGTTCTTTATTTATATATTTGACATTATTTCTAAAAGTCAACGAGTGATAATAACTATATATAGACATATATAGTTACTGGTATTGCAAGAAAACCCCACTGGTTTCATTTTGCGGAAACTTGCCGAAAACCTTGTAGAAAATATGAATATGAATATGAAACTCAATTATCCGCGGGAAATGTCCCAGTTACTGAAGTATTTCCGCTGTTGTATAGTGGTCTTCTCTCCTTGGCTATATAGTAGCTTTTCCCCTGGAAAACTGGCAATATAGTAGCTTTTCCCCTCGGAAAAACTACTATATAGCCAGTTTCCCCCATTTTATTGTAGGAGTTTCCTCCTCGTACAGTAGCCTTTCCCCCATACCAGATCCCCCCTCATGTGTCCCTTCCAGCTATCCAGATTCACTTCATATTTTGTAGGAATTATCTTTAAGTGTTGCAAAGCCTTAAAATGACGCACTTTTTAATAGATAGAAAAAAGAGGAGTTACCGGCTCAGTTATGTGACAGAAGTCACCATGGAGCTATACAATACATGAATATAAATAATATAATAGAACATTTAACATATTTGATTGTAGTGCAATTACGATACCGACTTAGGACGGTCATTTAATTTGACAAAAGCCAAACAAATGGTGTGGTTAACCGGTTTACGGGCCCACCTTCCCACTCACCGTAACAGCAGAACAATCAAAAGACGTACATTTAAAAATTTATAAATAATCCTCCATGTAAAGAACAAGGGTCAACAGGTATCGCATATTGAGAGGTCATAAAAATATAAACACGTAAGGTATTGTAAAACACATAATGGTATAAAAATATATGCCACATCAACATGATAAACCGTGCTATGCCAGTCTGAAAGCGAGCTAAGACCCTAGATCTGTAGGAGTCCCGACTAACAGTCAGAGGGGACGAGGTTCAGGACCATGTCTCCTCTGAAAGAGGTTTGCACAAGGCCCGTCATATAGTCCCCACCGCCCTGTTAGTCAGCGCGCAACGTTCAAGTAAAAGTCTGCATAAGGCTGTAGAGGGGCCAAATACAAGACCTATAGTCTTTTTGATGATCTCAATATCATATTGTCTATTTAGGAGACGTTTGACTATTTTATTACATGATAAAATAACGTTATCGGAGCCTTTTACTTTCCTTATTTTATAGATAGAACAAATATCTTCTTATGACCAGAATTTTACATCTTTTTATATCTTTTTAAAATGTGGAATAGGATATAAGACTAGTGATAGGGCGTTTTTGCACGATACATAAATACCTACTTAATAATTATTGCGCTTATATAGATGGCATAAGAGAACTTTTCGATCGACTAGTAGTCGATTCAAAAGATCTGACCATATACCTCACCTTTGACGGCTATTTAGAGGGATGATGGTGAGGTTAGGTAAGGTATTTGGTCACATCTTTCGGACTAATTCAGTATGAGCTCTTGAAATATGCGAGTTTCTGCTACTTTGGCGATCCATAAGTTTAAATATTGAAAATTACACATAGCATCATACACGATAAAAAAAATCGCATTATGTCAATGCGTGCAACTAGACTGACATGATTTGGACGACTTATTGACCTAGACAGTTATCTTACCTGAATTAAAAGGTCATCGTTTTTTGAAGGACAGACTTATTTAATGATACAATAGGTCAAGTTGCCCGTTAATGTAAGTGTAAATAATTTCCAGAATTCACTGGCTTATTACATGTCTCCCAAAAGATGATTAACATGTAGGTCACATTAACCTTGTAAATATCCTAGAGCTCACGCTGACAATGTAGGTCATGCTACCTGGTACAGATGGTAATATTAGGCCAAGATAAACTAACTGTAAGGTTGTCTTGCGAATGTCTTTGTGATCTTATTGACCTTGTTCACAAGCCTAAAGATCCAGTCACGGTGGCATTGGTCACGATGGTCCACTCCATGAACGGAAGTCCAAATCCTGTTTGACGACGAACGTGACTTTGAGGTTAGAAATAGTTCTCTCGATAAATGTGGACTAGTGCAGTACGTACTTTCATGGTTCCATGAGGTCAACATGGTTAATTGAAGGACCCAAGGTTTGGCAATTGGCAACATTGGTACATGGCACTAGAGGTCAAGGCAACCTTGATGACATGTTAACCTGCTATTTGAAAACAGACGTCAAGGTAACATTTAAGTGCCATGTTAATGTAGTATAGGGCACTAGAGGTCAAGGTAACATTTAATGGCATGTTAACCTGCTATATGGTAACTTTTTAGTACACGTTATTGATATCTTAACCTGATATATAACACTAGAGGGTAACCTAGAATGTCACATTTACCTCGTATATGACACTAGAGGTAAAGATTACCTGGACTGACATGTTCACCTGATACATGACACTAGAGGTAAAGGTAACCTGGACTGACATGTTCACATGATACATGACACTTGAGGTAAAGGTAACCTGGACTGACATGTTCACCTGATACATGACACTAGAGGTCAAGGTAGCATTAAATGACATGTTGCCTTGGTACATGACACTAGAGGTCAATAAACATTGACTGAGATGTTAACCTGGTATGTAACACTAGAGGTCAAGGTAACATTGAATGACATATTAACTTGCTATATGACACTAGCGGTCCAAGTTGCATTAAATCAGAATTAACTTAACTTAAATAAAAATAATAACCTGTTATGTGACACTAGAGTTCAATATAACCTTGAATAACATGTTTAGTTGGTACAGACGCTAGAGGTTAAGGTAACATTGAATTAGATGTTAACCTGGTTCATGACGCTAGGGGGTCAATGTCACATTGAAGGAAATTTTAACCTGGTATATGTGACACCAGAGGTCAAGGTAACATTGAATGATATGTTAACCTGGTATGACACTACAGGTCAAGGCAATTTACAATATCACATAATCCTTGTATATGACACTACACGTCAAGGTAATCTTGAATGACATGATAACCTGGTACATGTACATGACACTAGCGGTCAATGTTACATTTAAAATGACATATTAACCTGGTATGAGACACTAGAGATCAATGTAATCTTGAATGACATGTTTAGTTGGAACATGACGCTAGAGGTCAAGGTAACATTAAATGAGATATTAATCTGGTATGTGAGACTAGAGGTCAAGGTAACATTGAATGACATGTTAACTTGCTATATGACACTAGAAATCAAGGTAACCTTGAATGACATGATAACCTGGTACATGTACATGACACTAGCGGTCAATGTAGCATGAAATGATATATAAACCTGGTATGAGACACTAGAGATCCATGTAACCTTGAATGACATGTTTAGTTGGTACATGAGCTAGAGACAAGGTAACCATGAGTGACATGTTAACCTTGTACATGACACTAGAGGTCAAGTAAGCGTACTTAAAAAAAATACAGACAAAGACACAAGCAAGAAATATGATTCTTTGGTTCACTTTTCTGTCAGTTTGGTTTCAACACCGCTCTTCACATATTTATATAATATATATACTTTTTAATTTAGTGCACCATATGCGCATTTGGACAACTTATGTCTCTTCAGTGATGCTTGTAGCCAAATGATTGGAATTCTCAAAACATATAAATATTTGAAGAGCAGTGTTGAAACAAAAATGACCGAAAAGTGAACTAAAGAATCTACCTAAGGACAGAGCTATGCATGAGGGAGATATTTCGTAGTTTTAGAGTGATTTACTTAATCATTATTTAATGTCAGTACAAAAGCACTGAAAACTAGACTTATGATGCCCTCGGGGACTAAATATCTCCTGGAGCAAAGCCTTTAATTTGTTCCTCAACGTCCAAAATTAAGTCCATGATAGTGTCCGAATGTTCGTGTTTGCTTGAGTCATTTTATTTACAGAATAGATCTTCAATACAGTTGTAGATTATTTCCTGGGAAAGGAAAGGCGAATCATCATTGCTCGAACTTTGCTGTAGGATTTTATTTAGCATGGCTGAGCATTCGTACTATCTGCGGTGGACAGATACTTTTTTATGATGTCATTCCTTTTCAAATTCGCCGAAAACCTCGAAATTTGCATTGTGAAAAGTCCTTTAGTAAGTGCCATGTTTTTATAACAGATTTTTATTCTGGGTTCTAAATTAGAAATTCGTACAAGATATTCTCTTATAAAAAAAGGGGTAAATCTGGCTTGAAGTAGACAGCCTAGAGAAAAAAAAAGCCCACGAGTTTGCGTCTGAAAGTGAAAGTATGGAACAGGCTCTCGAAAATCTACAGCAGATTAGAAGTATCATTAATGAAAAGACAAAACAAAATGTTGAACAGGCACCGACAAAAATGAAAGCTGCCTTTAAATCGAGAAAATTGACATAAATGTTGAAGTAAATGATAAAGTTCTTGTGTACAATGCCAAAAAGGCGCAAAGAAAAAGTTCGAAAATGGAACATTCATGGTTAGGTCCCTATTTTGTCGACTCCACAGGCAAGAAGGGTGTCGTTATGTTGGGAAAAGAGAATAATGAAGTTCTGAAGACTAAGTATAACTTGAAGATATTGAAAAACTTCAAATCGAGAGAGGAATTTTCAGGTTGTGGCACAAAAATGTCAGTGTGCTCCAAAAACTTGGGTCACGGGCATGGACGATGGCAATGTTAAAGACAAGAATATGACAGAAATGAACGCAAGAGAAGGTACTAATGTCACTGAAGAGAGCGCGACCGACGACGACACAGAAAAAATGGACATGACAGAAAAACAAACAGAATGGAACATTACAAAAAAACAAGATGATGGGAACATGAAAGAGGAACACGACAGGAATGATACCGTGATTATGAAAGATGATTACACAAAAAGACTCTACTACTCTGTCGACGGAATTTGGCAAAGAAAAAAGGTTGGACTTCTTGACGAGAAAAGTACCGTCAAAGTTGAACACAAGTCTAGCAAAAAAGTACTACTCACCGACAACAAATAGAATAAGGATGAAAGGGGACGGGAATTGCTTTTTTCGTTGTGATATAAGGAAAACAAAATTAAGGATAAGTTTGGTGATGGATATTTGGACGACGGTAGCATGCTCGAGTATGGTATGTGGGATACAGAGGTATACATTCTTGCCTCTGCTGCCATGTTGCAAACAAACATTTTCATATTATGTAAAGTAGGAAGAACACTGAAGTGGAATGAATATGGTTCGCAAATACTTGGTACCAAAACAACAGAAGAGAGGAACATTTGTATTATAAATGACAAAGAAAACCACTTTGACTATGCATGTTGAAAAACCAATGGCAGTTGAAACGTTAAAATTAAGTTTAATAGTTTAATTCCTGCATATTAAAATTTTGAAATGCATCGTTGTATTAGTGCATGATGAAATGGTGCTATCGTGAAATTAAGTTAGTCAAGTGCCAAACATGCAATTACCAGCAATAATAAGTACGATCAGCACACACTGGTGCCCCCGTGTGTGATTAAGACTTCGGGGTTTTGTTTAAGTGTTGTTTAGCATTAAATCTGCTTCGACTCTACCCTGAGCTAGGAAGTATGTAATGTCAGAAAATGTCTATTGTAAAATTAATTGAAATCAACAGTTCATATTATTGATATAAATGTGAGTCGGACACAGACGTCGAACTTTGATATTAATAGTATTTACCAAATACAATTAAAATATGGTATCACACATACGTAATTCAATTTATAAAGGGCAGAAATATTTATTTATCCATATTAATTACGCCACTTCTTATTTTTCTGTTTTGCTTTCTTTCCGACCAGTAAACCAGGGGAGAAAACAAAAATATAAAGCAAAGTTGCCTTATCAAGCTCAATTTCCATATTCCAAACACAAATTTGATTCATTTAATTTATCAATATCAAAAGCAAATTATTTACAGATTTAGATCTTTTTTGTGCTTGCAAAGTCGCGAGTACAACGGCTGCCTTTCAGACTCGAAAGTGAGTCTGTTACTCTTACTAACAAGTTTTTGTTTGTTTGATTTTAGTTTAAAACCTACTAGAAAGACGATTCAAAACAGAAAAACAAAGAAGTGGTCTAGTAGGAAAATTAGATCATGTGGAAACGCCACCACAATGTCAGTGACAAACGCCAATCAGACGCAGAGTGGAAACTAAATCAAAAGGTGTCAAAAAGACAACATAGCTCGCCGGCGGCATCCATTTGTAAATAGCAGCAAGTCAAAGTTAAAGTCACAAGGTCAAAAATAATGATTTGGTGTAAAAGGTCTTGTCTCAAGTAATGCACATGTGAAATATGAAAGCCTTGTCTATTCCGGTTCAAATGTTATGGCTCAGGTTAAAGTTTTTGAAAAGTAGGTCAAACTTCAAGGTCAAGGTCACTGGGTCAAAATTATGGTATGGTCTGAAAGGTTCTGTCACAAGGAATGCACAAGTGAAATATGAAAGCCCTATCTATTCTGTTTCAAAACTTATAGCCTAGGTTAAAGTTTTTTTTAAAGTAGGTCAAGGTCACAAGGTCAATATTAATGGTAAAGTCTGGAAGGTCATGTTACAAGGAATTAACATGTGAAATATAAAAGCCATATCTCTAAAGGTTCAAACCTTATGACCAATGTTAAAGTGTTTTACACGCAGACACTGACAGTACGTCCATAGCTCTCCGGACATTCGTCCCGGCGAGCTAAAAATGAAACTCCAAAAAGAGCGTCAATATAGCGGCACGTATACTTAGTTGACTGACCCATATCGTCTATGAAGTATAAATGTGGTGGAAGTATACAATCTAAAACTAGCCTAACAGGACAATACCTCCCGTGACATCAACTCTGAATACTGCATCCAACCCAGCAGACACACCGACGTTGTTTTCTAACGTTGAAACTATATTGATACGACGTTTAGAGTGAAGGTTGCGACAACTAAACTTTTTCGACGTTGAGTAAACTTTAATCAACAATGTGGTCGTCCTCATCATCGTAAAGTTGCCATCATCATCATCAGTAAACAACATTGATTAGAAGTTGAAACAACGTCGGTGTGTATCAAAACACATTGATGATGAATATTATCATGGTGATGATGATGATAATGATGATGATGACGATGATGATGATGAAGGCGACAAATTTATGACGATGTTAACGGCTCCGATGATGAGGACGACCACGATGTTGGCTCAACGTTCAAGGGCTTGAGCAATCTTTGGCGTATGAACAGCAATTGTGTCAAATGTTACCTAAATCAAACTTGAAGGTATTACCTTGGGTCAAGTTTATTACACACCAATCAGTTGTGTCATCCAAATGCAAGTTAGCTTTAAGTCCACAATATTCGAAAAATCAGTGGTTTGATTCCTGAGGGACGCCGTGCACGTTCAAGACTCATCTACTGATAGTCTGAGTGTCTGGTAGCACATAAAAACATTGAAATCACACGGCTTATTTGTTGATAAATATATCATTTAAACTGATATGTTTTACATAGTATAGAGATCTTGTGTATTTACGATGCATTTACATGAAAATATAAAAATGGTTATGTAAAGATGTGAATATAAGTATTGAATCGCATTAGGTCGGTGTTCATGGTCCAATATTTACATTCCCAAAGTATTCGCCTGTGATGAAGCATAGGAAAACTGTGGCAATTTTTCCAATGAGTGCCACTGGTCATGTGCCGGAAAAATTGACTCGGGTAATTTAATCGCTTTAGCATAAATATATGGATAGACGAACACTTATTTCCCAATCAATACAAGAAAGTGTACTTCTATAATCGTAATTGACTCGGAAACAAGCACCGCATTACATCGTATTTACCGTCCATTGCATGGACCGTGAACACCAACAGATGCGATTCAGTGCTTAATTAGTTTTATCAGAGTTATCCCTTTTGGACTTTGAAAATTTCTTAAATGAACAGTTTCAGCTCATTATCTCAGGAATGGATAAAGATATTGAATTGATGTTTGGTATAAAGATACACTAGGAAGATATCTAAGTCAAATTTGATTATGCACAGTGATGAAGTAATTATTGCCGATGATTGATTATTGATCAATAAAAATAAAAATATCAATAAAATATACTGATTCGGATAATATGCTGATTCCGTTTCAATTCTCAATAATCTAAATATCACCAATATAGAAAAATTGAAAAGAGCGTCAGTGTTTATGCCCATGTTACGAAATATGCTACGTTGGCGTTGCTCTTGTTATTCATCTTACTTATTTATTTATTTTTTTCGTAAGACAAGTCAAACTGTTCAGCCAAGTGCACCCAATATCTACTTTACTCTACTCTTGTTAAGTAGCAATTTAGTACCTATTGCAATTATAAAGCATTATCATGTTTTACATTCAATAATAGTTCTAATTCCATATTGCAAATATTTTGTGTAAGTTCATAACGTGTGTATAGGCAAATATAAAATATATTTACATAAAATATAATCATCAAACATTTAAATAAACCATGCCACTGATTGAATTCAACGATTTAACGTCCAAAATTTGTATAAAGTTTAAAGATTAGTATAGAGTGTATAGTTTACGAACGGTAGTTTAATGTCTACATTGTACGATAATGAAAAGTTGGGGCATATTTTTAGCATTGACTGACATTTATAATTATCACTTGAAATCAATGAATCAAAAACATAGAGATTAAAAGAATTACTTCATGGATAAATATATGCATTTAAAAAGAAGATGAAAACAAAATATATTTATTACCAATTACAAGAAAGAAGGTGGATACGCTGTATATATATATACAAACTAATATTACCAATAAAGTGATTTTGTCTTTAACATACGACCCTATAGATAAAATCAAAGAAAACATATTTTTCGATTTTAGATACTTTCTGCCTAAGAGGCTTTTTTTTTTTTTTTTTTTTGTTGGTTTTGTTTAGTTTGGGGTTTTTTTTTTTTTTTTTTTTATTTATTTGTTTTTTGTTTTTCTTTTTATGTTTTTGTTTTTTGGTTTTTTTTTTCTTTTGTTGTTATCTGTTTTTATTATGAAATAAAGCCCATTAGTATTAAGTTATTAATCAAATAAAATACGGCAAATGCCCAAGTATTATGACGAAGGTACCATATCAAAGTTCGTATTTTCACACTTTTTTCTACATGAAAGTGGCAGAAGCTTAGAATAATGTCTTGATAAACGAAAAAATGTGTTCAATTTTAGCTTGAAAGTATAGACCGATATACAAAATTCATAAAGGGCTCGAACTGATCCTCAACGGGTTTCTGTGTCCAGGTCAGGTCAATATGATTGTACATTCCTTGAACACTTGATTAATATCGCTTGAGATCCTTGCGATGATCAATGGGTTGTCTTCCAATGATTGGGTAGTGGTCGTAAACTTATGGTCTCGTGAAATTGATCTTAAAACCAGACTTAACCAGTTTATTAACTATTTAAATTACTTCGCTATAAATTTTGCATATCGATCGTTAAGATATATGCGTTGCTTTCATAGTTCGTAAAAAAAACCGTGTATATTCAATATATTAAATTGTAATATTTATGACGTCATAAACGGATACGTCATGCGTGGTGATTTGTGATTTGTCAGACTCCATTACAATGAAAAATTGCTTTGTGGAACTGAATTCAGATTACGTCAGATCGAACTCACCTCACGGCCTCATTAACTAGAAGTGCTCAAAATGTGTTATGACTGCGTCCAACTCTACTAGTATTTAAAAACAAACAAACAAGACAATTTAATTAAATGTTTGTTTCTATATATGAAATTTATAACAATAATGAAATCAATCGATAAATATGACGTACATTTTCATTTAATTACATACACAGTACATCTCATTGTTGTGAAACCTTTATCAGCATCATTGCCATATTACGTTACCATATTACGTTCCCATATTACTACTTTATTGTAAAATTGGGAATAATGAATTTTCTTTTGAGCTTTTAAACTAAAAAACAATATGCATTACGCCATATACTGTAATTGGTCTTTTAGGAAATCATCTTATGTTACTAGTGAATAATTGATTATCATTTAAGATGATATTAAGCCATGAGTTATTATTACTTGCCTTAGGTGTAAAGTTTGACGTACTTACATTACACAATACACAGATCTTCAGTGAAAGTTGTTTTTATTGTTCTGTACATTAGCACTCATATTTATTACAATATTGCCATTACATGACAGTTGTCCGGTCTGTTCTACGTATTGAATGCCCGAACTTGCCAATACCCTTCCCAAACATTTCTGTAAGCCTTTTCAGAAAACGTTTATTAAATACACAGTAGAGAATAAAATTCATAGACAAATTACACCACAGGAGTAAATTTGATATGTTTCTAAGAGTTCGATGCATGAAAAATCCAAATTGTGCATATATAAAGATGTCAGAAATAGCAGCCGGTAGTATCGAAAATATGGAAAGTAGCACTATACTTATTAAGGTAATAGTAAATCTACGCTGATCCATCTGCCATTCAGATTCCTTGTTACTTCTTAAATTCAATTCTTCACGCATTAATTTAGCATGTTGAAGTTCATAGATGAGATATATATTAACAACGCTAAAAACAACCAATGGAATAAAATGCAAGGTAATGATAGCAAAGATGTCCATTATGTAGTAAGCTTTACTTTTTTTGAAATCAGTTGGCGATATTGTAGCTGCATTTTCGTCCTCAATGATTTCATAGCTGAAAATTCTTGGAACACTTATAACCACAGCAAGAGCTATTATTACCCAGATCCGAAACTGTGCAGTATGTCGTGTACATCGCATTCTAGCCCAAAGCGGGTATCGCACGAATAAGAAACGCTCTATTGTCATTGCAACAGTGATCCACACACTAGATGCTGTAAAGAAATTAACCAGTGGAATAAAAACATATATTTCATACCAGCGCCAAAAATATAATGTAGTCCCGATGCAGAATGCCATGAAAGGAAACGAGAACAGAAGTGCTAACATATCAGTTATTGCCAAACCTCGGAGATACACGTACGGAGACTCCCGCAGCTGATCGCCAGTCAACACCAACAGGTTGATGACATTTCCAAGGATCCCTATTATGCATAATGAGGGGCCAACATATTTATAACATACACGCTCTATAAAATCATCCATTTGTACATAATAAGTTTGATTGTTCATGTCTGCCTTCAACTGTATATCCAATTCCAGGAAATTAAGCCGATTGTTGCTATAATTCAGTCTTTCTTCCATGTTTTAGTCATTTACAGGCAAATTCATATATCCTAAAACAGAAACACAAACGACCCATCAAAAGAAATTCTAAATAATCTTAATAATTTCATAAATATAATATACCAAAGCACAAGAAGTGATAATGACATCAAACATATATTATATATTCAAATGTTCGATCAATCTTATTAACACTGGACCTACTTGTTCCTGTATGTTTTAATTGTTTCCACTACGACACATACATGTAAGTAATCGAGGAAAAGGTAGGTCTAGCTTTAATCAGACTGATGTTTAATGCGATCTACCTCTTCCACTCAAAAATCTATATACAAGGATTACACTAAGTGAAATAATAAAGTTTATTACTTTTTTACCTTTATATTTAAAGTGACTTGTGTTGATCTTAGGTTGATAATATCAGAAAATATAAACATGCACACATCTGCTGCACCATATGCGCATTCCGAAAACTTATATCTCTTCAGTGATGCTCAAGGTACAAACACTGCAAATTGAAAATATGAATATTCGAAAAGCTAGCCCATAACCAAATTGTCCTGAAAGTAATAGCCAAAAGAACTTATCTAAGGGCAGAGCATTGCATAAAGAGATATACCTTTAATTGAGAAAGAAAGAGATAAAAGGGGAAAACCAACAAAATATAAAGGATTTAATATAAAAATCATTGTTTAAAAAATTGATATTACCAGATACCTAGAATATTCTTCTTTGCCATTTTATGATATTTTAGTTGTCAGATTTTAGTCAGATTGTATTTTATTGCTGGTGGACTGTTAGTTCCAGAGAGTGCGAAATATATACTTCAAATTTACTGTTGCGGAAAATTTGTAAATTATTCTTAAAGTAATGAGTACCTCCCTCATGTACAGCTCTGTTCTTAGATGGGTTCTTTGGTTTTCACATTTAGATTTATTTGGTAACGAGTGTATTTTTCCTATTTCCACAGTTAAGGCCTTGAGGATCACCGAAGAGACAAAAGTTGTCGGAATGAGTATATGGTGCACCAAATTAATTTACATATAAATGTCCTATTATTTATTAATTGACAGGGTGCGCGTATTGCATATGTCATCATTGTATCGTCACATTTGAAAAAGGATCTTTAACAGTGTGAAAATGGTTTTCGAAAGATAAGTTTAACAGGCAAATCTTGCGATTCAATAATTTGTTAACTTTGTGTTACCATTGACATACTTAGGGGATGGCAACCCAATACTACATAGGATATTGATAGTGCTTGAATATCTCGGAGAAGTCAATGTTTGGATTGACACATTTGGTCGCCGTATATTATCCCTTTGGGCAGTTGGTATATAATTGATGAAAGCGAACACTTTCCAAATCCGACTTATCGAGATATTACAGAATCACAGTAAATACTCCCCCGGAATGAAATTATTTCCTATTGAGGATTCTATCCATACCGATTTCCTGAAGATACAGGTATGCTACAGATCTCAACGAGACACTGCCTGATATGTGCAGTACCGCTGTTTTACACCAATTTCACATTTCATTTTAGCTATACGAAGAATATTTTGATTAATTAAAGGAACCAGTCAGTGGCAATTATTCGATTTTGCATTCTTTCAAACATTTTCCTTTTTTCAGTCATCAGAATGCATAGATATAAGAGAATACGGTGTGTGTTTTATGCATAATTTATTTATAACTAATGTATATTTTCAATATTATTATGATTACTAATTACTATCATAATTAGTTATTCACACAGTAGCAGTTTACTTAGGCTTCAGATATTTTCTTCCTTGCCGTTGTCCCAGTTTTAACACTCTTGCTCAGCATCATTGAAATCGACAATCGTAATTCTTCGAACCAACATAATAACCTTTCCCGCAATATATATGACCTCTCTAGTCCTACCCTCATCGTAGCTCTATATCTAACCACACCATTTGTTTGGCTTTTGTCAAATTAAATGACCGTCCTAAGTCGGTATCGTAATTGCACTACAATCAAATATTTTTGTAATGTGTTAAATGTTCTATTATATTATTTATATTCATGTATTGTATAGCTCCATGGTGACTTCTGCCACATAACTGAGCCGGTAACTCCTCTTTTTTCTTTCCTTTCCTCTATATCTAAGACACGATTATGCTCAATCCAGAGGGTTTTCAGCGGGAATGAGTCGGCTTTGTTGTATCAAAAGGGGCTTTAAATGCCACATCAAATATGATTTATTGTCAACTTCTTTTATTTAGATGCTTTTGCTTTGAGAAAGATAAATGCAGGAAATATGTTGACAATTGGCTGTTGGTAATACATGTCATACATGTTACGGGGAGATGTGATATTATCAACCCACAAAGATTATAGTACAATGATATGACTTGAATGTGCACATCACATAAAATATCTAATATCATGAAATCAAATCGTCGCTAAATATTTATCATGACTTAGAAAGGTGGAAGCTACAAATGAAAATCGAGGAAGCCCGGAAGCGTTATGTAAACATAATTGTCTACTACTAATCGGTATTACACACTGGAGCTTATAATTATTTGTTTATTATTATCATGTGAGAAAATGGGTTACACTTAGCTGCCACAAGCCTTAAATCACTTTTCCCCCTTCTCTTTACTTTCTCGAAATATGTACTTCAAATTACTGAGTGATAAATTGTTTGTAAATTATTCTAAAAGTAAGGAGTATCTCCTTGATGCATAGCTCTTTCCTTAAATTGGTTATTTAGCTCTTACTTTAAGGTCAATTTTGTAATGAGTTTGCACTTAGAGTATCTATATTTTCGAGTTCCACCGTTTAAGCTTTGATCATCACTGAAGAGACAGAAGTTGCCGAAATGTGCATATGGTGAATCAACATTTATACACGTATATATGCTCTAATATTTATTTGTTCATATAAAACATTCTCTCTTTCGCTCTGTGTAACTTGTCTGTTCAGGTTAGATATTGTCCCTTAGGTAATTAATCTTCATGTGTTTGAGAGATCGCATGCGCCAACATATGTTATAATTACAGTTCCAGTAGTTTAAGTGATGCAAGCAACCAAGGCATAGAAGTTACCGGGAAATGTCAATGTGACAATCGCATCAAGGCAGCAAAATATCAGTGTCGGTCAATTAAGTATACTCATAAAGTCACTTTACTTTATATGCTGATATATAGATGCTGCGAAATCTTAAAAATATCCAACATTGTTTACCATGGAACTACTTACTTCATCAAAATATGGTACTATTGATTCATTTAAGTAACACTGTTGTGCACCGTATGTCATTTTTAAATTGACTGACAAGCAAATTATTGCATATTTCAGTTTTACTTCAAGCAAAAGAAAGCAGAAGAAGCAGAAGGCCGCAGCCCTAACATAATGTTCATATTGATGTAAATATCAGTCCCGTGGTCATCGTTTTAGCATAGAAAGAGAACCGCGAAATATGTATGTGTGTATATAAATAACCACTGTGCTGTGTTTGAAAAGGTGATGTTTCGACACGTTAAGGTTAACTTTAATGATTAGCATTCAAAATTGGAAAGATCACAAACGAACAAAACGAAAGGGAAACTTACAACACGTAACTAAACAATAACAGAATGAATAATGTTTATCACTAAAGGCGAAAATCATAATTAAAAACACTATTTTAAACTCAAAATATCGTTGATAAATTTTGTTGTATGATTACTTTTAAATTGCATCATAAGGTTATTTTGATGTGTAATAACTGGTGATTTAAGCTGTAAAGGAGATTAAATATAGTCTCCCCATATGATGTCACACTATTAGCACTAGCGACAATGTTGGGTTATAAATTTCGGACTTTTTCCATCAGTACCATGTAAACTTCAAAAATGTGACTTCAGTCTTAATTAATCAATAAATAAAATCAGTCAGTCGACAATTTTCAATAACATTTAGATATACAATGCGATTATGTAATAAAATTAGGTAAAATCAAGCAGTTTTGTATGAGCAGTGATGGATAACTTTAATTTAAGGAAATAAGTTTGTATGGGAACACTCTATATTCTCATTAATCGATCATCGAAATTGTTGTATATCACTGAATATACCATTTATCTCTTTTCTAACAGAAGCGATGATAAATTCTAAAATTTGAGGTATTACAATGATAAGTGTAACTCTTGAAATCTGCAGATAATGTATTAGATAATAACACTTTACCATGTGAACGTGTTCATAAGAAATAAATGACTTATCATCATGTAATCGCCCAGTATTAGAAGCCAATTTCTACTATGAAAAAGATATTCAGCGAGTATAAAACAACACGTTATCTATATTAGATAATCTGACTCGGTAGAAGACGGCAGTAACGGAGACAAAATATATATTTGAAAGAGTACAAATCGATTTCAGGTACTTAAAGTCTAGTTACAACATTCTGAAAAGAGGAATTTTATATTGATTAACAATATCTTTATATCGACCATAGGGCTTCCTTGTTTTTGTTGTTGTTGCTATTATTATTATTATTATTATTATTATTATTATTATTATTATTATTATTATTATTATTATTATTATTATTAGCATTTTGTAAAATAACCTAATTAACTTTTCACACTCGTCACAAAAAGAAGAGACATTTGTCTCAGCTTTATGACAAAACTTGCCGCAAACATGCAGAGCAAACAATTATAGTCACATAATCCTGTGAAAATGACATGTGAAAACCATAACGTAGTGCCGACTCGGATCGCTCTCGTGTCCTTCCTATGTTATGGAAAACCAATTTCATGCTTCAGTAAAATTCGCGTCTACTCATTCCTAAAATCTTTTATTCAAAGATATTGTTTTCCTGTCATTGCTATAATTAAAGAAACATTTAGCTTGAATATATTCCTAAAGATTAATTGCCATCGTTAAATGTATATTGCAAGATTCTAAAAAAAAGGTCATACTTACAAGTTTGAAGCATGAAACCGCTTGTATGTGATCTCGGGTCTAGGAAATCTACAAATGTAATTGGCATTTATTTACTTTTTCACCAAGATAGTGCAATATGACGTTGTTATCTAGAGAATCTGTGACCGTCTGCCCTAGTGGAGTATTTATTGTATGTGGTAAGTACGCATACACAACTCATGGCGTATATTTCTGTATTACAATATCGCATGCAGTAGTGTTTCTGTTATTCTTATGTTTATGGAAAAAAGAAACGTGTCTGTGTGACACTTTTCTCATGGAATATCCTATTGAAGAGATTGATACAGAATAAAACAAATATTAAATGTTATTGTTTACCACCAAATGTTAGGAAAAATAGGTATTGATATCAGGTACATTTTACAATATAATACTTTAAGATCCAAATCTGCTTGCTAATGTAAGAAAAAAGAAATATTTTTATTTTTCGCGAATCCTTACGCCAAAATTCATGACGTCATAGCACAACAATCAAAAGTCTGCCAAACATCGCTTTCTGTGCTGAAAAGTGCACCTATGTTGTTAATTTCTGTATGAATAACATTGACCGGTAACGTCATAACGCCCCATATTTGATGCACCTTTCGGCACAAAAAAAACCAATGTTTGGCAGATTTTGATTGTTGAGCTTATGACGACATAAGGGAATGTTCGACATTTCCAATCTTGCATGACGTCATCAAAGTCGGGGGGCTTTTTTTGCGCTAAAGTTCTTGATATTCGACGAAAGTCTGTCATTCTGGATAAACGTTACGTTTTCATGAGTCACCAGCTGTTTCTTTCAATTTATAAGTTCCCTCCAATGTTTCGATGTTACGCAAGTGCTCATAACAAGGACTTTCACGACACATTTAATAGCGGTCTATTGAATGTGAAACAACAGACTTAATGGTAATTAGTTTACGGAGTTGGACAGCAATCATTACCTATAACGTTATCATATCGGGTGAAAACTCTATCGTCATATTCAATTTCCTAGAAAATAATTAGATGATGAGGATACAATAGGCAAATAACAGATGTATTTTTGAATGTAGGTTTGATGGGGGGTCTTCCCCTTTGTATTCGGTTTTTACGTCTCCGCTACTGAAAGAAAATCAACGGATAATTATATCTGTGACCTTGTGTACTAATACATTCCCAGACACATGTCTGGTATTTATTTCAAAATTTACAGCACAACAGCAATATTTATTTTGAAGATATAAAACTAGAGATATGCAGCATCAATAAGATTGGAGAAATGTTTATTATTGAACTTATCAGAAACACACACTAAAATAAGCTATTATCAAACACAGGTGCGTTCGTTGCAAACTTGTATATTCAATTATATCTAAACTTGTACAACACATCATACAGTTTTATAGTTCTGGAACGATCTGCAGAGTTGTTTAAGTACGTAATAAATCAATGTACAAACCAAGTACGAAATACATCTAAATATGACTTTGCAAGTAGAGAGAAGTTTTAGCGAACTTTTTTATAAAGTTATTCTCTAGCTTAGATCAACATAGAGAGATGGACAACAGAAACGCAAGGTCTTTTAAAATACAGCTGTCATTAATTGGGTTCCATGGTGTTTATTTTTAAGTAAGTTTCTAATTACTTTGCTCTTCAAATCATATACTTTGAATTTTAACCATTTCGCCCTGAGCATCACTAAGTTGAAAGAAAAAAGAGGAGTTACCGGCTCAGTTATGTGGCAGAAGTCACCATAGAGCTATATAATATGTGCATATAGTGCACTTAATAAAAACACGTATATAAATGATCTTTTTATTACTGGTTATGAACATATATAATTAATCAAACTTGTATTATCAAAGATTATAATAAATACAGGAATTTATATACAGGTACTAATTTACTGCACAATATGTGCATTATATCGGATGTAGTTTAAAATTGATTGTATACCCCTCACTTCCCCCATATCCCTTATTGGCATTAATAATATCCAGCCAAATATTAGTAAGTTGAAAGCATATTTATGATATCATACTTTTCACAATTCTATAATGACCTTCTTTGCTGATTTTCGGTCATAAATCTGAAATTCTTTATGAAGTTATTTTAAATAACATACTCGTTTCAAAAATTTCTTGATGTAGCAATTAACCACGAGTAATGGATTAATAGATATTATTATTAAAAGAAAAACTCTAAATATATAATAGTAAGAAAATACAGTTAGACTGGCATTACATTTCGAATTACTTGAACAACAATATTCATAATAGACTTACCTGAAAACAGCATTGAACTAAGTACCCATGCATTGCAAGCTCTGCATTATGATCTGTTGTTCTGTGTTTACTTACTCACATTAGAGTAACATATCTCTCTTCAACCAATCATTATTACACGCTAGATACCGAACGTGTAAATCAATAACTCGTGTTACTGCATTCATTTCTTTCATTGGACGATCACCTAATTACGTTCATTTGGTTTTTATTACGTACAAAACTGACATGGAAATGTTGTTTAGGGATCATTTTTAAAGTTTGTTTCGCTTAAAATGTCAATAAGATGGTTGGGTATCTATGCGTTACGATCCACAACAAAAATACAAAAATGTAGTCTAATAAAAATGGTTAGATATCTTCTTACATAAGATCTCAGGTTGTTAATACTAGGTTTAAAATATATAAAAAAAAAATGTGACAATATTTATAGGAAAATAAAGGAGACCTCTCACTCAGTTTTATAACAAAAGGTCGCCACATACATACAGATCAAACAAGAATGAGCACATAAAAGACATCAAAAATATTGTAGTCCTCCTAAAAGGTTTAAATAAACCTAGCAATAGATGCAATTACTAGGAGATGACATGTGAATATTGGTCAGGAAATTATTGAGCATTAACCATAAAACGAATTAGATTATGCAGTGCAACCGAAATAAATTGTAATCAACTTTCTCTGCACTTTTAAGTAAAGTGCCGTGGCTGGTGTTTTAGTTTTAGGTTTGTGTATGGCATGATATTATATATATTGAGTAACCGTCTCTAAAATTCACAAAATATAAATATAATGATTGTCTTGACCACCGTTATGTCAATATATAATATGCCGATATATAACATTGCTGAAATGTGAAGTAAGAGGGTCAGGTCAGTTTAGTCTAATCTGGTTAAACGTCTATGCAGCTATGTTATAGCACTCAACAACGTCATAATGCAATATTTAATGCTTGTAGATCACCAGTAGTTTGAAAGTATGATTCAGTGCAAAACTTTCTCTTGTATAATTAGTTTTCATATTTTACACCCAATCAACGAAATACATCTTAAATGTATCTGTCTTCTCTTAACTAGCAGCTTTTGTAACGTTAAAGTACTATGGGCTTAACCCAAAGTTATTAGGAAAATGAGGAAATTCTACGATTTTTACATTACGAATGTCGCACGTATACACATTATACAAATTGAGCGCTGCCTAGAATAGAAACCATAGACTCCTTAAAATAATCTACAACAAATGTGATTGACATTTTTATGTTTCTTTGTACAGCAATCACATGATTCCTTTCATACGAACGACATAATTATTTGTCATAAAAAGCAGTCAAAAAAGCATCAAAAGAAGGTTGGATACATTTAAGGAAAGTACTTCTTAATTACGCTATATGAGAACAGAGTTTCGAAATTAGCAATATCTGAGGACCTGCAAAAACAAAAACAAAAAAAGCCCAAAAACGAAAGCAAAATAATAATAAAAAAAATCATAACAAAATAAAACCAAAAAATAAAAAAGCCCCGTTTTCTTCATAGATATCAAGTACCCCTTCATATGACAGAGTATTACATTTTGAAATGCAATAAAGAATTAGGTATTGCAGGATGAATATATACTCAGCATATAAATCGAAAATCATGAGGTTGAGGTAATTAAACTCTTGGAGTTTGCACATGTGTTTGCCCCCCCCCCCCCGAAATCTTCTTTTTCTCATAGTTATAATGTATATCTAAGGGTTAAGTCATAAATGCGGTAGGTTATCGAAAAAAAAATTATATCTGAGTTGAACAGTATGTTTTCTGGTATGTAAATGTAGTATGAATAATTAATAAAATTCTTTTGAACACAAAATACACCAGGAACGGAAAATAAAGAATACATTATTTCAAATAAGAATTTTACCCTATAACCGGAATATACGGATATTATTGGAATCAAACCATTGATGTCTGTATTGCATGACATTTCCGGCACAGTTTGTTTGCAACATGCATACGACCGAGTTCTTTTATATAGAGGACGATCCTGGTAGCAACTAACATTACATGACAGTAAAGGTATAGTTTTAATTAGGTTCAACCTCTCTGTACCGAAGGATGGAGAATGATGTCTTCATAGACGCAGCAAATCAATAACCAGCGTGATAAGGCATTTGTTGCCAGAAACACGTGTTTGTAGTCAATATTGGTTAATAAGATAATGGTGGCATTCGGACATGGTGAAATACTAAGGTTTGAATATACATCGGTCTTGCTTAACTATGAGATAGAGACGCATTTATTGGCTTTAAACTGCTATTGTACCTTTCGAAATTTACTGTAAATACTATTTTACGATATAAATGACATTAATTATATACTTGAATAAATTAAACGATGATTACGGTATTATTAAAAACTCCTGAAAGTATGTGACGTTTTTATTAAGATGTCTTAAAGTGTTATGTTCGTTGTGTTTTCTCTGGAGCGGTGTTCTGTCACATGTTGTTATATTTAGCTTTTTGTTTGCTTTTCCTTGAGGTGGCATTCTGTCATGTAACATCTCATCTTCTCTTTTTCTGGGACAAGATTCTGTCATGTTATATTTCTAACCTTCTCTTGTTTATTGGGAGGGGCAGGATTCTATCAAGTTGTCATATTATACAGTTACTTTGGGGGGATTCTGTCGTGTTGTTACATCTTACCATCTCTTGGTTTCTTTTCGGCGGTAATCTGTCGTGTATTTACATCTATCATTCTCTTTGTATTATTGGGGCGGGGCAGGATTATGCGTTGTTGTTATATATTAATTACCTCTTCGTTTGTTTTTTTTTTTTATGTAGACAGGATTCTATCATGTTGTTACAGCTTACAATCTCTTTGTTTTATCTGGGACAGGATTCTGTCGTAATCTTACGTTTTAACATCACTTTGTTTTTTTCGAGGGGAGGGGGGATATGTTATGTTGTTAAATATTATTTTCTGTTTGTTTTCTCTGGGGGCAGGATTCTGTCATTTTAACTGCAGTTTGTAATGGCTGTGGCAGGATTCTGCCATGTTGTAACATTTTCTCTTTTCTTTGCTTTTTTATTGAAGGCGGGATTCTCTCTGTTTTCCATGGGGCAGGATTCTGCCATGTTGTTACATTTTCTCTTTTCTTTGCTTTTTTATTGAAGGCGGGATTCTCTCTGTTTTCCATGGGGCATGATTCTGTCATGCAACATTTTAAGGTCGTTGGGATTTCTCTGGGTCAGGATGCTGCCATGTTGTTACATCCAACTTTCTTTGCATGTTGCTACATCTCTAAATTGCCTGGTGTAAAAGATGTTCCTATATGACTACTGCTGGGTATCTTAGTAATTCATTCATCTTTTCTAAAGCGGAATTCTGACATGTTACAACAATTTCTCTGTGCTTCCTCTGAGCGCGGTTCAGTATTCTTATCTGTTTGGGGATGCTTACTCCTCCATGGCACCTAATCCCATTTCGCTCTTGTTTTCTTTGGGGTGGGATTCCGTCGCGTTGTTACATCTTACTTTCTCTTTTTTTTTTTTTTTTTCCTGCGCGACATTCTATTACATGTATATTGTTTTTATCTTCTCTTTTTTTCATGGAACGGAATTCCGTCATATTGACTATTGTTAAATTTACATTCTCTTTGTTCTCTTTTCTGTCAACGTGTTACATCTTACCTTCTCTTTGGTTTATCTGGAACGGGATTATGTCATGAAGTTACATCTTCTGTTTTCTAGAGGGTAGGGGGTATTCTGTCTCTTATCTTCTCTTTGTTTTCTTTTGTGAGGTGTTCTGTCATGTTACGTTTTATCTTCTCTTTTGCTATTTGCAAATAAAGTGTTTCGTGGCATTAAGAAATCTGTTTAATTCTATTTTCTTTTGGTGTTTGTATTGTCTGAATAAAAACAATCATGGATAATGTGAGATTTAAACCAAAAATAAATATACATATGAGTGATCATCATTGTTTGATATTTTCGATATCGAATAAAAGATTACGGGTAAAATCAACTGAAAGTGAAACTGAAATCAGCAAAATGATCATCGTACTATTAGATGAGTGCTTTGTATATAGCTTTCTTTTTTTTTTTCTCTTTTCATATTTCTATTTATGTAGTTGTTTATTGTTTTGTCCTGAGGAAGGGGCAAAACGCCTCGAAAATTTGACCATTTTTCTTCTTATTATTATTCTTTTATTATAGGTGTTATCATCATCATCATCATCATCATCATCATCATCATCATCATCATCATCATCATCATCATCATTATTATTATTATTATTTTTTTTTATGTATCGCCTGCATGTACGTATATAATATAATATAATATATATATATATATATATATATATATATATATATATATATATATATATATATATATATATATATATATATATATATATATAGCACAAAGATACTACAGTTGACAAGGCACCCTATATTTCACTTATATTGGTTCCCCGACGGGGACTCGAACCCACGACCTTTGGTACCGAATCACCTAACTGCCATGCATCCGACCGTCAAACCGACTCAGCTACCCGAGCTCTACAAAAAATAGAGTTTTAATAGTCAATCATTAGCTAATGTCCATTGTTCTATTTGTGCTTTATATCAAGACACTTGATATTCAATATCCGTATAGTAGTGCTTGTTTGTGAATCTGTATCTTAAAGGTATGTATTTTCAAAAAGTAATGTATCACTTACACATGAATGGGAGGGGTATAAGCGGTGAGGGAGGGCTGCATGTGATTGAAAGCTGGGGTATTGTTAGATTCGAGAATGTGCATGTAATATTTTCTGAGCACGTAAATGATTAAACGATTGATGTTTTAACATTCGTAACATTTTCAGAGAGTTCAAAAACAATTCCTCGTCTGGGAAATTATCAGAACTGTCCTATGTTTTCTTCTCGAATACATTACTGATTACAATAAAGTTCCCTTTATGTAGTGCTGCTAATCCCAAGTACCTGGATATATTGGGTTGGCGCTATATTCAGACGTTATATTTCTGGTAAGGATTTGACGTGTTCAGAGTCCGCCAAGTATGGCGTTCTATAAGCCCGTAAAAATATTGAAAGTGTATGAGTTTTAAATTTCTGCTTTTAGCTTTAAGATGGGTTACTGTAGACAGAATACCTTAGCTTTTTTTACATATATATATATATATATTTATATTCTGAATTCATAAATAACCCTTCAGATTAAAAATAAGACCCAAAAGGTAAAGAAGTCCAATACAGATCGTATCTCGGAATAAAATTTAAGTTTCATCAATTTCGAGTGGTACCAAAGCCAATCATCTTCTGCGCCCTTGAAAACGGGTTAAGGTTCCTAAAACGTAGCGTTATTGACATATCATATAAAGAATCAGAACCCTATGTCATTTGAAAAGGTTTAAACAAGGTCTGTTATAGTGTCTTAACGCCCTATCAAGCAGACTGCAAAGTTCAAGACGATATTCTGCAGAATGCTTTAGAGAAACCAAGAGAAAATTACGGTGGTTTTTACAAATCATGCTCACCCTCTCGCTATCCGATAGGTCCTGGGGTGACAACAAAAGGATTTCCTTATTCTCTTGCATGTTGTATGTGTATCGTTCTTCAAAATAAGCTGGTTTAATATTGCAAGCCACCCAACCAACTTAATATACAAGTTGTCTATAAACCAAATGGGCTCTTGTAAGAATGTCACGCGGCTTTGCTTACTTGTGTGTACCTGTAGATCCAAACTCTTCACGAAATCCCATTAACTAGTGCGGGTATCTCTCTGGAATACAGTGCATATCATCTGCAACAAAAGTGGGTTGCGTACCCAAAATGCGCCAAACAAAGATATTATTATCAGTATTGTTTCAAAGTAATGTGATAGCATTCAATATGATATATATTTAATTGTTGAATACATATGTAATGACAAAAGAAAGGCCAATGAAAGGGGTCTGATCAAAAGTTATCGTGCAATTAGCTCAAGTCAAACAAAGAAACTAACGCTGAGCGCGACCTCTGTTAATTAGGTCAGCCGATATGCTAATGAGATATACTCTGATTGGATAATTACAATGGAATGCGCTACTGGTCAGTTAAACAATGGAATGACCCACTGGTCAGTTAAATAATGGAATGCGCTAGACAGTAACACAAAGGTAGCGCCGCTAATGTCAATCAGCATCATGTACATAAAGTGTCTGCGGTGACAACTTGTGACGAAATACATTTATTTTGTATAGGCTATAGATCTAGAATATATTTATATTTGTACATATATTGAATAAGAATTACTTCTCTCTTTGAGTCACTGGACGAAAAAGCAGGTTTCCATGATTAGGAATCTACTTGGAAACAGGTTGGAAACCTCAGGTTGATAGTTTCCAAGTAGTTTCCATGACCTGGAAACCAAGAAATGGTTTCCATCAGGTTTCCATGATTAGGAAACAACTTGGAAACCTCAGGTTGATTTCATTTTCAATTAATAGAACTGCTTTATCTGCTTAATAAATGCTCAATAGCTTGTATATAAAATTATAAAGGTCCTGGGTTAAATCATTATAGTATGATATGTCTTTTGGATAAAACAGTGAAATCTGGTACTGCAAAGTGAGGGTGGTATTTACCAAAAATCCCTCCTTGTTTCAGATTATATATAGATCCCTATGATGATGTAAAAGTTCAATTTTTATGCAATGCTTTAGACAGATGCTGTCAATAAGCCAAAAGTAATAATCGTGGAGTGATGTTAAATAAGAATTTAAAAATCACATTAAATTAAAACTATATATCAGTAAAAAAAAAAAAAGACTGCATTAAATATGATCAAACCATTCTTTTTACAAATGCATGAATGAAATTAGATATATGGTTATGATATAAGTATTTCAACTTAATCACTAATAATATATGAAATAACATATACTTCAGTAAAAAAATAAATATTCACAAATCAACATGTATGAATATTTTTAAAACCATCATATTGCACGATTTAAAATCACCATTTGTTTACTTTTAAAATGCCCATACATCATATATATATTATACATATAATTGAAGGTAGGTATACTGTACAGTAAAAGAACATTTATATAAACATTAATTTGCCTTAAATCTTGCAAAATATATTATTTTAACTGTCTTATTCAAATTTCCATTACATATATTACACATTACATATCTATTCTTACCAGCCATATAAATTTAATGTTTACAAAACTTGCATGCTTAAACTCTTATTTGTTTGTAGGTAAGTGTAGGAACACATGTTTAAGCACTCAAACTACATGACAAAATATTAAAGAAAAGTGTATATTGTTCATTGTTAAAAAATATGCAGTCTCATATTTTAATATTGTGCAATTTTTTTTTGCTAGATTATTCAATGTAAATGATTTACTAACTTTCACCCATTGGCACATCTTGATTGGTAGTAACAAATGACAAAAATACTTATATACTTTCGGCTATAATATACATGATATATATTGATAATTGATTTCACTATTTAATATCCTATTGCATACACATCCTGTTAAATGAGTTTCTTTGTCCTGTGCTGCATGTTATGATCTTTATCTAAGCATAAACACGGTGTCCGAGTGATGTCACTACAAGGAATGACTGATGACCTCTCTTCTCTGTTGCCCAAGCACATTTAGATTCTATCCTCTGAATAGGTATAAATGATGCTGGACCACTATTTATTTCCTTGTAGGACCAAACTGAAAGTGGCGAAAGATAATCTAAATTTTCTTCGGCTGACTTATACCAAGCCACTCGGGCAAACACATGTTCAATCTGTTTTCCTTCAATATTGATGTTATGGTGAAGATAATGTTGGACACATCCTGGTCTGCTCTGAGAGAAATCAGCGCACACAGTACCATCATCTGCAGCCCACTTGGCTAGAATCATCCTGTTGTTCTTTCCGCGAATATGTAACTTGCTGCTGAACATTTCACCATTCCAAAAGGTGGTTGGGAAAATTTTCACGAGGGTGAAAATTTCATCAGACCTTATTTCTTTTCCATATAGTTTTGATTAGACTTGTGCAACTCGTCCACATGTTGCTCACATGCATGACCCTTTTCACTATGTTCTTACAGCATAAAACTTTGTGTAGGAGTTAGCTATTCATAATTCTACTCCTAAGCACATACTCGCACTACATACAAAAGAGGAGGGTGGGCAAGAAATACAAGCAAGTTGCACTCTGCTGTTCATTGAGCTCCCCAATATACAGATATGTATATATATATATATATATATATATATATATATATATATATATATATATATATATATATATATATATATATATATATATATATATATATATATATATATGAATTTTATGATATAGTAACATCAATACAGCCAACTGATCTGAGTATATAACCAGCCAGCTTTGCATTTGTTAAGTCAAAATACAAACTCTTCTACGTTCACATATATGTAAGTCAGAAATAAAGTTTCCGTATGAAACTTTTGGCAAAAGGGGCCTGGACAGGGAGTCTTTTAGATACATCATGGCACGGCTGTCGTGTAAATAGCTATTGCATTCTCCCTCAGCTATTTACACTAGCCCTAACTGAATAGTAAATAGATACGTTTTGAAGTTGAGTCAGTTGAAGTTATGTACATGACATGTAGACAAAATACTACATGAATAGAAATATGTGAACAAACATTAATGTAGCCTCTACCTTCTCTAATACAATATTCCCAAATTCCCTAGTAGTGCAATATGTTGATCTTTCTCTGTGTATATATATGTCCACCCGGCCTTTTCACTGTTTATATCTTTGCTTTAATACGTAACTTGTACTTCAGTGATATCAGGGTTCGAAATTCACTAATATTTAAGGTCGTCAATGTAAAGATGATGGATAAATCCAAACCACAAGTCCAAAAATCATGAAACCATAGGACATACAAAATCAGTGAAAATGAAAAACAAATGGAAAATAACAAAATATGTCTACTTGAAGAGCATATGTGAACCCCTGTGATGGAGTGAGCAATTTGAAAGAAAAGACAACTTCCATTACATTTACTGAAATTTAACATTTGAGGTTGTTTTGATGACCAGACGATTGCGAATTTCCAACCCTGGTGATAGTATTCTCTACGAGTATGTGGATCTGCCTTTGTTTACTTCAGGTAAATCCCTCTGACTGGCCGTGGCCATGTTGTCATACATAGGAATAGCTAATGCTAAGCTATTGAAGCTCTTTTTTTAGCTCTGATAACTCACTCGAAATTATAGGGTGCCTTGAAAAGGATAAAGCCACCCTAACTGCTAAGTTTGCTTTGATTCTTAATGCAGTAATGGTTTTTGCTTAGTCATAAGATTTTAATTAATTCATGATTTTATTTTTCAGAGAGCAATTCGAAATGTGATTAAGAAACTTTCCGAAGACAAGGATGAACCATTGATCATCAATTTTGATGAGTTTGTATATTTCTACTTTAAAATAAAATGTTGATTTAATGTTGAAAGCTCATTGTATATTGATTTGATTAAACTCTGCAACTTCAGTATATACCAAGTGTTTCATTTCAAAGTATTATTTAAAGAATTATATATACACAGTAAACACGGACAAATTTACATCTGATTTTCAAACTATGTTAGTGTTTTCTCTCTGTTTTTATAGCATAGTTGATGTAGACTGGTGGTTAAGCTTGTGTGTTGCCGTTTTAATGTATGGGGTTCGATTCCATAAACTGCACCATTAGGTTAAAAAGGTACTATTGTCTCAGTATGGGATACAACTAAAAGAAAGTTAAGAGTAATCCCCACATTCAGCAGCTGATATTGTTTTATATATTTTTGGTTTTATAAGCACTTCAGATTTATTTGAATGCTTCTTATTTGTTTTTGTAGCATCAAGAAAAATGATGATGTGATGGCGAAAGTGGTAGGAGAGACAAAAGCAATATTCAGAGATCAGGGTTGGAGTCGTGGAATACTAGAAGGCGAGTTGAAATTCATTATTAGAATTAAATAATCGCATGTTACTTAATAAGGGAGATGCTATACATGACTTGTTCATCCTGTACGACTATTGAAAAGGAATACAGAATTTGTTCAGGGTGTTTCAAAATCTCAAAGAAGTAATGCTAATTTTCAAACAAGAGATTTAGCATCATATTTACTTGTCATGATTTATAGGATTTTGCGGTATCTGTCTGTCTCATTGCATATAAGGGGAAAAAACTGGTTTATTGTGACGTAGTTTCACCATCTGCCATTCAACATTTTGGTCGTTTTAGTTGAAGCAAATTTGGTTACCAGTACTGAAAATAAATATTTGTTATATTTGAATTTGCCCCAGATGGGACAACAAATTGCATAACAGGAAATATGATTCTGTTGCATTTAAGGTTATAGATATTGTTTTTCTGCCACATAACTGAGCCGGTAACTCCTCTTTTTTCTTAAAAGAAAAAAGAGGAGTTACCGGCTCAGTTATGTGGCAGAAGTCACCATGGAGCTATACAATACATGAATATAAATAATATAATAGAACATTTAACACATTACAAAAATATTTGATTGTAGTGCAATTACGATACCGACTTAGGACGGTCATTTAATTTGACAAAAGCCAAACAAATGGTGTGGTTAACCGGTTTACGGGCCCACCTTCCCACTCACCGTAACAGCAGAACAATCAAAAGACGTACATTTAAAAATTTATAAATAATCCTCCATGTAAAGAACAAGGGTCAACAGGTATCGCATATTGAGAGGTCATAAAAATATAAACACGTAAGGTATTGTAAAAAACATAATGGTATAAAAATATATGCGACATCAACATGATAAACCGTGCTCTGCCAGTCTGAAAGCGAGCTAAGACCCTAGATCTGTAGGAGTCCCGACTAACAGTCAGAGGGGACGAGGTTCAGGACCATGTCTCCTCTGAAAGAGGTTTGGACAAGGCCCGTCATATAGTCCCCACCGCCCTGTTAGTCAGCGTGCAACGTTCAGGTAAAAGTCTGCATAAGGCTGTAGAGGGGCCAAATACAAGACCTATAGTCTTTTTTATGATCTCAATATCATATTGTCTATTTAGGAGACGTTTGACTATTTTATTACATGATAAAATAACGTTATCGGAGCCTTTTATTTTCCTTAGTTTATATACGAGATCACCGTAAAAATTAGGATGGGAAATTCCATTGGATACATACTGTTGAAAAGAAATATTTCCAAATTTAGATAGAAGTTCTGAATAAGATCTGAAGAATTTGCCGAATGTTTTTCTTAGCTTGTGATATCTGTAACCCTGAGTTAAAAGTTTAGTAGTAATTTGTAAATTTCGTTGCAAACATCGGTGCAGCCTCTGACAAATCGAACTAATTGAGATATATAGATACCATATGATGGGAGTCGAGGGACATCGCCATCCAAGTAAGGGAAATTTACAATAGGAAATCCAAAATCCTCACGTTGATCATAAAAATTAGTATATATTAGGTTGTTGATAATTTTGATGTTTAAATCTAAGAAAGATGTAGATTTATCTCAAGTATTAGCTTTATTCAATGTGAGCTCTGGTGGATATATTTCTGATATAAATTGTTCGAATTTAGGGTTGTCGATAACCAAAATGTCATCTAGATATCTGCAAGTATTATTAAATTTGTCAATGAGGTCAAAACGTTTAGATTTTTGAATAGAAACCATAAAATCCCTCTCATAACAATGAAGAAATAAATCTGCTATCAGAGGCGCGCAGTTAGTACCCATAGGAATCCCAACTATTTGTTAATATATCTTGAAATCAAATTGCACAAAAATATTATTCATGAGAAAATCTAGTGCTTTACATAATTCCTTGCAAGTCCAGTATTTATATGAAGTATATTGTTTGTTGGAAAAGAATCCAGAGTTATTGGAGGTACATATGTACGTTTTAGATTCTCTGTGAAAACACCATTGTATAAGAGACAGCAACTTGCTTTTAATCAAATCATGAGGCAGAGATGTATAAAGTGTAGAAAAATCAAATTTGAGTCGCTTTGAAATTTAGCGAAAGAAGTTTGTCTATAACTTCATGAGAATTTTTAATCGACCAAAAGTAATTGATGTTACTATTATGAAATGCGACATCACAATATTTGATAATATGACCTTTTATAGCTGTAAGAGCAGACGTAATATGTTTCGATAGTACCGTAGTAGAGCAGTGGCTAGAATTAGATATGAAACGTGATTTATATGGACTTTTATGTAGCTTTGGGAGCCAATACATGGTTGGTAGATCAGATTTATCAGTTTTAATTTTGAAGTCGGACATGGTCATGAGGAGATCGTGCAAGGTGCTCTCTTTTGAGGTAGGGCTTTCCACATATGTATGAGTGGAGTTTAATTCGTTTTTAAGTACTTCAGTATAATATAGTTTTCAAACAGCTATTATGTTATTACCTGCTTTATCAGCGGGAACAAAGACATATTTAGCATGTAAGTCAGCTATCTTCTTTTTAATAGAATTTGTCGTCAATGTATTAGGCTGTTGAAATAAATGCGGATTTTCCGTAAAGTTCTTAATACGGATATCGACAATTCTTAAAATCTCGAATTTCCAATCATTAAGAGCATGAACCTTTACCTGTTCTTTTTTACACCAACGTTTACAATATGTAGTTAAAGCATCTTCTATAACGTCACGGCATTTATTGAAATCTATCCTGGACGGTAACCTATATTTATGTCCTTTTCCAAAAAGGGTGCGCAATTTCTTGTCCGAAATACAGTTTAGGTCACCAGTAATAACATGACCTGCCGGTTTATAAACATATTTAGAATTTTCACAAGAACACGACAAAGGAATAGAGTCTGAAACATCAGGGTTAGATGTAACTTTTTTATAATTTAAAATAAGAGTTCTAATAGGTTTTTTGTACTGGTAACAAATAAGTGGAGGTTCTAAATTCTCAAAATATTGGGGGATTTTAGATGTGACTCTATGATCACGGAAAATATTAGAAATGTTAAGTAGATCGAAGCCTTTATTAATAAATTTAATTTTGAGAAATTGCTGCTTGGGTGGAAGAGACGGAATACGAGGAAAATAAAATAATCAAATTGAGTTTATATCAATCAGAATTGCGTAAACTTCGAAGATCAGCTTCGTCCAGGATAGGTTTCAATTTATTTACCGGAATAGAGGATAGTGCATGCAAAAGTTCATGACGGCCATTATTTTTTTGCGATAAATAGAAGATCGTTTAATGACCTATTTAAACGATTACGTTTTCTGATGTTACGATTACGAGGACGACCATGTGACCTACGTTTTCTAATAGTTTTATGTCTTAATGTAAAAATATTGATCTTATTCTGACGAGAAGAAATATTACCTTGTCGATATATTTGGTCGTTGAGACCAAGAGGGTATGGGGTTTGTAGTTGTTTAATCCAGTAGAGCTCGGTTTCCAAAAGTCGTTTTTTAACCAAGATATTCTTGCACAGTATTCAGAATTTGAGAAGTCAGAGTGTCAGTCTGGAGAGTGTATTGCTCCTCACCTTTTTTTGTTAAATTAATATATAAAGAATCAATATTTTGGTAGTTTAAGATATTGATAAATAATGAAACCTCTCTTTTTTAGAAGCCTTCAAGAACGTCATCATAAATCAAAGAACAGAAACGAGAAGAAAAGAGAAGGGAAAGACTGAGCGCTACAGAGAACAAGCCAAACAAAGCAAACGCATACGAGTTGTAAATACCATTTCTCACATTTCTTTGAGGTTAATGCAAATTGCAATATGGTTTTGGTGCGCAATACCTAGCACTACCAATACATGCGAAGGCGAATATGCTGGTATAAAGAATATATATAAGAACATGTATGTTTGTAACGGCAGATGGTTTAACAAGAGTTCATTGTATCATGAACATAATTATTATATCTGCGTTATGATTATGATTAGCACTACTTTTTATGCCCCAGGTCTGAAAGGTCTGGGTGCATATAATGTATAGATCGTCCATTCCACTTTTCACAAAAAACAATAAATTTAATACCATTTGTCATAAAGACTTCATATTTAACATGCATATACAACTAATAAAATCCTTTCAAATTAGACCAAGGTCAATGACCTTGTGACCTTGACTTTCAGAATAAAAATACAATAAATTTTGCACCATTTGATAGAGATTTCATATTTGGTATACATACTCAACACTTTTAATTGTACTGTTCACCAGTAAGTGATCGAATGGAAACAGATGAGATGAGTACTATTATATTCAAATTTTATTTACAAAGAAATTATATTGGTTAATATACAGAGATCAAATCACTTTTTAAGAAAACGATCAAGGGTAGATTGAATATAATGTCGCGATTACTTTTACCTGGCTACAACTCATTAAATATTACACACAGGTACCTGGTCTGACATAGACAAACACAAACAAACCAATTATCTCTTTGAATGGCCATTGATAAACTTTTCTTAGCCTGAGGCTCAGCTTGGATAAACAAATACGAATCGGAATAGACAATTAAGTAGATTATGGAACAGAATTTATGTTCTGAATTCGGAGTGCACAGAATACGGAATACACAAATTATTTTCCTATATACTTAATAGGGAAATAGTTGGGACCATAGAATATCATCGGAATAGACCTAATATCGGAATACTCAAGATTTGGAATAAACAGATTATACTGTATAAGTATAATAATAACTAGAGCTTACCTGTTGCCGACGCAACAGGGCGGGTCTTCCTCTTTTGAAAGAAAAAAGAAAAACGTGTAGATAGAAAGAAAGAAAGAAAGAAAGAAAGAGGAGAATGACTTAAATTTATTTAACTCATAATAATACCGCCCCCTACCCCCCCCCCCCAACCTCAAAGAATTAAATTAATAATTGAAATTTTAAAAATTTACAAAGATTTATTATATAAAAAACAATCGAAAATGAAGTAAAAGAAACATTTAGAATGTCCATAAAATACACTGGATATTCATAAACAAAAACGAGATACTTCAATGAGTATACGCATTTATTGCGGCATTATAGATATGCCGATTAGGACCAGGAGAAGTATGTACATAGATACTCATCGAGACACTTTGTAAACACACTCATGTAATTAAAGCGTCATGAATACAGCAATAGAAAGTTTGTATATTACAGAATTCCCATTTAGAAGCGTGGTGACGTAATGCGACATAGCTGGATTCAACGGTCAAGACAGCTGTATATATACCACTGAGATGACTACTATAGTAAGGACACAAAGAAACTCAATGAAAGTAAAAAATACATATTGCATGTTTCCTTTATAATTGTCGATCAGATATTCCACGGGTAAAGCGCAGTAACTCGTGATTAATTCACACACGTTTGAAGGCCTGTATAACAGCGGCGCTGTGCGAGGTATTAAGCAAGGCAAATCCAACGCGCTTCTCTAATGTGTAATCCCGACGCTCGGTTTGTCATCAGTAGCGGGTAGAGTGCAAAAATGTGATTTTTGTTTAAGAAATCAAATTCAAAATGCGAATAAGAAAATACATGAAAGTTACGCAAGTAAGATATTTTTTAAAAAGTCTTTAAATTGCTCACTTTCAAATACTGAGAAACATGTTTCATACTAAAATCGTTACGGAAAATCGTTTCGTAATGTTTTGGCAACTATAGGACTAAAAATAAAAAAGTTTTGAACATTACGTAATTATTTAAAAACTTTATATTGAAAAAGAGGCCAAACTAAAATAGATAGACATTATTGGCTGATAAAGGTTGTAAAGATATGAACGTAGAAAATATGACAGATAAAATTTGAATAGTCTAGCATTAAAAATAACGCTGTAATGGGGAGAATTTAAAATTTAAGTCATAGTTACTTAATGTTTTTGAAAACTTTCATTTTAAAATTTTTCTTTACTAAAACGGGTAACGGTGTCTTTGAAAGTCTATAGGAAAGTCTAAAGTGTGTAGATAAATCCGTTTTGCAGAAACTGAAATTGAAAAATGCTGCTAACTACGGCGCGTATTTCTCGCTTTCCGAGGGCGGCTCTCGATAGCTTTGCCCGATTTTTAGGGAAAACGGCAAATCACAGGAAGTTTTTGAAAATTAAATTTAAAAGAGTGAACCCTTCTCACGTGCAAGATTTATTTTGGTGGCCATCCGACGTAAAATAAGCGAGTGACAACGGAATTATTTTAATCACTTGATTTTTAAAAAGTTTTAAATTTTCACTTAAAAATGGTATTAAGATCGTTTTCAAATTATGAAACACAGTTTATCATAGTGAAATTGATATTCTAAATCGTTTTGTAGCATTTTTGAAATGCTAAGACTTAAAATAAAAAAGTTTAAAAATTACGTAATTTTTAAACTTAAATAACTGCTATACCATAAAAGCTAGATAACCGGTGTTGGTTTCAATGTCAAGAACATACTTGTCAAATATGAGAATCATGAGTTGAGGAGTCTATCTTGAATAATAAACTTGTATTAAAGAAAATTAAACAATTTTGCACTGTTGCGTAATTTTCATTTTTTTTTCTTATCAATCAATTTCCCCTGGCTCATCAAGTTAGTAAAACAGATAAAAAGGTTGTTGGTCAGTCCGTTTCTGAGAAAATGGCAGTCAGAGTCCTGAGAATAATGATAATAACTAGAGCTTACCTGTTGCCGAGGCAACAGGGCGGGTCTTCCTCTTTCGAAAGAAAAATATATATATATAGATAGAAAGAAGGAAAGAAAGAAAACATTTCAGGAGAATGACTTACACGTACTTAACTAATAATAATAACCCCCCCCCCCTTTCTAAAAAAAAACAAAGAAACAAAAAAAAATTTAACAAAAACAACAAATACAAAACAAAAACAAAAACTCAAGCAAACAAATAAATCAATAATTGAAATTTAAAATATTATTAGCTAAAGAAAGGACCAAATAGAAAATCAAGTAAAAGAAACATATAGAATTTCCATAAAAATATATTGGATAATCATAAACATTGATTGATTGATTGATTATTGTTTTACGTCACACCACGAATATTTCACGTATATGGTGACGGCATCTGCCTGATGCGGAGAATACAAATTTTGACATTTGCAACGGACCCACCCGAAGCACTTAGGGATCTTTAACGTGCCACGCATACCACGACACGGGGCCTCGGTTTTTACTGTCTCATCCGAAACACATGACACCGGCATGACCAGAGCGGGACTCGAACCCTGACCTCCCGATCAGGAGTCCGACGCGATACCACTAGGCCACGCCGGCTTTATTCATAAACAAAACCGAGATACTCTAATGAGTATAAGCATTTACTGCGGCATCATAGGTATGCCGATTAGGACCAGGAAAAGTATATACATAGATACATGTACATATCTCATCGAGGCACTATGTAAACACACTCATTTGATTAAAGCGGCATGAAAACGGCTATAGAGAGTCTGTGTATTGCAGAATTCCCTCGAGAAGCGAAGTGACGTAATGCGACATAGCTTAACAGAGTGTGTGTACTGTGCGTTACAACGGTCAAGATAGCTGTATATGTACTACTGAGATGACTACTATAGTATTGATTGATTGATTGATTTTTGTTTAACGTCACATCACGAATATTTCACGTATATGGTGACGGCATCTGCCTGATGCAGGGCGTACAAATTTTGACCTTTGCAACGGACCCACCCGAAGCAGTGAGGGATCTTTAACGTGCCATGCATACCACGACACGGGACCTCGGTTTTTACTGTCTCATCCGAAAGACAGGACACCGGCATGACGAGAGCGGGAATCGAACCCCGGCCTCCCGATTAGGAGTCCAGCGCACTACCACTAGGCCACACCGGCTTAAGACTACTATAGTAAGGAGACAAAGAAACTTAAAACAAAGTAAAACAAACATATTGCGGGTTTCCTTTATGATTGTGGAATTTGCAAGAATAAGATCTATCACGGGTAAAGCACAGTAACACGCTGTTAATTCGCACACGTTTGACAGCGGTGCTGTGCGACGTATTAAGCAAGGCAAATTTATCCCGCTTCTCTAATGTGTAATTCCGAAGCTCGGAGAAGATATCTTTATTGCGTTGTTCATCAGTAGCTAGTAGAGTGCAAACAATGTTCTTTTTGTTTCAGAATTCGAATTCATAATACTTTCTCAAACTCTCTTTTTATACTATGTTCATACGACGAATAAGAAAATACATGAAAGTTACGCAAGTAAGATTTTTTTTTTTAAATCTTTAAAAATTCTCAGAATTCTGAAAAACGTGAATCATACTAAAATTGTTACGGAAAATCGTTTCGTACTACTCTTGAAACGATAACACTTAAAAATAAAGAAGTTTTTACTTTACGTAATTATTTAAAAACTTTAAATTAAAATAGCGACCAAATTAAAAAGATCGATGCTATCGGCTTTTAATGGTTGTAAAGATATGAACGTAGAAAATATGACTGTTAAAATTGGAATAGTTTAGCATTAAAAATAAGGCTGTTATGACGAAAATTTAAAATTTAACTCACTGTTACGTAATTAAAAAAAATTAATTTTTGAATTTTTTTTTTACTTTAACGGGTAACGGTGCCTATGAGAGTCTATAGCTAAAATATGAAGTGTGTAGATAGAACCGTTTCTCAGAAAATGGAATTGAAATATCGGGGTGAAATTTCGGCGCTTGAAGAGCCTCTCTCGATAGGGTTGTCCGACGATAGAGGGAAGGGGGCAAATATCTTGATGTTTTTTCAAAATATAATTCAAAAGAGCTAACCCTTCCCCTTTGCTGATTGAATTTTGGTGATCATATCATAACAACTAAGAAAGTTATGAAGCACTTACGTAACTAACCAAAGTTTTGAAAAACTTACATTTCACAATCAAAAATGGATTTCAAATATTAAAAGAAACTTTTTCACCATCAAATTGACATTTTAAATCGGTTTTTTGACATTTTTGAAATGTTTAGACTCAGAAAAACAAGTTTAAAAATTACGTAATTTTTAAACTGAAATAGCGCCTATATTATAGAAAATATAGAACATATATACCTTATAATTTAGTGCACCATATGCGCATTTCGACATCTTATGTCTCCTCAGTGATGCTCGTGGCCAAATGATTGGATTTCTCAAAATATATAAATATTTGAAGAGCAGTGTTGAAACAAAAATGACCGAAAAGTGAACAAAAGAATCTATCTAGGGACAGAGATATGCATGAGGGAGATATTCCGTAGTTTTAAATTGATTTACTTAATTTGATGACTGAAAATTTGAAGTATATATCTCATGTCAGTACAGAAGCACTGAAAACTAGACGTATGATATCCTCGGGGACTATCAGTCCACCAGCAGTGACGCCGACCTAGTGGTTATAATAAATATAGAACATATATTGGTGTTTGTTTCAAATTCAAAAACATACCTGTAAAATATGAGAATGAAGAGTTGAGGAGTCTATCTTGAATAATAAACTTGTGTTTGAGAAAATTTAAAAAAAAATCATTGTTATGTAATTTTATTTTAAAGGAAATGTTTTTTTTTTTTCTTATGAATCAATTTCCTCTGGCTCATCAAGTAAGTAGCACAGGTAAAAAGGTTGTTGATCAGGCCGTTTCTGAGAAAATTGCAGTCAAAGTGATGGGAATATGAATAATAATAACAAATGTAAAGAAAAAACTTCACAATAACAGAAGGGTCTTCCATTGGAATCGGACCCTAACTATATATGCTTTGTACTAGCGGAATTCAGGTTGATTTTAAAATGCGTCTCATAATTGATTATTGAGTAAATTCCTTTTTATCACAAATTTTTCAACAGTACATGATTTTTATTCTTTTATTTTATAAAAGATATCGCAATCTATTGCTGGCTATCTTTGAAAAAGGTACACTTCGGAGTAGGAAAAACACGGTTAAAGCAAAATAATTGCTATTTCAAATTTTAGTCATGAAGGCTACTTGAAAGTTCAAATTGGTTTCTCACCTAATGTTATTTGCATTTCATAATAGTTATATCAATTACTTTTGGTCAATTAAAAATTCTCATGAAGTTATAGACAAACTTCTTTCACTAAATTTCAAAGAGACTCAAATTTCTACATTTGATTTTTCTACACTTTATACATCTCTGCCTCATGATTTGATTAAAAGCAAGTTGCTGTCTCTTATACAATGGTGTTTTCGCAGAGAATCTAGAACTTACATATGTACTTCCAATAACTCCGGATTCTTTTCCAACAATTAATATACTTCATATAAATACTGGACTTGCAAGGAATTATGTAAAGCACTAGATTATCTCATGAATAATATTTTTGTGCAATTTGATTTCAAGATATATCAACAAATAGTTGGGATTCCTATGGGTACTAACTGCGTGCCTCTGATAGCAGATTTATTTCTTTATTGTTATGAGAGGGATTTCAATAATACTTGCAGATATCTTAATGACATTTTGGTTATCGACAACCCTGAATTCGAACAATTTATATCAAAAATATATCCACGAGAGCTCACATTGAATAAAGCTAATACTTAAGATAAATCTACACCTTTCTTAGATTTGAGCATCAAAATTATCAACCACCATATATATACTAATATTTATGATAAACGTGAGGATTTTGTATTTCCTATTGTAAATTTTCCTTACTTGGATGGCGATGTCCCTTGACTCCCATCATATGGTATCTATATATCTCAATTACTTCGATTTGTCAGAGGCTGCACCGATGTTATGGACTTTCATAAACGAAATTTACAAATTACTACTAAACTTCTAACTCAGAGTTACAGATATCACAAGCTAAGAAAAGCATTCGGCAAATTCTTCAGATCTTATTCAGAACTTCTATCTAGATTTGGAAATATTTATGTATGTATCGAATGGAATTTCCCATCCTAATTTTTACGGTGATCTCGTATATAAACAAAGGAAAGTAAAAGGCTCCGATAACGTTATTTTATCATGTAATAAAATCAAACGTCTTCTGAATAGACAATATGACATTGAGATCATCAAAAAGACTATAGGTCCTGTATTTGGCCCCTCTACAGCCTTATGCAGACTTTTACTTGAAAGTTGCACGCTGACTAACAGGGCGGTGGGGACTATATGACAGGCCTTGTCCAAACCTCTTTCAGAGGAGACATGGTCCTGAACCTCGTCCCCTCTGACTGTTAGTCGGGACTCCTACAGATCTAGGGTCTTAGCTCGCTTTCAGACTGGCAGAGCACGGTTTATCATGTTGATGTCGCATATATTTTTATATCATTATGTGTTTTACAATAACTTACGTGTTTATATTTTTATGACCTCTCAATATGCGATACCTGTTGACCCTTGTTCTTTACATGGAGGATTATTTATAGATTTTTAAATGTACGTCCTTTGATTGTTCTGCTTTTACGGTGAGTGGGAAGGTGGGCCCGTAAACCGGTTAACCACACCATTTGTTTGGCTTTTGTCAAATTAAATGTCCGTCCTAAGTTGGTATCGTAATTGCACTACAATCAAATATTTTTGTAATGTGTTATATGTGTTAGTACATTATATTTATATTCATGTATTGTATAGCTCCATGGTGACTTCTATCACATAACTGAGCCAGTAACTCCTCTTTTTTTCTTTCAATACATGTTCTTTGAGTTTGGAATTTCTCTGATTTTTTATATTATTAGGTTAAGAGACAAAAGCTATATGAAGAACAACCTTTGCTTGCGCCCTTATATAGCCGAAAGTATTACCACGTGACCATTTATCCGGGACTATATTCACACTTATAGACATTACAATTCAACAATAGCACAATAAGAAGTTGTCCGTATTATGTCCGTAGCACTCATTATTCACAACAAAATGCAAAACATTAATTTTACGTTGTAGACATACACAAACAATAAAAGGACAAAAACTATTTGAGGCGCATTAATCACAGGCAAGACGTAAATTTAAAACATACTTTGGTTCTCTAGAAGAATCAAATTTACGATAATAATGTCCGCTCATATACATTTCAGACAATCGTTTTTATATATCAATGCATACTTAGAAACAATTACACAACATAAATACGCATTCTTAACACATCTCACATATTGTGCAAGTTATCAATGCCGCCGCCGAAAATATAAACATGCACAAACGTTTGTTGTAATTATATACTTAACCACTGAGCTGAGCATCACATCGGAACATATTTACATCATAGCTACAACATGTAGACTAAAAGTAAGTCATTTAATGATAATTTGACTTCATGTCATTTAATATTCTCCAAATCGCATGTTGTTTACACATCGATTTTACACATATACAGTAGCAATCGATTTGTCAGACGCGTGTTAGTGGCAGGTTCGAAGTTAGACTGGCATCCCATTAAATATATGTTCCTAAAGAATACACATACTGCTATTAACATATATATGGCGATTATAGAATAGTGCTTACATTGCAACAAAATTGATTTAGCTTAATAATAATATTAATGGAGAAGGGATACAAATACTGGGAAAATAGCTAAAAGTGATAATTATTAATTATGGATAAAGAGTAAAGAGACATTAACAACTATAGAATTACTCAAACAGTACATAGATTTCCCTTACCATTACAATTCCCCCTCTAAGTTCTCATGAATTACTTTTGACTACTGGCCTATCACTTATCTTCTTGGGATGTCAACACTAGTCTAAGCGGAATATGTTTACAAAGACGTATGACCTAGTCTGTGTCTCTATTTCTCGCTTGAGCTGCCGCTTCGAAATACCGCAAGTAGCTTATTATTTATTCATCTTTTTACACGCATTATCTTTTAAAATGTTGTAATTTCCTATGCGTTGTAAACTGAGACTCTTTCCCTTTGGTACCAACGACTAAGGCAGTGCCAGCATAGCGTACTTATCTAGCAAATCATCTTGGCTGGTTACACAATTACTAATGGTGGCTTCTAGATGCGAGGCAGTAAAAACCAGGCCTCTTCGCACAGCTTTGTCCAGCCCTTTGGGGGCCACTTGATGTTAACACTTCCTGTTTTCCTAATTTCTTCATCGCAGCTCCATTCTCTCCTTGCTATTGGAAACTGGGGCATGCCTCCCCATGATAAAAGGTTTACTGCTCTTGCTAACTCATATTCCTCTTTTTCCTTCACTGCCTCTTGACTACCTAGATGTTCCGCTTGCTGTTCTCTTTCCTGACTTTCTTTCTCTTGTTCTCTGTCCATTTCTTCTGTCTCTTTATCTCTTGTTTTATCCTGTTTTTTGTCTTTTCTATCATTTCTTGTGATTCTAATTCCTCTTTCTTTATCTCTTGTTTCATACTTTTTACTCTCCTTACGTTCTCTTTCTTTATCTCTCTTTTCTCGTGCTCTCTTCTGTTTCAGTTCTTCATTACTTTTCTTCATTTCTAGTATTTTCTCTTTGTGACTCTAATCGATTGCTTCTTCGTCGTTAGTTGTTATTGTTTTCATTTTCTTTGGTTCTGATGGCTTAAAAGTTATTAATCTCCTGTCGGATTCATAATCAATATTTTCCCTTGTATTATTCGTGGTATTATGTCTTCTTCACCTAATTTGAGGGTGTCAACAGAGGGGAGCCAAATCGGGTTCTCTTTTAGAAATCTGTTGTATCTTCTTGACGCTTTTGATTTGGGTTTCAATGACTCCTAAGTTTTTGGGATGCGGTCTTCTTGACTTCATTGAATTCTTTGCCCTCATACTGTTTGGCGATATGGGTAGATGTATCAGATTCAAATCAGCTTTAAGATGTCTTTATGCTTTCGTTTTGAACTTTGTATTCTCTTTTCCTTTTTATACTCCCGCAAACGAAGTGGGGGGTGGGGTGGGGGGGGAGGAGGGAGGGGGCGTAAATAGGTCCATCGGGGGGGGGGGGGGCGAAAATTTGTCCATCGTGTCCGGGCCATATCTTTTTATTGGGTGGATGGATCTAGATAATATTTCACAATATTGTTGCCCATAACCTAAGGGTGTGGCATAATCTTGACCCAAGGTCATAAGTCAAAGGTCAAGGTAACTGTGGACTTGGTTGTTAAAACAATGTTCCGGCCATATCTTTTTATTGGGTGGATAGATTTAGATAATATTTCACAGGACTGTTGCCCATGACCCAAAAATGTGTCATGACCTTGACCCAAGGTCATAGGTCAAAGGCCAAGGCCACTGTGGACTTAGTTATTAAAACGATGTCCTGGCCATATCTTTTTATTGGGTGGATGGAGTTAGATAATATTTCACAATATTGTTGGGCATGACCCAAGAGTGTGTCATGACCTTGAACCAAGGTCATAGGTCAAGGTGATAATAAACACAATAAGAAAAACTTTGTCCGCACCATAACTTCTCACCCAGTTCACAGATTTCAATAATATGTCACATAATTGTTGCTTAGGATCCAAGGGTGTGTGTAATGACCTTAAACCAAGGCCATAGGTCAAAGGTCAACGTCTTAATAGACACAATAAGTCAAACTTTGTTCGGGTCATAACTTCTCACACTGTGCACAGCTTTCAATAACATTAGGATCCAAGGGTGTCTCATGATTTTGAATAAAGGTCAAAAGTCAAGGTCATGATAGACACAATAAGTAAAACCTTGTCCGTTCCATAACTTCTTCCCCTGGGCATGGATTTCAATAATATTTCACAGAATTGTTGCTTAGGATCCAAGAATTTGTCACGATTTAAAACCAACTTCATAGGTCAAACGTCAAGGTTATAATGACACAATAAGTAAAACTTTGTCCGGGCCATAACTTCTTCCCCTGTTCACAAATTTCAGTAATATGTCATAGAATTGTTGCTAAAGATCCAAGGATGTGTCATGACCTTGAACCAAGGTCATAGGTCAAAGGTCAAGGCCATAATAAACACAATAAGAAAAACTTTGTCCTGACCATAACTTGTCACCCTGTGCACAGATTTCAATAATATTTCACGGAATAGTTGCTTTGGATCCCAGAGTGAGGGATGACCTTGAACCGCAGTCATAGGTAAGAGGTCAAAGTCACAATAAACACAATTGTTATAACCGTGTCCGGGCCATAACTTCTTCTCCTGTGTACAGATTTCAATAATATATCATAGACTTGTTGCTTAGGATCTAAGAGTGTGTCATGACCTTAAACCAAGGTCATAGGTCAAAGGTCAAGGTCACAATGGATAGAATGGGCAAAACCATGCTTTTATTGCTTATACCTTAAATTGTGCTTGTAAGTGGGACATCCATTACACTTATACCAGTGATGTATATTGAGATGAATTATTGCATGTTTCTACTTTGTTGCCGCGGTGGGTATTTGTCCTGTTAGGACTGCTCTAGTTTGTTTTGTTTTGTTTGTTTGTTTTTTGTTATTGTAAAGGTTTTGTTTTTTTACCCCTTGGTAATGAAGGAAACATGAATACAAAATGTAAACAAATTACGCATTCGGATTCTGAAAGGAAATGACTTACTTTATAAGTGTGTATTTTTGATGTTTCATGATAGACATTAGTTGTAATATACTTTAATTGAAATTTACATGGACATGCCTATTTTTAAAAATTAGTGTGTAATAGGTGGATCTTGTATGAATATTCGTATTCCCGAGTTTCAAGGACAAGCACCATTTGGTTCGAACCCGATCCAGACAAGCAGAACAAGCTCGTAGTAGTTAACAGTGTCTGTATAAGCAGTTTTTGCTACGTAGTCACGGCTTTTGGCGTTTGAACACTCCATAAACAACATAATGATAATAATAAAATTAAAAGAGTGCAGGTTAGCATAATAGATCAAGCGATAAAAGATACGATGTTTTATAAGAAAACCATCATTATTATACATGATATTCATGTCACGTGTAATAGCCAAAAGTACATTAACATGAAAAATAGTTAAGATAAGAAAAGACAATACGAAAGTAACCGGTATCACATGATTATGGCACCTACAACAATGTACCACAGTGAACATTCACGGATCCTGAAATTCATGGGTGAAACCAGGTGCCCGGGAGAAGTGAGTGTCTCCTGATAGGCTAGCCACACTCGCCGTGAATGCCCTTAAATACAAACGAAACAAATATAATTCAGCAGTGTATATATGCATGAATGTGAAATCTGTGTAGAGAGTGCCACATTCATACAACATCAGGTCAAACACTCGGAGGGGAATTATTTTACGAGCTCCACACTGCAAAGGGAATACGTGTGACGTTAATGTAAAATACGAAAGTAACTGGTGTCACACGACTCTGCCACTAGTAATAATATACCACATTAGACATTCACGGACCCCTGGATTTCAAAGGTGAGACCAAGTGGAGGAAAGTGTCTCCTGTTTGGCTAGTCACAGCCATCGTGAATGCCCTTACATACAGACGAATAATAATATAATTCAGCAGTGTATATATACATGAATGTGAACTCTGTTTAGAAAGTGCCACATAACACCAGGAAAAAAGGTATAAAAACACTCAAGTCAAACCCTCCACGGGGACTTTTTTACGAGCTCCACACTAAAAAGAGAATGAGTGTGACGTTGATCTTAAGCATATTGCTGTATTCCTGGAATCGAATGGCGTTCTTCTTGAACCAAGCATTTTACCACGACTCCAAGTTCAGCTGCTCCGAGATGTATCTACAGTTTCAGGCTCCTCAAGCTTTCATTGTATCCGCCACTGTAAGTAGTACGGAGTGCCCTACTTTTTAAGCGTCTGCTGATCTGGTCGAACAATACAATAGCCTCACAAGAGCATATTATCTGGACCTTGTTCTCTAAACATGTATCCTTGTTTTACTGATCCCCCACAAAGCATTCAATTATTAATTATCAATTATCAATTAGGATGAAGTCCACCATTTCTGATTTATTATTATGGGGTTTTTTCTTTAGTATTTTTTGGTTTATTTGTATTTGGTGCTGACCTAGACCAGTTTCTGTGGTTGGATTATATATATAAGACACTACAAGGCACCCTATATTTCACTTATATTCGTTCCCCGTCTGCCTTGTTAGCTGCTGTAGTGTCTTTGTGCTTTATATGTTTGTCTAATTTGTCTTTATTTTCTACAGGTAATTCTTCGGAAAACCAATGTCCATAGTACTCTCAGGTGTTTCACTGATTCTATTTGTGCTTTACATGTAGAACAGGTATGCACATTATATATATGAGCCACAGAGATTTTAACCACATTCTATAAAGTTCTCAACCTAGACTTCCTGACAAGTCAAACTTTCTTGTCAGCAATGAACGGTTAACAATGTATGGCCATACACAGATGAAGGTTTTCCTGCATCACATACACGTCAACATAACACAACAACAAGAAGCTATCATGGTTGACATAGTACCAGACGCAATCATGGGAAAAGATTTTCTTCTGGAAAATGTAAAAAGAAAATTCTTTTGCAAACTACATGTACGAACTGATAACAAAAGAGGCACACGCTATTTGATTGTAAGTGAAACTTTAAATGGCAGTACCAATCCCCTGCCAAGTAGTATATGCCTCTCAATTACCCTTAAATGGCAGTACCAATCCCCTGCCAAGTAGTCTATGCCTCTCAATTACCCTTAAATGGTAGTACCAATCCCCTGCCAAGCAGTCTATGCCTCTCAATTACCCTTAAATGGCAGTACCAATCCCCTGCCAAGTAGTCTATGCCTCTCAATTACCCTTCTAGAGAGCCGGTGTTTATCTCTCCTTGCTTGGTCAAATGAAATCCCACCTAGAGCTCCTCTACAAATTCGTTAAATTCATAACTGATGTAGTTGACATTGAAGATGACACCAAGGTCTCTTGTGACCAGCTCAAACAGTAAAAGTTGTTGAATAAATCTGCTTTATCCTTCACATAACTCTTTTCCATGATACAAGAATTTATGACATTGACTCAAAGTCATATTTCCTAGGTCAAGGTCAGTTTCCAAACATTTATTTCGTCATCCAGAAAAGATAACACTTGTGTTCCCTCCAGAATACACATCTCAACTAATGAAATGATTTAATATTAAAAGGTACATTATATGATTAACCATGCTGATATACATTATATGACATTAGCCAAAGTATTACAACTACTGCCAGTATTGGTGCCTGTGTCCGAGCATGCTGATTGCTTCCGTACGTTTCTAAACCATTTATTTGTTCAGATTTTCTTGCAAATTTACCATTCCTGTCACATAGGTCTATATGTGACCTGAAGACTGATCGTCAAATACCCAAAATCGCATATTTGGGGACAATTTTTCATTATGATGTCATAAATAAATGACCTGCCAGCCGAGCATGAATTTAACCGTGACGTCACAAGTAATGGGTGTGGTTAAACTTGAATTCTGCGATCACCTACTTTGTCGTCTGGCTACGCAGCAAGAGTAAACAGACAAACCGGGAGCAACATTCAATGGGTAGAAAGAAAAACCTAAAAAAAAACTATAATGACATGCACCAACAAGCTGTGCGATCGTACTATATGTAGCCTCGTTTAAAGAAAATAATACATATTTATGATATATCTATATGCATTACTGAAAATAACCAACCGTAAAATCTCTCATTATACAGTTCTACTTTCCCTCATCAATCAAATTTTTAGCTGTTACAAGACGTTCATTTTTGTACTGTAGTGTCACCGCCAGTATTCTACATGTTCTTCTGCAACCAAACACACTCATCATAGACAGCCAAGGATTAACGATCCTGACTTACTTCTGATAATATACTGGGCAGACTCGCTATCTAAGGTTTCATCTCTTCAATATAAAAATGTTATTTACGAAATTTTGAATTTTAAATGAACACTAATTTATATAAATCATGTTAATGATTAAATTGTTTATCGTCACTCATTTTATGCATTCTTCTTAATTTCTGTGCATTTTTTCCATGTTAAATCAGTTTTCATGATAGGCCCTTCAGAATATTAAACGCACCAAATTGATGCCTATAAATTAATAGAATGACTGTATAATCGCATATTAATTTTTTATCTTAATCTATTCTTAAGCACATGGTAAAATCTAGAATATAAACAACTACAGTAAAACTAAAAAATGTTATGGCAAACACATCTGATAATAAAGGCTTAACAAAATCCACTATCTATGAATTCATGTAGATCTTCAAAAAAGTATTTCAAACATATCATATTCTAAATATACAATTCCTCTTTCTATGAATCCATTTCGAAAAGAAATATTTCAAACATGTTATAGATTTACAAACACGTCTGTTTTCGCTTCTGGCAGGTAACCTAACTTCACTACTTCTATACTACGGATATGGTAAATGATTTCCGAAAACAGCATATTGTAAAATCTTGTAAGAGAGATCTGTTCTATTAATTTCTTTTAGAACTCTCATCAGGTAAGTGAATGCGTTCAAAGAAGATACTGCTTTCATATTTGAAAACCTTGCACCCACAATACTCTGATAATCAGCAATGTTCCTATTAGGACGTAGTGCGATATTCATTGCCCGTAGGAAAGGTTCCAGGCTGTCTGCTCCATGCTGCAAATGTTGACAAAGTCGATCAAGTCCCATCTTTTCTACTGCAACATCGGCAATCTCTTTTTCATTACAATTTTTTACTGTGTCTGTAAGATATAATCAGTATTCTAGAATGAAAACGTATTTCGGGAGTGGAAACGAACATAACAGCAATCTAAAGAGATACATCTGATACATGGTGTGTCTTCTTTTTTCTTTTTTTTTTTAATATTTAACTGAGTTGCGCTTTGTAGTTACTATGCAAATCCAGGACTTTAAAAGACGGTTTTGATCATCTGGTCAAAAGTGTTTAGAATAACGATACAACGTGTATGCTGAAAGACGATCAAAATAAAGGTTTACTTTAAATACTGATATTAAAATCTGAGATTGAATAAAAATAACTAAAAGAGTCATGCTCAATAACAAATAAACTCATAAAACATGAAAGGCTACTTCTTATTTCTAGAAGTGGCTGTTGTGAATCTTTAATAATGTTCGCCTCATCTGGTGATAGCAGATACTGTTCTGTCCTATTCCTGTTGTTTCAATATATTACCTTAAAACAGTGTTTATATTGTGTAGACATCAGTAATTGGTGCAAACACTACAGGAAAATGTACAGTGAGGTGCAGTCCTAACATAACATTATGTTAACGTCGCGTTAACGTGAAGTTTGCTTTCCTCGTGCGCTCAGGACTGCTGAGCACACGCGTTTGCGTTAACGCAGATTTCCTCGTGAACTTAATTTCGAGACCGCGTTAACGTGCTTGACTGCCGCGTTTACGCGCTTGGCTGCCGCGTGAACGTGCTTGACAGCCACGTTCGCTTGCTTATAACTTAAAACTTACATTAACATGTAGATAGAGAAGGATTTGAAGGAGAATCGATATATACATTGTATATTAAAATATAAATACATATTACTGTGTGCATGTAGGTAAATATTTGGAACTAGATAAAACTCTTACGAGTTAAGGGATAAATTTTTAAAATGTTGAATACAATTTCCGAACATTGAATATAATGAAATTTATTCTTATTTTAGGATAATAATAATAATAAGAAAATAAATAAAAATAATAATAATAATGATAATCATGGTATTCATATATTATGAAAAATATCTAAATTTAAAAAACCCAATAATATATATAATAAGAATAAATACATAAATAAATTATAAATAATTAAGAAACAAGAAATAAATACATAATTTAATTAAATAAAAATAAATAAATAAAATAGAATTAGAATGTAATTATGCTAGATTCTTTATAGTATAAACTGACGAAGTTTTTATAAATACCTTAGTGCATGTCTGTGCGGTAATTTCCAATTCATATTACATACGAATCCTGTAATGCGAGGTGTCATTTTAACATTATATTTAATACACGTATATATGGCCATATTTGCGGTAATTTAATTAGATCCCTTTCATTTCCTCCAGCCGTACCACTGCATAGAGAATTACAAATGTAGGCATGTGAACGCGCGACTGGACCGAGCGCACGCGGAAATAAATCGCGTTAACGCGAATTTCCTACCGCTTTAACGCAAGGAGCGCACCCGCGTCCGGTCGAGCAGCCCTAGCACGTGTGCTAAAGCAGTCCTCGTGACCGCTTTTCGCGTTAACGTGCATGTTATGTTAGGACTGCACCCATCTGTACTGGAGAAGAATGCACTTCTCACAATAATACGGTTTCAGTCAAAAGATATAATTTTGGTATCGGACCTTGATAATTTACTTCCTGTACGTTTTAGTGATAGTCTGTGCAGCGGTTGCCAAAAAGTAGTCAAACTGTGTCAGTCAATGAGGGTCTTAGGCAGACATCTTGTATGACTGATCTCGTCAAAAGATACAAGTTTGGTAGAAGAACTTGAGTACTTGTACCTTGTACGATTAGATGGAATTCTATGAAGCTATTGATGAAAAGAAGGTGAAAAGGTGTCAGCCAATCAAAGACCTTGGCGACCATCTGGGATGATGGATCGGGTCGAAACACACAAATCTGGTAGGGTACCTTGATTACTTACTTCTTGTTAGGTCTGGTGAAATTTTATGAAGTGGTTGTGGAGAAGAGGTGAAAATGTGTCAACCAATCAGGGTCCATGGCGGCTATCTTGGATTACGAATTGAGTTGAAAAAACAAACTTGGTAGAGGGCCTCCAGTACTTAGTTTCTGTGAGATTTGGTGAAATTCTGCAAATCGGTTGCAGAGGAAAAGTGGACTATGTTAAAAAGTTTACGACAGACGACGGATGCGGAACGACGGACGACGCGCCATGACAATAGCTCATTTGAGCCTTTGGCTCAGGTGAGCTTAAAAAGGAGTCTTTTCCTGATAAGATATATAAGGTCAGTTTATCGACTCTTTCGTAACATTTTCATTTAGCATTAAGGGTCAGTCTGTCGACTCTTCGATAATATATATTAGGACTAAAGACACTTGTAGTTCACCTGTTCGCTTTCCATATATCTGTTTGGTATCTACTATAGCCCAAGTAAATGCTCCTTTTCCTGCTCTGCAGAGACTAATTAATGCCATGGATTTACCATCATTTGCTTCTAATGCAGTTTTGTCTGTTATTTGTGCGATGAAAATACATTGGCTTTCTTCTAGATATCTGAACATCAGCTGAGCATTCGTTTTACCAATCAAAGTCATATTTCCAACAATGTCCAACGACACGTTACTACCATTTCTTATAATTGCAGAAGAAGGGTTTGCAATATGAGAAAATATAGTCCAACCGTTTGCCTTTAAATCTGATTCCCTTTGGACACGACTGTCTGTTGTATCCTCAATGCAATCAAATCGTACTTGTACAGGTTTGTCTGCTTCATCTTGCAATCGATAAGAAAACGAAAAGTCACAAAGTGATGCAAGTCCTAAATAAATCATAATTTTGTCTTTCATTGATATTTTTTGGGGATCGATATGATTTATTTGTGATACCGCTACTTGTGCAGCGCACATGTTTGCATCGGATGATTCGTCATCGTCACAATTTGATGACGTTGCAACATTTGATGATGATGCCGCTGCAGCTTCGTTGGCCACAGTGGATGATTCTTTGTCGGAATAAGTTGCATCTTTTTCCACGCACACTATGCTGTAAAATTATTTAATATCATCTGTAAATAATCGTATTATTGTACTCAAAAGCTAAATATATAGGATATATATTTATGTAAAATGTGAAAGGAACTGGTTCTGTGAATGTGGTACTTGCAACTACAGGTTCAAAGTGGCATTCTTGATCAAACATTCTCCTGTTTGGCTGACCAAATCCACTATCAATGTAGAAAATATTACAGACGACGCAAAAAATATTGAATAACTTCAAGTATGGGGGACCACTCCTGAATACGGAATACTACGGAACAGCAGAACAATAACATGATACCAAATCAATATGAAATCAAAATCTCTTTTGTGATGTTTATCACATTATGGTTGAATATCTGACAACAATGTTCCTTATTAACCACCATAACAAAAGCGGTATAAAATCATATTACAAAAAAAAACACCATGCTACAACAAATATTAGGACTTAATCCATGCGATTATATTTTCCATATTACCACTGGATAAAGTAAATACGAAAATAACTGCTTTATTGTCATTGTATAACTAGCAACAACGTATCACGATGGACATTCAATGAAATCTGGTAAAAAGAAATGAGACAGGAAGCCTGCGAAGGTAAAACGACTGCTGTGTTGCAAGCCACATCAGCCATCAATACTTGAAACACACAAATGGTTCTTAAATAGTTCCACTCTGCATAGTTATGATGAATGAGGAAAAAAAACTTTAAGAGAAGTATGATGTTTACATTAAATGACCAAATATTTGCAGAAAGAAAATACTTTTCGTTATTTATGAGACATAAAGGTGTATTACCCTTTTGTGCAATCTGTTATTTCTATATGTATCTTCATTTTATCAATTTTTGGTTGTGTTGTCATTTGTTCAACCGAATCCTCGGCTACCATGTATATAATGGTTTCTTGTCTCGACTTTCCATTGCTCAAAATTGGTATAACCACAGTTACGGGAATTTTAAAGTTATCTTTCCCTTTTCTCTCAATTTTTACCATATGCGATATGTCTAGTCCACCAAAGACTGTTGGATTTTCCTTTTTGTACATGTCCTTGCGATGATCATCTGTAGGAATCAACTTTAAAAGAAAACATACAATAACAAGAGAAGTTCTTAACTTGCAAATCAGGCCCGTCGAATATATTTTTAAGGTAGCCATTGTCTACAAAAGGCAAAACAACACTTATAACAAAATAACACGTATTACATTTGTGAAAAGGGGCCAAATGTGAAACAAAATTATCTTCTGATGTGCCTCTTTCTAGAATGATTGATAATATTCTGGAATGTGACTAAATGATTTGTTCAGTGAACACCAAATATGACTTTGTATACCAGTTATGTACTTTCGTATGTACAATTAGGAAACCAAACACTCTTGATTTTGACATGTTTCTTGAGAACTGCTGTGACGGGTGATGCATGCAGACAGGAGACGCTTACTCTCCCCGGGCACCTGGTTTCATCTCGGAATTTTCAGTATTTATTCAGTTCACAACAGTTCCTTTTTGAAACTAACACAATTTTGTATCTGTCCTTGGACTTTGAGAATGATTAACGGTTTGGTACTTCTTCGGTATTGACTTCGTCAGTTCCACCTCATAATCTCAGCACGGAGGAAAATGTTCTGTATACTGATATGAAACTTCGTATGTAGGACATCATTTCAAACGTATAAACATTACATTATCTCAAAGTAGCCATAAAAATAGCTTTTCGTTTCAACTTTACATACAGACACATCGATTTTGTCGATTAACAACCCTGTATTTAAGGATCACCTCAACACCATATATCCAAAAGAACTCGAGATAAAAGATAAAACAGAGAGTGCAACTTCTGCTTCATACCTCGATATACTCCTATCAATTAGTGACGATGGTTCATAAGTAATCTCTCTCTATGACAAACGTGACGATTTATTTTCATTATTACTAACTTGCCTTTTCTGAGTGGCAACATACCTTCCTCTCCCATATATGGCGTCTTCATTTCACAACTTATACGCTATGCGTTTGAAATTGTCCCTGAGGAAGTTCTATGGTCGATATAGGGATCTAGTGCAATTTCAGATTCCTCTTTCAAGAATGTTAATCGATATTTTGGGACCTGACCATACAAAATAACCAAATACTTGATTTTACATAATACGTTTTGTCTGAATATGACACTATACATGATATTGTCTTTTAATCAATGGACTATGAGATATGTTTTACTCTTCGGTACTTCTTCCCTTTTTGCTTACTTAAGAAATTAAACCCCCCCCCCCCAATTTTTGTTGTTGTTGATTGCAGTATCAACCTAAAACTGGGGCGGAAAACTGCTTCGCACACTTATGCAAAAGTTTTCCGTCCAAGTGTTAGGTTCAAAACTCATTCAACATAAATTAATTTTACGATTCATTTCTTATCAATATATTTGGCTTATATATGGAAACACAAAATAAAAATGTGTCAAATTTAATTAAATGTAATTAATTATGGCACTTCATTACTATTTTGTCCCTGTGTCGTGTTATATTCAGACAAATGTGAACCCTAATTACATGGACGTGAGACCAGATGCCCGGAGATGTAAGCGTCCCCGTTTGCATGCAACACCCATCGCAAAAAAACCCTGTAATAACTTTTCAATTCGAGAAAATAATACATGAAGGAGAAAAGAACAGATTATTGCAAAATACTGAAAATCCGGCGTCGGACATGCACGTGAACAAATGACTGCATTTAAACATATTATGTCAATTCAAGTGTAGTCAAAATGTTAAGATGGTTAGTTTATATGGTCAGATTCCAAAATGTCGATAACATTCTTGAAGGGGAATCTCAATTTTAATTTTATAAGAATAATCGCCACAGACATACCGTAAATATAAACAAATATACAATAGGGAATATGTGGAAAATGTCGACAACGTATATGATAACATAACCTTGTAGGAATATAAATGACCAAAAGTAGTAACTTTATTACTGACACATGGTATACAGATATATCCTATAAGAGAAGATAGAGGACATCTGACCAGGCTGTATGATACAAAATATACCATCGAAATCTTTATTTATCTAATAATAATTAGTAGTAGTAGTATTTATTATATAAACCTTTGTATACCTTATATTTGACTGTTTCTTTTTGAGGAACACATCCGGAAGGAAATTTGATTTCGTAACCAGTATCTTCAATGTGGACGTTTTCAAGACCATCTTTGCTGAGATCAATGGAATCTCCAGGAAAGGTGCAGAACACGATGAAATTTTCGATTGTATCCACTTCCACTAGCCAAAGGCCTTTCTGTGGTAAATTAATGTAGAGATTTACCCTTATTGACGGAGCTAACCCTGATATACTAAGTTAAAAAAGAATAATTGAAACATTGAGAAGTTAATAAACATGTGTATATATACAGTAACCAAGTTTGGTAACGTTAGCATAATAAAATAACCATATAACATCCGAAGAAATATACTGAGAATCATACTGTGAGTCATTATTTATGCTTTACCTCGAACCTCATCTCAGTGGGTTTAACGTCATCCTTTGATGACAGCCCTCTATAAAACACCTTTATGAGTCTTCTGTCATATCCGATTTTCAGTCGCATAAACAGTGTTCTGACGCTGGACAATTTCACTTCATGTTTCACAGTAAATCTACATATCAATTTATCGCCAGCATACATCACCGATTCCGAGGTCGGTGCATATTGAAGAAATATATCAATATCAGTTTCTAATTTACTTTCGTCAATCTTCAAGCGGACTCCTTGTGCAATAAACATTTGTCTTGGTGCACACCTGATCAGCAAATAAGGAAAATATATATATTGTATATTGTACCATAGATAATGTAATTCTGAGTTGTTGAAAGCGAGTCGTCTATAAGTTGCAGTAATTGATAAATCAGTATGTTAGCGATAGTTAACTACCAATCTAAGAATAAAGACACATATAATTCATTGGAAAATATCAACTTATTGACGGAAAAGTAATGATGTTATTCATCGCGAAAGATTATTATACTTCTCCATGTATTTAGTATGGACTTGGTTCTTCAAATATAATGATATTTATAACAACTTACATTGTGTTGCCGATTGTAAAACAGCATGCTGCATTGTAAGAAAACATTTGTGTCCAATATAACGCATATTTCAACGTGTTCTTCGAGCTGAGAAAAGCAGATACCAGATGAGATTTCAAAATTTTAAATGATTTAGAAAAACAGAAATGGACTATTTTTTATTCATCTTAAAATGTAAATTTTTAGCAAGATATGTATACTGTTTATTCTTCAGACTCATTCTAAACCTAGTTCCATATGTGGTGACATCAGGTGGTATTATCTGCTGCTATGACCACCAAAGGTCGATCGATCCTCAATTAATCCATGTCATATGGTTGTGGTTGGATGTGAGAAAAAAAAATAACCAGTTTCACAAAATTCATGCCCATTATTCTATAAGAAACTAATAATAACGATAAGGATAATACAAAGATATAACAAACAGTATGCCATCGGTCTAAGCTGTATAACAAAATCGGAATGGACATGTAAAGCAAAATGCAGAAAGGTAACATCACACATAAATATATAAAACATAAATACACATGAGATGTATATGTACGTATTTCCTGCCTATAGTCCCTCTTGTCATAATGTCTAACTCGAATTTTATCACTGAAAAAGTTAAAGCTATGAGTTATGATGTAAAGATGATGGATAAATCCAAACCATAACTCCAAAATCATGAAACCAGACGACATACAAAATCAGTGAAAATGAAAACCAAATGGAAAATAACAAAATATGTCTACTTGAAGAGCATATGTGAACCCCTATGATGGAGTGAGATCAGGTGCCCGGGAAGAGTGAGCATCTCCTGCTTGCTAGCAACACCCGTCACATATACCCAGTAGAAAGAGTCAAATCGTGTAAATTCCATATATATGGAGAGGTCGAAGTAGAAAACCTTCTAGTATAGAAGATGTCAAATCTGTGTAAAATGATCGGAATCGGTCTCAGTCCAGAATATCATTTAAAAGTCTGGATAACGAGATATCATATGGAGTAATAAGAGTCTCGTAACGACCATAGCACTCCCTAGTCTAGCACATATATAACCTCGGTTGAGTAGCTTATTTGAAAAATAACGTATTAACTGAGATATGAATACGCCGTATGCGGGCGATGATGAAATGTTGCTACTTATGAAAGGAAAATTTGTGATAGCGAAATTGAAATCGTCACGTTTGTCATAGAGTGAAGTGTTCAATTGATCATTAATGTCGAAAGACAACATAATATTGATATAACTATACATTTGGCTAGAATACCACATAAGCCTATACATGTATCTCTTACGTTTACAATAAATCCAAAGATGCTAACATGTCAAATACAAAATCTGGAAAAACATTTCTAAGTGATATCGAAATAGTACAAATTACTTACATAGCAGTCACTTCTTTATCATGTGCATTTTTAATCTCACATACGGTTTTTCTTCCTTCTACGTGATCTACATACCATGTTTGGAACTGTTCGTAGCATACTGCTAATGTGACTGAATCACTGAAATTAAAGAATGATAACAGTCCCGTGTACGTTGCAGATACTGCATTCAAGTAAGAAACCTAGTTTAATTAAGACACTTCAAACATTTTATAAATTTCGCATGATCAAAGATATCTTCATTTCAAATCCACTTGATTACTTAAAATATATACTATCTTACCACACTGATCGTAACATATATGTCTCGAGGTGAGAGAATGTGTAGAACATATCCATCAATGCCTTGTATTTCCCAATTTCATGTTGCCATAAGCTGAAAGCATACAGTCTTACAATGCACGCACATAACCCCCACAAACACATAAATAAAAAACAAATAAATAAAAAAAGAACACAGACATACAGCAAATAAACAAAACGTAAAACTGAATGTTGGCCCTATTACGTTAAACACTTATTTCTAAAACAGCTTAAATGTAACATATTCTCATCATTTTATAAGATGCTTGGGTAAATGATTGTGCTTGATATTGATTTTCGCTTCTTGCAAGATTAGATCTTTATGTAGTTTTACATATACTGAATGCGAACTGGAATTTTCATTGTCAATAAGTAACTGGGCCGTAAAACTTTGTTTTCTGATACTTAAAAGAATCTTCTGTATGAATATTATATAAAATAATTATTGTAATAGTGACGTAATCATTTTATGTTAAAGACTGAAGGTAGCAAAGAAGATGGAAATGTATCCAAGAAAGCGAATAAATAGATAAAACATTAAGAATGTAGATTTGGAATATATTCATTAATTTCATACTGTTCTGACAATTCACACTGCTCTTGCTTATGGATAACTTATAACAAGATAATATAATTTCAATAGATACTAGTATCGTGACGCTTAAATATCTAATTCAGATTCTTTTTTGTCAGTATGTATTTTTATTATGAAGTGAAGATTAACATATGTTTAGACATATTGCAGAAACTACATTCTAAAGTCATATTCATTCACAACACTTGTCTTCATATTATCGCCAAGCCATTTTATCGCTATTTTGTGTATTTTCCTTTTTTTCACATTTTAATTATTAGAATTATATGGCCAAATGCAAAACTTATTCTTCTATCACATTATGCCAATATGTGTGCTGCCCAAACGACTAGTGTTCGATTCCCAGATTGCGGCATTATATTTGAGAGGTTGGTTAAATCCTGCTTCTATGTTGCCATATAACTGAAAAAATTGTTGAAAGCGACGTAAAACACCAATCAACCAACCAACTAACTAATATGATTGAGTCCTGATAAAAAAAAAATAGGCGACACCCTCCGCTTATGACGATTAGGGCGCCTGTAGATAGGGTGAGTTGCTTTCATCCCATAATAAATATTAAATATCTATTAAGCATTCACTTGATTACTTCATTATTCGTGTTTCTGTTTATTTACTTAAATGGGTAGGTGCGACAGTTTGTTTCCTGATTCTCGAGACTGAGCCTTTAATCATGAGAAATAAATTGTTTATTATTAAATCAAAAAGCTTAAGTCTATAAGTGAGTCAACAACAAAAATATTCTTTATTCTCGATAACTGCGAGAGAAAAAAGATATCTTACTCTGCTCTATGTTTAAAGTCACGGTCATGTACAACAAATAGATAAGAACACGTAAAAAGACTGAGGTTCAATTTCAATGAAATTTCACACTCATTTGTTATTTGTTTTTCTTATGCAATATTTGAAAATTTCATCTTCCTAAATAAGCGATATTTTACCTGTCCAGTTTTAGAGAGATTCAAAAAGGTGATTTGTTTGCCTTTTAAACGAGCTCTCCTGCCTTTTAAATATCATGGTGATGTATAATAACGCTAATGCTACTTGACTGAGCATACTCAGTCATGGTTAAGGGATCATTCAAATAAGAATAACTTGAATCAACAACTAGTGCACAACTGTTTTTGCCAATTATTTTCCTCTTCTATTTAATTAAACAGAATCAATTATCTTTCGTCATTTCGTCATGTGATTAACATTATTATTAAAATTTTATTTTTATCTGAGAAAGGTTCATTGACGCACCATCTGTGCGACAAAGCATAAATGCTTGTCATTAACTGTTCTGTAAAATAATGTTTATTGACAACAGTATGCACTTTAGGTATAAAAACGCACTTCTCTGATTCACTAGAATATTTTACAGCATGTCTCAGTGGTGTGCATGCATAATTGAGCCATGTTAATGAGGAATTTGCAGCATCCATCAATGGTTTCAGAGCTAAAGAGGTCCTACAATACGAGAAAAAGTCTTTAATTCAAAGATATTATATATGAAGTATGATATCCGTATAAATCATGATAAAGTGTTAACACTAATAAAAATAATTTGTTATAAGTTGGGATGCACGACTGTCGATATGAAATATTTTAGCATTCAAGTCATTGTCATCCCATCAGATTTAAAGGAGTCACTACTAAATGAAGGAACACTCCCACCCCATTTTACTTTATTAAGTTCCAATATCTTCACTGAAAATCTCTGACGATACTGACAAAATCCGAAATTAACACTGAAACCTGATGAGGAGGAGAAACACAAAAAAAACAACGATGACATCTGCACTGCTAAATTGTTATTAACGATGATGTTTAGGCCATGGCGGACAATTTAGGTAGCCAAGTAAATACGTCCCTAAACCGTGTTCATAACATATAAGAATATGCATTGTGATTAATAAAGCAGTTTACAATTACAGTTTCTTAGCATTCCGGCAGTTTCAGGAAAATGAAAAACTCTTTTATTTTATTTATATATTTAAGTTTACAGTATGTGCGTGTGTGTGTTTAAAACAAACCTGTGGATTTTCTCAATCACCTTTCATTCATCAATTTCTTTTACTGATCACAACTTTATGACTGTATGTGTCCTCCTTACAAGTGTGAAGTTGATGACCACATCTTTATGACTGCCTGTGTTTTTCTTATAGGCGGTCAATATTATTTCAATAGAGAGATTTAAATATTATGTTGTATAGTGAGTAAAAAACGAAGAAGTACCGAAGGGAAAACCATATCTCATAGTCCATGGAATAAAGGGGAAAATATCGTGTGAAGTGTCATATTCAGACAAATGCGAACCCCAATAAAACAGGTGAGATCGGGAGGAGTAAGCGTCCCCTGGTTGCATGCAACACCCGTCGCAAAAGTCCTGCAACAACCTTTCAAGTCGAGGAGGTAAATACATAAATATACACGCAAGTATGACAGGAACACCACATTACCATCTAAAATGTTTACTTTTCAGTAAAGTTTAACAATAGAAAACAAACCTGATCTCACTGAATGCCAAGTCGCTGTTATATATACCCAATAGCTTTGACGTTAGATTTTGACAAAACTGTAAACATATAGTTTGTATTCCTTGTTTACACCTGTAAATGAGTTGTCAAAAATGAATTAAATTAAGATTATATGTGTAATATATGTAATAAAAAACCCCAATTCACTTCAATGATTAACGTAAAACTAAATGCAGAGCAGGGTGTAGTTAATTATTGTTGATTGGCTCTTTGTCATATATGTCTGTGTATGCTGATGCACTTGTTGAATTGCTTTGGATAGATTTTGCAATGTGAACAAGTCCAATCTTTTCCCTTTTCTCTTTTAAAATAGGGATTAATGTTGGACTAAATTGATATTTTGAATATCTGAGTATCTTTCTCAGAGGGAGCAAAATACCAAGCTGGAACTAGTTTCAAGTCTGCTTGCCAGGTAAATCTATTAAGTCGTTAAGATCGTTGAAATAAATATAGAACATATATACCTTTTAATTTTGTGAACAATCTCACCGAAAATCTAAATTCTAGAAATATAATTTTAGGTATGTAAAATGTCGAAACTTGTAGAGTAGAGGACATCTGTTCTGTTTACAAACAACATCATCAGTGTTGAAGTGTTTTTAAACTGAACGCATTTACCGTCTTTATTATTCAAAATACTAGCTAGTGGTAAGAACTTTTAATTGTATATACCGAATAACATGATTCACATGAATTTTGTAATTAATATGCAAAGAAGAAACATAAATGGATGATGACATTATTATAACATAAATTCTTGAAATTCTGGCGTCTTACTTGACGAAACTTGCCGACCAAATTAACACATACCAATGTCACATAGATATTCGTGTCTAATACAATTGCAGTACAGACTTAGGTCCGTCAAATTAAGTTTCAATTTTCATTCATGTGATGTGGTACCTGTAAATGGAGCCTAAATCTAAAAATTCCTTCAATTAAGGAACACAATTTAAAGATTTTAGATAATCCTCCAGACAGCATCCACACCTGGTTAATCAAGTTGAGAGATAAAACAGTATTAATACAAAAAGTACAATAAATTATAATAATAATAATAATAATAATAATAATAATAATAATAAGTAAAATAAAGTGGCAGCATTAGCTTTTTCTGCCTGTCTGAAAAAGAACTAAGTTGCCTGATCTGTAGATGTTTCGAGTAAGTCAAAGAAGACAAGGTCCTGGATCCTAACTCCTTTCAAAAAATTTTATGTTTATACAAGGTTTGTCATGGATTCCCTATCACCCTGTAATTCAGGGTGCACGCTTAATGAAGACTGTGCACACGGCTGCAGAGGATTCAATACAATAGTCATGAAAAATTTGAGATCCAAATCAGGCCATATCCAATCTTTAAACTAAAACATATGTTGCATACTTTCAAGAAAAGCTATTCATCAATTTCCCCTTGGTAGATTACTAGTATAAGCTGTTGAAATAATGAATTTCGGTTTGAATTCTTCAATGGTTTTGGTAGACTAAATGAACAAGCAAAGAGTAGAAATCACATCCAACAGCTAGAATAAATATTACAGCATACATACGTTATAATTTTGTGCACCAGATGCGCTTTTCGACAACTTATGTCTCTTCAGTAATACTCATGGTCAAATTATCGGTATTCTAAGAATATATAAATAAAGAGCAGAGCAAACATTCCAAGTAACCGAAAAAATGAGCCAACAAATTAGTCTAAGCACAGAGCTATGCATGTGTGATACTTTTAGATTTAGGGCGATTTACAAAATTTAATGACTAAAAATATATTTTATGTCAGTACAAAAGCACTCAAAACTATACTTATGATGCCCTTGTATTTAATATTTAGTATTTCGTTTATGCAAACTGATGGTTTCTTTTAATAATAGAATTATAATCACAGTACCTTTTCACGTCCGTAGCCTTTTGTTTATCAAACGCATTGTCATCACGAAAGATCGCCTCCACCATATCATGTTCGAGAAACATGTGCAACAGGTTCGTAACTGCCGAGCAAAACATGTTACTCTTTTCTGTTAAATCTTTCATATCTTTTGGAATATCTTTCCGCTTTCGAATATCAAATTTTCCACTGGAATTAAGGTTGAATAAAGTGAATTTACTTTTTTAATGTTTTTTTTTTTCATATTGTGCCAATTTCATCATTATTATAATGACTGACTTAAACACTATCAAAAGAAAATGTAAACTTCAATCAGAACGTTCAGACATCGAGATCTAGAACTGCAGGACTGACGTTTTGATTAAAATATCATGGCGTTAGACACAATATATCATCAAACGCCAAAATATCAACAGGAAACGTTGTTATTTTCCCTAAAACTTTCAGTCCCACAGTCAAAGATCTTTAAATAAAATTTGTAAAAAAAAAAAAAAGGTTTCAACGTAATGATATTAGTGAAAAATCCACAAACAAATGTATGGTCATGTGATATATAATGAACATATATGCAACAGTTTCAAAACATCGTCCTTCCACATTATATTCATCTAGTATTTATTGAATGTAGAAAGACCACAATGTGATTCCGTCAGCCGTAATTGCACAGGATAATTTTGAACCAAAATTGCTAATGTTTCAAAAGTATTGGCGCACAAACAGCTAATAGCACGAACCTCATATAGAACATCTCTCACGCATTAGACATACTTTGCGAAGAAAGAAAGCAATAGCTGGTAGGGTATAAAAAGAGGATTTTTAAATTTACTTATTTATTCAAGTGGCGAAACTTATAAAGTATATAGTGAATAAAAATTTGGAATTTAATGCATGTTCAGAATTTCGATCTTTTCTTGTCTAGTTTTTCTTCACATTATGTAAGAATGTGCAATTGTAATTCACAACCAGTCCGTACAATCACAGTCCATATCGAACTGCATTGACTCTCTCTATCTCTCTCTCTCTCTCTCTATCTATCTATTTATCTATCTCTCTCTCCCAAAGAGTAATAACATATGACAATACTATAAAATATGTAGTCTGGTAAGCGTTTTGAATATTATAAAATGAAATAGTAATAAGCTATAATTATTCGTCCGTAGTTTATTCATATTTTGATAAATATATATATATAACTCAGAAAGCTTGGTCATAAATGCTGGTATTATGAAGTCTTTCAAAGTTTGATCACAATTAGAAAAATATGCACATTTTGATTAACATTGGGGATTGATTTTACAAATTATAATGATAACAGAATATGCATGTTAGAACTTGTGCTAGATAATTCCATAGAAAACACTAGAAGATTATTCTAGGTACATATAGAAATAAATTTCATTATGACAGAGAGATTAAATTTCGTAAGGATGCCAATTCTTGGTCACCCAATGGATATAAAATGACAGGATTATTCTTAATATCTGCGTAGGCTTGACACTTGTAATATATGTGTTGTTATTTATTACATTCACCAGAGTCTGAGGAGGAAAACGGTTTATTTTTTCATATTTCCCGATTGACAAAGCAGTTGGAGAAAATATGCAGGTTGTTAAATATCAGAGCAAGCTGAGGAGTTGTTCTTTAGGATTAACATGTACGTTATATCATTAATATTTTAGACATATTCTTATTTTCTCCTTCTTATGTTTCATATCTTTTATATTTCACTAATTACTCAAAATCGTACAAATATTTTAGTAACCATATTCATTTCAAAATGATTAGATGGGAATAGCTATACAAATTTCTAGTTGTAAGGTGGAGATATATCAATCAAATGATGGTAGTTCTTTCTTTGAAACAAGCTCATGTGTCATTGCACGTTAATCCTCCATACACCAAAACATGATCATAAAACCATTTCATTCCGGAGAGGCATGTTAATACAGCAGAATGCGTACTTCAGAACGAAAAGAAAGATGACATGTAATTTTATAAAAATGTCGGCTTCTGTGATATGGTCGCCTTTTATTAATTAAAAATGAATAACCGAGATGAGTACATCTCGTTTACAAGGAGAGATAGGACAGTTACAGATGCTGACGGACCTGTAGTTTCCGAGATGAAAAGAAGGAAAACTTAGGAAAGGGAGATTGCTCACGGTGTGAAAATAGTTATATTTCAAATGATTTCCTATGATCACTTAAAAGAATTGAAGATATATTTTCATCAAATAGTTATAAACAATTGCTATACATCATTGGATTGAATACATTATTTGAATATCTAATGGAACACACTGATTCAGAAGACATCCGTCCAGTCTTTTTGTGATAAGTTAAATAAAATCTAAAAGATTTTCCGTGTATAGAGTCCATGTTGCATTTTGCAGAAATATGATAATAGTAATGTCTATGGTGGTCCATACAACAAAATCACAAGAATATGAAGCTGTCCCTGGGCAAACTCGTTGTGCTATTTAGGAATTTGAAGCTGTCCCTGGACATAATCCAATGTTCTTTAGAATGTAAATCTGTCCGTGGACATACTCGTAATGCTCTTTGGAATGGGAAGCTGTCTCTGGACACACTCGTAGTGCTCTTTATAATGTGACACTCTCCCTGGACATACTCGTTGTGCTCTTTAGAATGTGAAGCTGTCCCTGGACATACTCGCAGTGCTCTTTAGAATATGAAGCTGTCCCTGGACATGATAGTAGTGCTCTTTAGAATGTGAATCTGTCCCTGAACATACTCGTAGTGCTCTTTACAATTTGCAGCTGTCTCTGGAAATACTTGTAGTGCTCTTTAGAATGTGAAGCTATCAATGGACATACTCGTAGAACTTTTTAAATTGTAAAGCTGTCCCTGGACAAACTCGTACTTCTCTTTAGAATGTGAAACTAATCGAACTTACTCGTAGTACTTTATAGAAATGGAAGCTGTCAATGGACATACTTGTAGTGCTTTATAGAATATGAAGCTGTCCCTGGACATATTCGTAGTGCTATTTAGAATGTGAAGCTGTCTTTGGACATACTCGTTGTGCTCTTTGGAACGTGAAGCCGTCTCTGGACATACTGGTAGTGCTCTTTAGAATGTGAAGCTGTCCCTGGACATACTCGTAGTGCTCTTTAGAATGTGAAGATGTCCCTTGACATACTCGTAGTGCTCTTTAGAATATGAAGCTGTCCTTGAACATACTCGTAGTGCTCTTTAGAATGTGAAACTGTCACTGGACATACTCGTAGTGCGCTATAGAATGTGTAACTGTTCCTGGACATACTCGTAGTGCTCTTTAGAATGTGAAGCTGTCCCTGGACATGCCTGTAGTGTTGTTTAGAATGTGAAGCTGTCTCTGGACATACTTGTAGTGCTATATAAAATGTGAAACTGTCCCTGGACATACTCGTAGTGCTCTTTAGAATCTGAAGCTGTCCCTGGACATACTCGTAGTAAGCGATCGTCCTTCAGTTTATTGATTTGTCTTTCAATATGCATCTGTGAATCTGGAAGTTAAAGAAATGATCATTTATTGCAAAAAAATGATAATCAACAATATGCACCTACAAATCAGAGAAAATCGATTTAGAGGTTCAACATGAATTTATGAGGGAAAATGATGATTGCCTTTCATGTTGGTTACAATAACCGATCTCAGAGAGCTATATTTAAACAAATATACACACCAGAATAAGGTTTAAAATAATAAAAGTTTGAGTAAATAATATCTTACATAAATAACATCCCTCTCCTAATGCTATGACTTCTAAAATGGCCATATATCTTATACTGAATATGTTAAAAGTGCATTTTACCTCAAACCTAGTTGTGTAACAAAATTATGTTAGTTAAATCACCTAAACTTTTTAATGATAACAATCACGCAAGCATCTAATTGACTTCGTTAAAATGGAATCATCAATTTCGACTTGACCCTATATTTCGCAATGGAATAAACCAATGACTATATAAACCATTGTACCACGTGCTTTCAGCAGAATGATGTACGCTGGTGCAGAGAAGACATCGAACGGAAAAGGTAAAAGCCAAAGGAATCCTCTGTTAGGTAAATGCCCAAACAAAGGTCCGAATAGAGCCAACTTACCTAATAGTGGAATAATAGCTGACTATACATCACAATAATTCTGTAAGAGCGCTTGATATACCACGGTGTGGCACTTCAAGTAGATTTGTACAGCAGCATTTTAGGTCAGGTTATCCACCAGTAGTAAACTTCAATTTAGATCTTGAACTGCATTTGATAAGATTAGGCTAACTGGAAAGATACCCAGACAAGAACACACCAGTTGTACGTCATAAAGTGGCACGCCATGCAGTGACGGACCATTTGGTGGCACGTCATTTGTTTGGCACGTCATTTGTTTATCACATCAGTCGAGGTCAATTTGCATTGATAACAAATCCAATCATTGTATGTACATATTTGATTCAAATAAATATAATTTATTTAAGACAGATAGTCGTTAAAAAATTGGTGTGTGTTGTATTTGTACAGCAATTCTCTATGTACATTAGAGGCGAACCATCGGTATGATATGAATAATAATCTGCTCAGGCAAGTTCACTTTACATATTTTGGTGGCAGCGGTGGAATACCATTGAATTGCTATTATACTTCATAATTAATATTTAAAGTTTATTTTTTATCTTGTTATCATGGATAGAGTGCCTGACATTACATATGAGATTTCAAGGCTTGACAATGACATAGCCACCTTATAATTTGAATTCTCTAGACAATCAACTGCAAAATAGGACTAGACAAAGTGGGGTATGACTGGACGTACAAATGCCAGAACAAAGTCACCAAGAAGGATATTTTCATTTCATGGTCCTGACAGATCAAGTGATAGAGTTAGACAGACCAGTGACATGCAACAGTGCACTGACTTACAAGGTAACGCAAATGCCACATAACTTGCTCGTTCGAAGCAATAGTCTTTTAGGGATAGATCTGATGTGATATCAGAAATAAAAAACTGTAGTAAAACCGGCAACATATGATGGGAAGTCATCCTGGATTGATTACAAATCTCACTTTGAGATATGTACACAGTTAAATGACTGGGACCAAGATGAAAAGTGTATGCATTTAGCTGTGGCATTGCGTGGTGGTGCACAGTCCGTTCTAGGGAACTTGCCTGTAGAAACTCATAAAACTTTTGATGCACTTTGTCAGGCCCTACAGGATAGATATGCCCCATCCAATCAAATGGACTTGTATAGGGCACAATTGAAGGACCGACAACAAAAAGCATTGGAGTCTGTCCCTGAGATGGGTAAAGAAATCAGACGATTGACAAACCTTATTTATGCCAAAGCACTGTCTGATGTTAGAGAAACATAAGCCATGGATTCTTTATTGATGTTCTGCACAACCCTGAAATGCGCCTCAGGATTAAACAGTCGAGGCCTAAAAATTTGAACCAGGCTGTCTGTTTGGCTGTAGAACTTGATGCATTTAATAATGCTGAAAAGTAAAGATGATGGATAAATCCAAACCATAAGTCTAAAAATCATGAAACCAGAGGACATACAAAATCAGTGAAAATGAAAAACAAGTGGAAAATAACAAAATATGTCTACTTGAAGAGCATATGTGAACCCATGTGATGGAGTGAGATCAGGTGCCCGGGGAGAGTGAGCATCTCCTGCTTGCTAGCAACACCCGTCACATATACCCAGTAGAAAGAGTCAAATCGTGTAAATTCCATATGTATTTATATATGGAGAAGTCAAAGTAGGTAACATTCTAGTATAGAAAGTGGCAAATCGGTGTAAAATGATCGGAATCGGTCTCAGTCCAGAATATCATTTAAAAGTCTGGATAACGAGATATCATATGGAGTAATAAGAGTCTCGTAACGACCGTAGAACTTCCTCAGTGACGTTGCTAGTGTAGCACATATATAACCTTGGTTGAGCAGCTTAACTGAAAGTAGCCTAGCCCTCAGAACAAAATCATTGTAATTTGAACATGCTCTGGAATAACGTATTAACTGAGATATGAATACGCCGTATGCGGGTGATGATAGAATGTTGCTACTTATGAAAGGAAAATTTGTGATAGCGAAATTGAAATCGTCACGTTTGTCATAGAGTGAGGTGTTCAATTGACCATTAATGTCGAAAGACAACATAATATCTAAATACGAAAGAAAAAAGAGGAGTTACTGGCTCAGTTATGTGGCAGAAGTCACCATAGAGCTATACAATACATGAATATAAATAATATACTAGAACATATATCACATAACAAAAATATTTGATTGTAATGCAATTACGATACCGACTTAGGACGGTCATTTAATTTGACAAAAGCCAAACAAATGGTGTGGTTAACCGGTTTACGGGCCCACCTTCCCACTCACCGTAACAGCAGAACAATCAAAGGACGTACATTTAAAAATTTATAAATAATCCTCCATGTAAAAAACAAGGGTCAACAGGTATCGCATATTGAGAGGTCATAAAAATATAAACACGTAAGGTATTGTAAAATACATAATGGTATAAAAATATATGCGACATCAACATGATAAACCGTGCTCTGCCAGTCTGAAAGCGAGCTAAGACCCTAGATCTTTAGGAGTCCCGACTAACAGTCAGAGGGGACGAGGTTCAGGACCATGTCTCCTCTGAAAGAGGTTTGGACAAGGCCCGTCATATAGTCCCCACCGCCCTGTTAGTCAGCGTGCAACGTTCAAGTAAAAGTCTGCATAAGGCTGTAGAGGGGCCAAATACAAGACCTATAGTCTTTTTGATGATCTCAATATCATATTGTCTATTTATAAGACGTTTGATTATTTTATTACATGATAAAATAACGTTATCGGAGCCTTTTACTTTCCTTAGTTTATATACGAGATCACCGTAAAAATAAGGATGGGATATTCCATTGGATACATACTGTTGAAAAGAAATATTTCCAAATTTAGATAGAAGTTCTGAATAAGATCTGAAGAATTTGCCGAATGTTTTTCTTAACTTGTGATATCTGTAACCCTGAGTTAAAAGTTTAGTAGTAATTTGTAAATTTCGTTTATGAAAGTCCAAAACATCGGTGCAGCCTCTGACAAATCGAACTAATTGAGATATATAGATACCATATGATGGGAGTCGAGGAACATCGCCATCCAAGTAAGGGAAATTTACAATAGGAAATCCAAAATGCTCACGTTTATCATAAATATTAGTATATATTAGGTGGTTGATAATTTTGATGTTTAAATCTAAGAAAGGTGTACATTTATCTCAAGTATTAGCTTTATTCACTGTGAGCTCCGGTGGATAAATTTCTGATATAAATTGTTCGAATTCAGGGTTGTCGATAACCAAAATATCATCCAGATATCTACAAGTATTATTGAATTTGTCAATGAGGTCAAAACGTTTTGATTTTTGAAGAGAAACCATAAAATCCCTCTCATAACAATAAAGAAATAAATCTGCTATCAGAGGCGCGCAGTTAGTACCCATAGGAATCCCAACTATTTGTTGATATATCTTGCCATCAAATTGCACAAAAATATTATTCATGAGATAATCTAGTGCTTTACATAATTCCTTGCAAGTCCAGTATTTATATGAAGTATATTGTTTGTTGGAAAAGAATCCGGAGTTATTGGAAGTACATATGTACGTTTTGGATTCTCTGTGAAAACACCATTGTATAAGAGACAGCAACTTGCTTTTAATCAAATCATGAGGCAGAGATGTATAAAGTGTAGAAAAATCAAATGTAGAAATTTGAGTCGCTTTGAAATTTAGCGAAAGAAGTTTGTCTATAACTTCATGAGAATTTTTAATCGACCAAAAGTAATTGATGTTACTATTATGAAATGCGACATCACAATATTTGATAATATGATCTTTTATAGCAGTTAGAGCAGACGTAATATGCTTCGATAGTACCGTAGTAGAGCAGTGGCTAGAATTAGATATGAAACGTGATTTATATGGACTTTTATGTAGTTTTGGGAGCCAATATATGGTTGGTAGATCAGATTTATCAGTTTTAATTTTGAAGTCGGACATGGTCATGAGGTGATCGTGCAAGGTGCTGTCTTTTGAGGTAGGGCTTTCCACATATGTATGAGTGGAGTTAGAATTACTACTTTCTACGAAGTAGAATTACTACTTTCTGTGGTTTCTTTGATCTCCAGTTTACTTGGATAGATGATGCTAAGGTAATCCGCGAACGAAGGATTATTAATTGAAGGCAAGTCATCTATATATCTGTAAGTAAAATTGAAGCCAAGAGCCAATTGCTTTTTTCCTTGCGAAAGCAAAGACTGAATGAATTCAGCTTCGTATGAGTAAAGGAATATGTCGGCCAGAAGCGGAGCACAGTTAGTGCCCATGGGAATGTCCACAATTTGTTGAAAAACCTTTCCTCCAAACACCACAAAAATGTTATCGATAAGAAAGTTCAACATCTGGATGACAGCTGTTTCAGTATATTTATTTTTGGAATCAGAATTTTCCCTAACAAAGTAAGTTTTATCATGGCCTATAACTATATATTTGAATTTGCGGCTTCCGTTTTTACTAGTAAATGCATTTTGAACAATTTCCGCTAATCTGTCATTTAATTTCTGATGAGGGATCGTTGTGTAAAGAGTCGAAAAGTCAAAAGACTTGATGGAGTGAATTTTAGTAAAACTTTTTGATTTTAGATGTTCTAATAATTCTTGATTTTTTAAGGACCCACATTTGATTAATTCCACTTCTGGAATATACTGTTTCGCAATATCTATGAAGGCCAGATTTAATTTCTGATAATATTTTTGTGAGTAGCATCGATACAGATTTTGTGGAACACTTTGAGGAACCAGCGATAAAGCATTGTTTATAAGGATTTTTGTGCATTTTGGGAATGCAGTACAAATATGGAAGTTCTAAATTTAATTTATTTGTGTCAATACCAAACGTATTGAGGACAGATTTATGATTCTCAAGTACTTCCGAAACCGAAAAGTTCGTGAGAGTATAAGTAGGATTCCCTGAAGCTGAATTTAATCCTAATTCTTTCACTAGGCTGTCAAAGTAATATTTCCTACAAGTAAATGTATAATTATTAGACGCTTTATCTGCTGGTGTAATGATATAATGTTCTTGGAGGAAGGTAAGTTCTCTGACAACATCAGGATCTTTAAAAAAAGAATCGAATCTGGTGTTTACAGAGCCTTGTAATTTTTTAATTTTTTTTTTATCTCAGCAGTACTGCAATAGATTTTCTCCATTCCGAAAAAGTGTCGACCTGTACTTCTTCTCTTTTTGCCCATCGTGTGGCATATTCCTCGCAGCAGTTCATAATATTCTCAAAATTTGGCTTCATGTGAATAATGTGGGTTCTCTGTAATTTGGACCTTTAAGTAAAAGTTCTCTTAATTTAGTGTTTTTAACAATATCAAGATCACCAGTAATGACATGGCCACAAGGAGAATATACAAAATTAGATGAGGACCATGCACACGGTTGAGGATGACATGCAGAGTTGCTAAGATCAAGACACTGTAGAAACCCTTTGTAATTATAAATTTTGGATGCAACTGACGGTGTGTAGCTATAGGAAATACATGGCGGATCTTTGTTTTTGAAATATGGAGGTATTTTCTCTGAAACAGACTTATGATTTAAAATTTGGCCAAAATCTAAATAATCAATGCCTTTATTTGCAAATTTAATTTTGATGAAAGGGTGATTAGATTTTTCCATAGATATATCTGACTTGACGGGACGAAAAAGTCTAGCGGTCGATATGTCCATAATAATGCCAATTAGTATATACTCTGCAGAGCTTATATCAGTATATATACGGTGTCTGGACGACACATACAACTCGTGTAATTTTCTGAGTGACGAAAAGAGTTTGGTGGTATTATCAGAGCCGCTGATATTCAGCAGACCAAACAGACTGAGTGGGCCCCAGTGCTTAAGATGGTAGAGGAGACCAATAAAGCACTGGCAGAAATGCGCAAAAAAATAAAGAACTCCGAAACAGTCAGATGAATACTCTTGTTGAGAAAAGAGAAAGGGATGCATCAGGACCTGAAAGGAGAAAACTTGAATGCTACCATTGTGGCAAGGAAGGGCATATCAAACCAAAATGTCGTCTGTTTATCAAAGCAAAGCAGGTAGAAAAGAGGAAAACGAAGGGCATTCGACTGCAGTTAAGGATGTCCGTAAAATTTCAATCGGCTCCTAGGAACCGCCAATATGACTGCATGGAAGTAAACGGCATGAAGGCGAGGTTACTTATAGACACTGGCGCAACCATTTGCGTCATTGCTCTACGCCTTGCGCGTGGAAAGTCCTTAGACGACTTGAAAGGAGATATTTGCATTGCAGATGGTTTACCCTTGTTAATAAAAGGGGTAACCAATATCGAGATTATTATTGACGGTATGTCAATGAATCAGAATTTTGTTGTAGCAAACATTAGCATTGACGGTATACTTGGCTTGGACTTTATGAAAAGTCACACTTGTTCAATTTATGTTGTCAATTGTTCTATAGTTCTGGATGAGCAGTCCAAATTTGTATGCAAGGTAGGGTTGGTTGCTATCGTATCTTCCTAGACGAAACAGCTGTACTACCTCTAATGTCCGAAATACTTACCCTTTGTCCTGTTCACACGCAGTCTGGCAACTTAGTGTCCAATCTTGGAATTGAAATTGTCAAACCAATTAAAACCTTACAAAGTCAGACGGAGCGCTCACAGTTCGCACACTGACAGACAGAACAAAGTGCTTGTCAGGCTAATGAACTTGCATAATGACAGCCAAAACTTGCGAAACGGGACTGTTGCAGCACAATATGTACCAGTCACAATTGTTTGATGAGAATATTCCTTCTTCAAGATTAGGGAATGGAAAGATAGTAGAACACTTAAGTCAGTTGTACGATCGCACAGTACAAAGACTGGATAAAGATCAGTCCGACAAATTCAAGGCATTTATATTGCGTTATTAACGTCTATTTGCAAAATATGACTTTGACCCGGGAAGGGCAGAGTCTGTTAAACATATTTGTACGGGCAGTACTGCACCCATTAAACAAGCTCCATGGAAACTGCCAGACCATATGTATGCCGAGGGGAACAGACACCTTGGCACAATGCTTAAAAGAAAGGCAATACAACCTTCGAGTGTTTCTTTTAGTGCATAGAGAGGCCCGAAGTTACTCATAAGATTATTAAAGTCTACCATTTGGGTGATAAAAAAATGACGGTAGACATTTGGGATCCTGGTAATAAGTGAGAAAATAACTTTCCTTTATAATCACTGAGTGCAAGTTTTTTTTAAATCTAATTCAAGGGGGTAGGGGAACAAAAAGTCATATATCTCCGAAAATATTTGACATAACCCCTATTGTAACCTATCAATATATTCGTGAAAAACTATACGTTTAAAGTAATTAAAATGATTTTTTATTTAATTAATGTTTATCAGAGCGAAAATAGCGAAATTCGAGAAAACGGTGAAAAAGATTATAATTTTATAGCCATTTTGTAGGTGTTATGTGGCAGTATTTGAGGAAATGGGAAATCCATTTGATGAAGAGTCAAACGAACTGTAAGCTATTGATTCCAAAGTTGTTGCAGAGCGCAGTGTTTCCGAATCGCTTCAGAAACTATTAGAACTTGGTCTACACCAGTATGATCTTTTCATAAAACGTATAAACGATACTGGAAAGGACCTAAGATGGATCCCTTTTACACGACATATCGAACTATCTGGGACCAAGAACTAGATCACTGCCATTTTTTCACGCTTTTTCCGGTTGTGATACAGTCTCTGAATTTGTCGGTAAAGGGAAGGCAGGCTTGGAATGTATATCAGGAGGCAACGGAGGTTTTTAGTATGTTAAGCGTCCCTATAGAAAAAGTATCTTCTGAAAACATGACGATTATTGAAAAAATTGTTATTGTGATGTATGATCGGTCAGGTTCAACTAACAAACTTGACGAAGCAAGATTTGATTTGTTGCACGAAAACAAAAACCATACAATGCCATACCATCATCCCGGGCAGCTTTAGTTGAACATGTAAAACGAGCTGTTCTGCAAGCAGGCCATATTTGGGGTCAATGCCTTAATCGGATGATGAAATTGCCATCACCAGATGCATGGGGTTGGACGAAAAATGATGGTGTATGGGTACCGTATTGGACTAGCTTGCAACCTATAACGGCATCCTGTCAAGAACTTGCAAAATGGGGATGTAAAAAGAATTGTTCTGGGAACTGCAAGTGCTATAGATCAGGTTTACCATGCACAGCACTTTAAAGTTGTACTTGTGACGGGATTTGAGTCGATAAACTGTCAAAATAAGTTATTAAATGCAAAGCTTGCGCATGCGCAGTCCATAATTTACTCCAAATGAGGTTTAAAGTATTTACAGGTTGATTTTCCATCAGATCTTAACCCCTCAACGTTCCAGATATGTTTCAATACAACCATTAGACCATATTATATATACAGGCAAGCGAATATTCGCCGCCAATTTTAGAAATTGGCGGCCATTTTGAAAATACCAAAATTTGCGTGGCACACGGTCTAATATGAACAAGTACATACTAAAGAAGTATCATGCCAAGTTTGTTGCTTGTATCATCAACTATTTTGTCAGGTTCCCGCCTCACTATTTTGGGTCTTTTAAGAAGTTTTATCATTCAGAATGCAGTATTTACACGAGAAATCACATTGGACAGGTAAGTACAAAATACAACATTGCATCTATCGCATCAAAAGCATACTTTAAGGCAGTCATCCCAGTAAACATACAGCCTGCATTCCGAAAAACGGGATTTTTTTTTTCATTTTCTAATGAAGCAGAACCTCTTGATAGTGAGGAAAATGAAATTGAAATTGATGAAAAGGAATTTTGCTGTGTGTTAAAGTTTTCACCACAAGAAGAAAATAATCTAATGTATTTGAAAATAATATCTTGGGAACAATGTCACAAATGCTCACATTGAGTACACCTGTCAATTTATAGTGAGGTGAAATGTAATCGTAGAAATTCTACATTCCTCTGCTCATGCTGTAAATAAATTGCAAGTGTCCCAGTTTTACTTGTGTTATTTAGATATAATGTTTCTTCAGTCATGCAAATACTATTCTATTTGACATAAAAAAAATTCATTTACCTTGCTTTTTTGTTAGTGTTACTTTTAAAACAACCTGTACAGGGAATATTGTATAGCTCTATGGTGACTTCTGCCACATAACTGAGCCAGTAACTCCTCTTTTTTCTTTCTTGGAATTCCCTCTTTTTGACCATCCACGGATTGATCAGAATCAGCCAATGAAAATGTACTAAGCAGTATGACGTCATTTATTGCTATTTTTGTTAAAATTACTTATGACTGTCCGGGGAATTAGGTTGTGTTGAAAATTTGAAATATTTTCTAAATATTGATTTATAAATGTACTTGTTCTATCTGCATTTGGATAATTTACTTCTACATATAATCCGGAGCAGGCTTGGTGTAGTGGTTAAGCGCTTGGCTGGCGCCGACGATCCGGGTGCGATTCCCGGGTTGCGTCACTATGTTTAATAGTACATGAATTGGTAGACCTACATTAATATGAAGAATGTCTCCTGGGGAAGGGGATGGAGAAGGGAAATGAGTAATAGATGACCGTTAAAAGAAGATTGGTAGAAAACCCTGTCCCACATGAAGACTTCGGATTACTGTAAAAAAAATGTGTAAACTATTCTTGTACAAAGGAGTATCTCCCTCGTGCATGGCTCTCTCCTTACATAGGTTCTATGGCTCTTAACTTTAGCTCACTTTGGTACTGAGTTTACCCTATATCTTATTTCGATTTCCACGATTTAGGTATTGAGCATCACCAAAGAGACATGTTATTAAAAATGTATCTCTTTTGCACTAAATAGAGACACGTATATATCTTCTTTTATTTTATACAATCACTGGGTCGATACCGCACAGAAAACATAGAAAGTGGGAAATGTAATATCGATCTTTATAAGCATATAGATGTTACCTTTGAGGCAGGATACACATATAATTTTGTATATACGTTCTGATATGTATTATAATTCACTTACACTTGCATGTTAAAATCTGTCCTCTTTTATTCTGGCTTGCCTTCGACTCTGTAAATGTTATACATGCTGCAACTCTAGATCATACGCAGAACTTCGTACACGCTCCCATCTAACGTCTATCTCTGATTTGTGATTAAGATTGTCCGTTTCAAGAAAACAAAAATAATCCAGCACATGGTCGAAAGACCATTGCGAATTATCTATATATACCACAACAAACGCCAACATTAATCCTGTGGCGTACGTTTGTTTATATTAAAAGGAAAAATAAACTACGTCCGATCTCAAATTTCTCGCGCTTGACCTTACTCGACATACTGATCGTTAACGTTGGTAATGTCGGTTAATCTTGACATACATTTTCGATGTCACGTTATTCTCAATGAATAAATTCTATCGTAAAAGGGTATCCTGTATTGACAGCTACGATATTGAAGGTTACATTTCTTAAGTATAAGTGAGACGTTATGTCTCTAAACACTCGAATGTGGACATTAGTTTATACAGACACACGTGCAACATTTAATCACGAAAAACGAGAAGTTCAATGGCATACGACATCTAAAACCACAGAAATCTGTAGACATTTCTGTGAAAAATGCGACAGAGATGTCTATCATTCTCGTTATTTGTTAGAAATGTAATTGCGCCACAAATTGGCCTATTTGTATATTTAAGAAAGAAATGTAGTGATCTGGACACCATATAATCTAAAATGTGATAATTTCTTTATTTTATGAAACATTTTTATTAATTTTGGTTCTGTGTTGGCTTATTCTTGTATATCAAACATGAAATAAAAAAATTGTAGATTTTCTTTTCCTTTTTTCCTCTCCGCCCACCAAACTACTTCTTTTTGTAGTAAAACACTTAGCATTATCATTTACATGGAGCCTGTCAACAACGTACCTATCTTTTGATTTGCGTAAGAGATCAATAAGAATATCTGATGAACATTCGCCCATTTCTATCACTAGTGGAACAAATTTGTCCAGTATCCTGTAAAGATATCAATCATGATTAAGTTAAGCTAGCGGGTCCTAAAATATAACCAGAAAGCATGGTTGTTTACGTCCGTATCGTTTGTATTTACTGAAAATAGTCAGTCGCCGGACCTGCAAGTATTCTGCAGAAAATTTAGTTTGTCAATGTATATACTAGGGTTAAAACTTCTAATTACTTGATGCGGTTTTATTTTTCATTTATAATTTTTTTTTTCTGTTAACTTGCCTGAATTTTCCAGACTGATCGATCTTCAGGGATCGAACGAAATAGTAGACTAATTTCATGCATTTTTCGGATTCTTCTAAAGTCCTTCCTAACTTCCTCCATTGTTCATCGGTTTTACTGTAATAATTGTATGTTTAAATAAAGACACAATGACTTTATATATCATTAACTTACACTTTTGACTTCTTTACTTGACTGTGTTAATAAGCAATAATTAGGTTCTTTAACAGACTAATAATCAGGCCATAATACCAAATCAACTCCTTGATAGAAAGAGACATAAAAACGTTGTACGTATAACACAACATTACATGATGTGTTCGGTAATAGATAAGACACAGACAGGAAGTAAGAGATCTGACTAAATTAAGTGATAGAATCATCACCAGTAAACGCAAATAGGAAAATAAGATTAGCACTAACATATGGGCTCACAAAAATATATTAAAATATGTAACACGACAATGATTGTCACTGTATGAAATTCACTGGTTGAGTCCTCCATTCCCATTTACATTTAACATTATCAACGAATATTTAGACTAATATGTAGGCACCAAGTTTTAATGTGGTTTGATGCGAGATCATTTTTGGTCAGTACATTCTCTAAGTCGTCCTGCAATTGACCTGGGAAATATACTTTACCTACCGATTTTGAAAGAAGTAGTCATAACACAATGTACTAAACTCTATGAGCTTTAAACTACACACACTAAATGCATTTTATGATTTACATATTTATTATGTGTGTTACATTGCTTAGTCATTTTAATAAAAGCCCAATTTAATTCAGACATGACTTGTAAAACTTGTTTAGAATTCGGCAAGTAACAAACAGAGCACAACTCTAGTTATCAATGATATAAATAATCATTTATTGAATAATTATTGCATTTACGACAAGAGTCTGCAAATATCATCAGTTCTTGTAAGGATCAATGCCAGGTATGCATACTAATTGTAATGCTGCGCACACATTCAATCAAATTTTGAAAGCGTCAATTTTACATCTTAGTGCGTGAAAATAATAATTTCTATAAAATCAAATTCCCACCGTCAACCTGAAGATCCCTTTTTGGTGTCTATGGTATAAGCCCCGGGATTATTACTTTTGGAATACACTCATGGCAACAAATCTGGTTTTGGGGGGTTTATTTATTTTTTTTATTTTTATTCTTATTTCATTTTCTTGCCATATTCATTCGTTCAAAATTTTCTATTGTATTTTAGTTCATTTATTCTATAGATCGTTTGCAAAAGGCCAGACGATGGGAGTTACCTCCCGTTGGTGGTCATCTTGTGAATCACACTCTGTATCTTCATGCGTAATTCAACCATAGTTCATAATTTTAAGACAGTTTCAAAAAGTAGACTTGATTATTTCTTACGAATTCATTTTAAAGAATTTTAAATGTGAAATTACGAATGCCTGTGTCAAATGAGCTGTTTGAAAAATGGTTAAACTATGGTTTGACATACAAGATGTCGGACAACTGGAGGTAACTCCAATGGATTCTATCCCATTGAAAACTACCAGTTTTCCAAGATATGTCATTTTTCTTACATATCATGTATATTTTACACTGAATTATGTTTTGTAAATATGGGTTTTATACACATTTTGTTGGAAAGTTTGACCTACTCTTTTTTTTTTTTTTTTTTTTTTTTTTTTTGTTTTTTTTTTTTTTTTTTTTTTTTTGGCTTGTTCTGCACTTCATCAAATATTTTTCTTTCATTTTCTTTTTTTTTACATGGTTTTGATTAAAAATGCATGTAATCTTGCTTCGTCATTTTTAATAAATGATTTTTTTTTTCAATTTAGACATGACTTGATACAATTCTTTTGGACTGGGCAGGTAAAAAGCAAATCAGTTATCGATGACATAAATGATTTTATTGTGCAGTACATTAAGTTCTGGAATATATGTTATTCAGAGCTGACTTCGTACACCACACTATTCCATTTCATGCAACTTTTATTTTGACGTCTTTAAAATATTTCTATAATATAAAGGTATAGATTTGATAACTTTAATGCTCTGCAATTTCTACATAGAAGAGTCTCTGCATTGATTCAAGGCCTAACATGATGTTATCCTGGGTCAACCGATATTTAGTCAGATGATATACTCAGCCAATGGTAATTATGATCTGCTGGTAAGATTGGCTGTAATGTATCATTCCAAGTACATAGAGATACTTACAGAAGATTCCGTCATCAATTCTACGAAAAATCATTGTAAACAGTGCATTAACTCTATACAGCACGTTGATATGTTTATACTCCTGTGTCAATTATTAGGACATTCCTTTTATATCAAGTAACGGAGATCATGCATGCTGCTTTGAATCATTATAATTTTAATTATACCGTATACTTGTGCTTTTATCCGATATATTTAATATGAGCATACTGGAGAATACTATATTTGATATAAATTGTTATGATTATCATGTACATTTCACAAATACCGAAAACATTACTTTACCATGGAGATGACTGTATATCTGTTTTCGTTGATTTCAGTTGTGCTAGCGCCACCCCAAGGAAATCTTGTTCAATCTCTATGAATCTGAATATAAAATCAAGTATTTAGAATCGTGGATAGAAACCCCAAATTCTATACCTTTATATGTCATCGTAAACTGGCTTTGGATAGCACATTCGTCAGTTATGAAAAATGGAATACCAAGGTAATTTCATATCGTCATTTCAAACTCTCGTAGAATATGTGCTAAACATAATAATAAAATATTTTTAAATAGTCACCATATACATCCATGTAATGGCAAATACTTGATTCATTCTTCGTTGTATAATTTCACTACGATAGCATAGTGAGTTATAGCACATACATTTATCTATAATGTTTTTACTTTCCCATAAAACGTTCACGACCACGACCGTTTATACCAAAGAATCTTGCATTCCTATCACAATTACATAAGTGTTTGGTTTTCGTTTTGTACCTATTATTTTCTTTATCTATATGAAAGACCAACTCAAAGCTTCGATACCTCCTTTACCGTACTACATGACCTTTGGTTTACCTGCCTTATCTAGACAGCGACAAAGTATGATGGAAGTAGGTAATACAATCTTCTGATCAGGACAAAAAGCACCTAAAACATTAATACACGATGGCTCTCATAAATATTATAACTGTACAAAAGTGCAATGCACAGCAACAAAATAGCATATACATATATGTGCATCTCTACTGATCCTGGTGAAAATGTTTTTCTTCCATGTTGCCATGCCTTTCTCTTTCTTCCTTCCGTTTTATCATTTTCAATATAAATAAAACCGTCAAGTACACATGTGTTTTATTACTTTGTACAGAAAATCATTAACAAGAAAGGTAATATGGTAAGTTATCTTCGCACTATGGCCCGAAATACAGTTTAGTTTTTAAAGTTCTCATTGATCTGTCCTCGCGTGATCCCCATGTTAATATTTTATATAAGTTCTATATTTATTATACGGACTGATTTAGCAAGGCCATATTGACTTCTTAGATAGTCTATGTTGGTCTGTGAAATGTAACCGCATATTCTATATGAATTATAAATTTTGTCACTTATTTCGACTCACGGCTATTGTGTTTTTTCAGTATAGAGAGTTTTTTCTCATATGAGCAGGTATCTGTCCTAAAACCATTGTGATTTCTATATCATTTCCCGTAATTTTACACTGGTTTCTATAGAACTAAATTGCATTACAATGGTGTAACGTAATATAACTCCTCAAATGAAAAGTAACTTTATATAATGATAAGATCTAATATCTTCACACAGAGAATACAGGCATTTTTGTATATTCTAACAATAACGATAGGTTAACAGTTTGTAGATCTGTCATTGCGGATTATCGAATCAAAACCATTCTTGCTGTTTTATCGTGCTAAAAAAGTGAAGATAGCGAAAGGAACTAAACTCATCCTACTGTTGTTGGGGTTTTTTTTAAATTGTAAGATGAGTAATCTTCATTTGTATATATGGCCTATTTTACCTTAAATAATAAACGGAACAAAATGGAGTGATATGTCCCTGAAATATATGCTTTTACATCTAAAATGTCGTCACTCACCTTTTAGCTTTATTTTCTGATGACAAGTTTTTGTAATCATCCTGAAATTTCTGAAGTTTGGATGTCATTGTCTCTTCTGTTCATTGCTTTTCCATACGCATCGACTAGTTACCTTACCTTTAACTCTGAAATTTATAGTCCTATCGTAAAGTGGCATGCGCCAATGCACGTTTTATGTAATTTAATATTTAAGCTCAAGAGATTTTCATCTTGTTTTAGCCAGTGCGATCAAGAAATATTCTAGTCAAAAGTAAATTGTTTCAGTTTAATGTAATTCACTATATATACTAATATTACTGTAGACTTCTCTGCGGTTAAGAAAAATAAATCCAATATGATAAACAGGTATAGAAAAAAATATATATGTAAAAGCCATACAAATCCAGTTGATCCTACATTTATCGTGGTGTTAATGAATTTGTATAAGACTTTGTAAACTTGTTAACATTCAACATAAAGTCCAGGAGCCCGTTTCATCAACATGTGTAAATTTTCGACTAACTAAATCTTACGCCAATGGCTTAAGTCTACTTACGTACATTCTTAGTTCAACGAAAAGTGTGTTTCATCAACCGGTGTAAGTGTGTACGTACGTAAGGATCCGACTAGCGAGTCGACTAACTTTACGCAGTACAACTGCATGCATGAAATATATTGAAATATTACTTTTCATCCGTTCAATTTTGCTTCTTACAGATGTTTAACATAAAATACATTTATTTTGCAACACAGTCTTACATTTTTTATCTAGGTGATCTACAGTACACACGATGCACTTGTTAACAAGTACTACAGTAGTGACGTCATGGAATCGTATGCAATACTTGAAAATATGTCATAAAATGAAAGAGATTAATCGATAAATTATACATAATGTGTCCACATAGATATATAAAGTCAGGCGGATCACGAATTGCGACGAAATAGAAAAAGAGAATCCTCTCCCTCCTATTTCTGTCAATCTAGCATAATAATGTATTAATATTCGAGACGACTAACACCCTCCTCATGTCTCCCCCCTCTAAAAATTTACGTACATGTAAGACAAACTGTTTCAGGTTAAATATGGATAGTTTATTGTACTATTTACTACATGGAAACATTAAAGAATGCTAGAAGTCATTACACTGATTTACGCCTGCACTTAGTAGAGGTAGGAGGTTGACGTAGAGATTCGACTAAATCTACGCTAATCGTAGAGTTACGCCGTTTGATGAAACGCAAATTAGTTGGAAATTTAGTCTAGTCGAGTATTTACGCCAAACTAAGCCTACGCCAGGAGTTACGCCGTTTGATGAAACGGGCTCCAGGAACCTAGTAAAATTACGCATCTCCTTTTTGGCTATCAACATTCGACATGAAGGCCTAAAATATAAAGAAATATAGTTAAAAATTCCTGGTTCATCCTGCCTTAACGGTCACCTCTATAATAATTACACCTGTTTATAAAGGTCGATTTTTAATTTCCCCATTCTCTACATGTGTATTTTCTCGCATAACCTGTGAGGTATCGACCCAGTGGTAACAATAAATACAACAAGATAGATACGTGTCACAACTTATTGCACCATATGCGGATTTCGATAACTTATGTGTCTGCAATGATTCTTAAGGTGGAAACTGGAAATCTAAAGTATCAAGATTTAAAAGGAAACTAATTACTAAACTGACCAAAAAGTAAGAGCTACAGAGACCATTTAAGAAGTGAGTTGTGCATGAAGAATATACTCCCTAGAAAATATTATTACAGCAAATTAAAGTGTATATATTTCGTCAGTGTGACAAATAGGGGTGTAACAATACATCGAACTATCGATGTATTGCGATAGTGTTCTTCCGATAGCAATACATCGATAGGAGATTGTCCTCTGCGATAACTATTGCCGATAATATGTTCAACTATCGACTAGTTTCGATAGTTATGAAATACTTAAAAATGTTCAATACACATCATTCATTATGTTTTCTCTTCTTAAAATAACTCAATAGCAATCTCGCAAGCGTCCGCCGACCGCTGTATTCGTTCTATTGTGAGGGATACGTAGATGCGTAAATCCGGTGTGCAGTCCTGCAATTGTTTGTTTCTTTTTTTAATCATGGATACTCAAAGATATTTTGTTAATGTTAAAGAATAAAATCATTAATTTTATCATCTTTGTATTTTTTTATCTTTTGTACACCTTTTTATAAATGTCAATAGTATTGCAATAGTAATCCCACAATAGTAATAGTATTGCAATAGTATTTTTGCAATAGTAATAGTATTGCAATAGTGGTTTTTTTCCTCAATAGTCACCCCTAGTGACAAAATGTAAAATATTATACTAACAAATGTAATGCCCCTAGCACTAATTAAAAAGAAACACACTGAAATTCTAAGGGAAATTACAAACTTAATAAAAAGGAACGATAACGTAGCCTTGTAAGATCTACTAGTGGGATAAATTCATCGGGCAGAAACAGTAATGTCCTGTCAGTCAATCGTCTGGATCTCCGTAGTATTTCGTACCTATTCTTTAAGCGAACAATTAAATCTGCAATGTAAATGTTAAAGGTATGTTCTCTCAAATACCATAATCACCGATAGGCGATCTAGCGAACCGAACCAATTGACTAATATAAATACCATATGATGGGAGTCTTGGGACATCACCATCTAGATAAGAAAAAATTTACAGTAGGAAATCCAAAATCATCACGTTTATCATATATGTTTGTATGAATATTGTTGTTTAAAAAAATTTTAATATTCAAGTCCAAAAAGGTGTTTCCTGATCGGAAGTATTGGCTTTGTTTAGTAGAAGTTCAGGTGGATAAATGTCAGTAATATAATTTTCAAACTCAGGGTTATCGATAAACGTTTAGAGATTTGAATAGAATGCATAAAGTCTCTCTCATAACAGTATAAAAATAAATCTTCTAAAAGGGGAGCGTGTGAGGGAGGACAATTTGGTTTTGATTAAGTCATGAGGTAGAGAGGTATATAGTGTCGAAAAATTAAAAGTAGAAACGTTATCTGCCTCAAAATTTCTCAAACGAAATTGTAATGACTTGTGCGAGGTATTACGAAGTCACATATATTCAACAGTATACATAGTCGATACATACACATTTGCCCTCGTTGTGTTGTCTGTATTTAAATATTGATTAAATTCTTCATTTTTACAGCACTTACTAATTATATATAATAAGTATTTCAATACCACTATTTACATTGATATTTATTCACGTTTATATGTTCGGATAATTATTATCACTGAGTCGACACCGCTGTTGGTGGTTTGTTGGTTCCCGAAGGTGTTCTCAGTTTTCAGTACCTTTGTACTTCCTTGAAATACATACTTCGAAACACTAAGTGATAAAAAAGTTTGTTAATTATTCTAAAACTAAGGATTATCTCCCGTATACATGGACCTGTCTTTAGATGGGTTATTTGGCTCCTGCTTTAGGTCAATTTGGTAGTGAGTTATTTCTCTTCAAATATCTATTGTTTCGATTTCCACAGTTTAGGCCTTGAGTATTATTGAAGAGACATAAGTTGTCGAATGCGTACATGGTACACCAAAATTATATTTATATAAATATATATTAATGAAATTTTTTAATAACCATAAAACATAACGTATATAATGCACTAAATTACTATAGTTATATACGTTAATATATTTATTATATAACTGTGTTGATTTATTGCTTCATATGCACATTTTTACAGCTTTTGTCTCTGACAAAAGTCCATAATCCCTTTTTATTGACTGACTACATCTATCATATCTATAAGAACATACATTCAATTTTCTGCAATATATGCGCAATGCGCAATATATCTTCAAACGACAGAACTATGCATTAGTTCGAGATACTCGCTAAATAGTTTAAATCGTTTTAGTGTTGAAAATGAGTCTTATTATATGTATATTCTCAGAAGTGTCAATCCTGTTGTCATACTATACGGTTTATTGTTATTTTTAGTTAATATACAAAGTGACCGAAACAAATCAGTCAGTGAAGGGCGAATGCTGTTTTTAATGAGAAGATGACCCAATAAAATTGACGATGTATTATCACCAAACCCGCAAAAGTTTTACCCATCGATTCAAATATCACTTAAGTGTTTAGTGCTTTTATTATTATGTTTAATGTGCACTGAAACGTATCATTTTCTCACGTTTGCTGTACTTATATGGTTACGACCTGTGATTTATGACCTCTGTTTTCTATTGAAAAGACACCAATGAGCCATATTCGAGACTCGAACCTCTTGAAAATCTCGATCAGGAACCAAGTACCTAACTGCATGTGTTACACGGACTCCATTCACATATAACGATATCGTTTTTGATAAAAAGTACCAAGCCAAGTCTTCAGTTTCATGAAAATCACGAAACTAGAGCAAAAGGGGTTGAATTTAACCATACTGCTATTTTTAGATTTGTAATTACATGTACACTGGGTTTTTTTCCTCAGATATACCGCCTTCACTGTAATGTTGTATATAGATCATTAACCCAATTACATTATAACAAGATGTGTAACCATTTCGAAATCATTTTTCAGTGTGATCGTTTTTGGGGTGGAAAGGTAACAATCTATGTTCTTGACTTTGTTCTTTGTTCCTTGCAATTGCGGAGTGTTTAAATTAGATTTTATTATACTTTTTTCTTTAAGTTATGTGTAATTCGTATATACATTGCTGAGTTACATTTGTTTTTTTCTTTATGCACGGGCATTCATTTCGCGTATGGCTAGTCATTCAGTAGACGCTTACTCCTCCCAGCCACCTGGTCTCACCTCTGACAGGAGAGGCTTACTCCTCCCGGATACCTGGTCATACCTCTGAATTTCAGGTGTCCGTGAATGTCCGCTGTGGTACATTAATGTTTGTGTCACATATCCGTATATATGATGCCCAAAACTACAGAATAATTCTTTGTCTTAGTGGGCCGAGGTCAAAAGAAAGGACGGAAGACATCCGACTCAACTGTACATGTAGACATGCAGATTATTAGAAGTCCAGGTCTTTTGTTGCAAGTCAAATAAGGTTTGATTCAATTTTTCTTTTAGAATGTGTGAATTTAAACTGGAAGCTCGGTACTTCGAAATTTTCATTGATGAAAAAATGTTGTATGAACTTTGAAAGAAAAACAGTTAATTTATTTTCAATGTAGAACATGGTAATGTGATAAAAAAATTTAAATCAGAACAAATATATCAAACAGATGTTCACATGCATGCAACAGTTTAAAACACATTCTATAGTTAACGTATTTATGGATGATATATTGTCTCCCCCTTTTATAAGAAGTATTGAACATACAATTGTTGCTACCGATGTTAAATTTAATTTCAAATATCATTCTTGATAAGGAAGTGTTAAAAACCTTAAACACTTATTTGTTTTTGGGGGTTTTTTTTTTTTTCGTATTTTCAATTGTTAAAAGAGAATGTGAGTAAACATTTCGTGGAAACAGGAGTATCTCTGTGAAAGATTGATTGATCTACAATGTAGATGATTCAATATTACAGAGCATAGATTAATATGGATTATGCATGATTATATAATATATTTCCGTCCAGTTCAAAATACATTAATGCAATTAACACCAGTCTTTGTATCCTGAAGTCATTGTTAAGACATACGTCTTTATTTCGGCGCTTTACATGCTTTCACAAAGCGTTCAACTATAATGGTAGGGACTCCACGGCGTCCTTTATCTAACCTTTTTCAGAGTAGACAGTGTCTTAAATCTCGTTTTCTAAAACTCCTTCAGATCAGGAACCATAGCTCGCTTTCACACTCATGGTGGGCTGCTTTCTTGCTTAAATTACATTTCATGATGATATTCGTGTTTCTATTTTTAACATTTAGTACTTTATTCTAAAAATAGAAGGTTATTTATTACTTGGTAAGCTTATGTCCTATTGTTTATTGCTTTTGTGGTGAGTAGGAAAATACTTACATAAAATCATAACCACAACGATTCAGAGAAGTATCACTTAGATTAACCGCAGTTAGTCGATATCGCAACTACCAACTTAATGCTATTTCCATGCCCTGCTTGTTGCTTGTTGCTTTGAGGATAAATGAACTACCCTTTGCATTTGTCTGTCCCTCCGGATAAGTATTGAAAACAGATTTCTCTCACAGTGAAAGGGATACGGGTATTCATATTTCATACAAACATTCACAAAACAAGTACTACATTTTGATAACTATATATTAGACCTAGTGACCTTGACCTAGAACTTTAGCCTTGTAATAATACCTTGGTGAAGAAGTTATGTGAAAAGAATTCACTTACGATATAAGCAATATGGCTTTTATATTTCACACACATTCACATATCTAGACATTTGACCTAGTAAGTGGACTTTGGTCTTGAATTAATAATTTAGTTAATAAGTTCTGTAAGCAATGTAAAGATGATGGATAAATCCAAACCACAAGTCCAAAAATCATGAAACCATAGGACATACAAAATTAGTGAAAATGAAAAACAAATGGAAAATAACAAAATATGTCTACTTGAAGAGCATATGTGAACCCCTGTGATGGAGTGAGATCAGGTGCCCGGGGAGAGTGAGCATCTCCTGCTTGCTAGCAACACCCGTCACATATACCCAATAGAAAGAGTCAAATCGTGTGAATTCCATATGTATTTATATATGGAGAAGTCGAAGTAGGTAACCTTCTGGTATAGAAGGTGTCAAATCTGTGTAAAGTGATCGGAATCGGTCTCAGTCCAGAATATCATTTAAAAGTCTGGATAACGAGATATCATATGGAGTAATAAGAGTCTCGTAACGACCGTAGAACTTCCTCAGTGACGATGCTAGTCTAGCACATATATAATCCTGGTTGAGCAGCTTAACTGAAAGTCGCCTAGCCCTCAGAACAAAGTCATTGTAATTGGAACATGCTCTGGAATAACGTATTAACTGAGATATGAATACGCCGTATGCGGGCGATGATGGAATGTTGCTACTGATGAAAGGAAAGTTTGTGATAGCGAAATTGAAATCGTCACGTTTGTCATAGAGTGAGGTGTTCAATTGACCATTAATGTCGAAAGACAACATAATATCTAAATACGAAGTAGAATTACTAGTTTCTGTGGTTTCTTTGACCTCCAGTTCACTTGGATAGATGATGCTAAGGTAATCCGCGAATGAAGGGTTATTAATTGAAAGCAAGTCATCTATATATCTGTAAGTAAAATTGAAGCCAAGAGCCAATTGTTTTTTTCCTTTCGAAAGCAAAGACTGAATGAACTCAGCTTCGTATGAATAAAGGAATATGTCAGCCAGAAGCGGAGCAAATTTCTTTTGGAGTGCAAAGAATTTGGATTTCCTATTGTAAATTTCTCTTATAGTGATGTCCCAGACTCCAATCATATGGTACTTATAGTAGTCAATTGGTTCGGTTCGCTAGAGCCTGCACTTACGTTTTTGATTTTCACGCAAAAAATTCTTAGATTACTTTTAAACTTAAAAATTTTTAATGTGTGTCAGTTGATTGTGCTGCTTTTGCGGTGAGTGGGAAGGTGGGCGCCCACAAACCACACCAATTGAGTGACGTTTGTTACTTCAATTGACCGTCCTAAGTCGGTATCGTAACCGCAGCACAATCGAATATTTTTGTAATGTTGTTCCGTGTAAATTATGCTGTTGTCATTTTTGCGTGCAGGTCCTTGGTGAATTGTGTACTACCGCTTTTTCAGATATCCTCTGTTTTCTTACTAAGGGTCATATATGTTATAAACTTCGAAAATGTTTTGGTAAATTTTACAAATCTTATTCAGACATTTTATCTATATTCGGAAATTTGACTTTTCAACAATGCGTATATTTCCCATCCAATTTTTACGGTGGTCTAGTGTACAAAGATGGGCGAAGGATTCCGATTTCATATGGGCGGGTTCTAAAATCATTAAATGCCTTCGACAATGACAAAATGTCCCACAGATCATCACTAAGACCATAGGTCTTGTTTGGGTCCCTCTACAATCCAATGCAAACTTTTACTTGAGCGATGTACACTAACAGAGCTGTAGGGACTCTATGACAGGCCTTGTCCAAACCTTTTCAGAGGAGACAAGGTCCTGATTCTCGTCCCTCAGACTGTTAGTCGGGATTCCTACTGATCAAGGATCTTGGCTCGCTTACAGACGGCCAGCGCACGGTTTACTTATGTTGATGTCGCCTTACATATTTGTGATAGCGACATATTATTCTACAAACGTTTCGTGTGTAATAAATTTTTATGATCTCTCTTCTTCAGAAACCTGTTGATCCTTGTTCTCTATATGGAGGTTCATTTATAAGTTTTAAATGCATGTCCTTTGATTGTGCGCTTTTCCGGAGAGTGGGAAGTTGGACGCCCGTAAACCGGTTAACCACACCAATTGAGTGATGTTTGTCACTTCAGTTGAACGTCCGAAGTCGGTATCGTAACCGCAGCACAATCGAATATTTTTATAATAGGCCAGTTGTTCGAAACTTTAACCACTGATTAAGCTAACCAGTGGTTAAACTTTGAGAGGCAATTAATACAATTTATAAGATTCCTGGTATAATTAATTATCTAATTTGCATTACGATGTTGTTTACATATGCTACAAATCAGTACGCAGACTATGAGAAACGCAGATGAAATTTAACCATTGGTTAGCTTAATCAGTGGTTAAAATTTCGAAAATCTGGCCCAGTACAACTGGCCCAATGTCGTTTTTCCATGTATATTCTACTTTGTAAGATGTTTTCTTTTTTCTCTTTCGTATTTCATACACATACTCACAATAACAAGTTCTACATTTTGATAACAAGTCATTTGACCTAGTGACCTTGACCTTTGGCCTTGCTAATAATAGTTTGGTTGAGAAAGCATATTTCTCTTATAATGTAAAGCCGATATGTGAGACCTAGTGGATAAGGTGCTCGGCTGTTAGTCTGTTTGCTAATTTCCTAACATGCTTACTTCTTTGTTGTATCAAACTTATACAGAGATTCATGGTATTGAATTTCATAAACTAAGGCTAAACATAGACAATATTATAATTCTGCTATATGAATACCAACTAAGAGTAATAAAAATCTTGTGTCCCAAAGTCGCATGTTATAGATAATGTAGCTTCAAAGGAAACTCTAGTTCATATAAATTTTGATTCAGTAACACATTATGTAACAAACTGTCATACGTTGACATTTGTAAAGGACATTCAGATATCAAATGTTTTAATTGAAATTATTTACTTCCATTACTATTTATAAAATATATACAAATACAATTTTCCAACAATTGTAACACTTAATACTTTTTGAGAAAACTTAAATGAGACGGCAAATTGGTATTAACTTCCTGACCTTCTATTCATTGAATATCAATACGGCTATATAAGATATAAATCAATAACTCATGGGGTGTTTAGACATAAGAAATACTTTGTAGTTTTACAATACGTATGACAGAAAGTTAGATACATTCCACTGTATCTATGATTCACTTCCTTGATTGTTTAAGTACTCTCCTTACCTGTTAGCGGATATAAATGATATATAGAAATACCTCTCAATACAAGGCGGTATTGAACATACAATGGTTGCTAACAATATGGTATTGAATTTTAGATATGAGGAAAATCGATTGTTTTTCATAACGTTATAAGTACACTGCCAACGTCGTAGATTGGTGAATTCCCACTCCCCACTTTACGGGTGGAATTCGAGTGGGAGATATAAGTCCCAACTACTGATGAGTGGGAATCCACCCCCACTCCCCACGGGATGTATCATCTCACCTATACAGGTGATAAATCGTATATCACAATTTCTGACATGTCTATCTATAGTACACATGATTTTCACGCTAATTAATACACCGTTTGTTGACATGACCTTAGATCTCTGTAACAATCGTTACTATATGTAATTTTATACTACATATATTTCGTCGTGGATCACTCGACTTTCTGACTTGTACGTTAATGGGATAGCGTCAGTTAATTTAAGATGAATTTGTCTCTTTAATGGGCACTATTATTTTATGAAAAGATTGATTGATTCATTGATTGATTTTTGTTTAACGTCACACCACGAATATTTCACATATATGGTGACGGTATCTGCCTGCAAGTTTTGACCTTTGCAATGGACCCATCCGAAGCAGTGAAAGATCTGTAACGCTCCATGCATACCACGACACGGGGCCTCGGTTTTTACTGTCTCATCCGAAAGACAGAACATTTGCATGACCAGAGCGGGACTTGAACCTCGGCCTCTCGATCAGGAGGCGAGCGCGATACCACTAGGCCACTCCGGCTTGATTAATACAAAAATGTAAATGATATCTATTTAATCATGGTGTTATTTGTTTGTAGTAATTATTTGAATTAAATCTTAGGCTTCCAATAAGAAATTAGCAGGAATTGTAATTACATGTACATTTAATTAAATGCTAAAAACACACCGTTGATTTGTACAAACTTATCACGTTCTTCTAAGAATCTATTTCACCAAGACGTTTTTTCACAATGTCTCGTAGAAGTAAGAACCGCAAAGATTCACATTTTCTAGTTAAATCTATAACGGATAATAGCCTTTTAGTAAGAACGCGCAGCCTGATTAAGACTGATGAGCGTATTGTTGTCGGATTCATTTATCCCGTCCAGTGGGGTACCTCCAGCGATGTTGACGATGCCATAGTTATATCTCCGGGCGAGTACATCCAACTTCGACGAGAATTGGAGCAGTATGATGGTAAGAAAACTTATGATATGTTTTAATTTTATTATTGTCATATGAATTGATAATTAAGCAAAGAAACCTGACTGTGAAGTAAATCATTCTTTGATCATTTCACGTATTTCCATAAAATTCTATATACTTTAATTGTCCTCAGCCTTTCTCAGAATCGTGGGGACATGAAATAAATGTCCGTTAGTCACAAAAACTTGAATATCGGCTAAATCTAATGAACAGCGAGAGATGGGCCCTCATATTAAACGTATGTTTTAATGATATAAGACCTTTCCACATGTATATATGGCAACATATAGCGGAGGACCACTATTCTCTTAATCTGCTTGTTAACTTAAATGTATTTCTTATTTCATTATTTATTTACTTATTCCATTATTTATTTGTTCATTTGTTAATTCATGATTTGTTAAAATTTATTCTTATTTAAATTCATTCATTCCTATTTTAATCATTCAGTTATTGACTTATTCATTTCATTTCATTTATTCATTCATTCATTTCTAATACACAGTAGTGCTCTTTCGGGAAAATTCCAAAACGTGTGGTAACCATCATTTTGAACAATATAACACCTATTTAGGAGATTATCATCGCCCCTCCTCCTTTTACCTCTCAGACTTTAGGCTCTGCATTCGGCATACACTATTTATTTCAAAAAAGATAGTTTTCAATCACAATTCCATTGTATTACTAGTATAGGGGTGTACACATGTTTAATTTTAAGCAGAAAAGTATGTGTATATATTTGAATATGTGTATTTTAGCGTATTTAAAAAAGAAAATACAACTTTTACACTATATATTTTATTTTCAGATGAGCCATCACCTGAGCGTAACGGTACTGTTAGTACGCCAGATTCCCCTGGCAGCGAGACACCAACAGACCATGGACAATCTCCACCAAAGAAGAGAGCACGCGTCATTTAGAGACAGACGACTAAACAAACAAAGGTAATAATCCATATTTTTTTGTTAAGTTTGCCTTATCAATCCCTCGAGATTGTATCAATCCATATTTTCCCATCAATTTAGTATGTTTGTGTTTGAGTCTTGTTTTTCGTCAAGCCACAATAATATCAGGTATATGGTGACAGCACGACATTACTCGACCCCAGGACCTCTAGACAAGCATCTTGTGGAATAAACTGCGCTTTGCATGTGTGTATAAAAACCCTAAAGTCAATCTCTGATATCTATCATAATACGAAGTGTAAAGATTAACTATAATTTCTTCTTTTATTTTCATTTCTGAAAATATAAATAAATCACAAATATTAACATATAATCAACAATTGAGAGTTACACGTAACTAGTCTTTGATAAATGAAAATCTGTTTGTACTCAGTTTTAGCATTCAGTCAATTCACATCGTTACACTTGAATTCTGGAGGTCAGACGTTGGGCCTTACGGTATATTTCGGCTGAAATTTTTTTCATTGAAATAACGAATACTCTTTCCGAAAGAAGGTTCTTGAAATATTCTGTTTGGTAGATCGCAAGTTGGTTTGCCGACTACAAATACACAAACTGGCACAACTTTGTAGATATGATCAATGTATTTAGTACATTTTTCTTTTGTCATTGTTGTATTCCAAAACTCGCAAATAGCTCTAACTAGTTCCTTTTTGTTTTTTAGATTCGACTTGCTAACTCGAGATTTAACTTCATTCCATACCATTTCTATTGGATTCAAATCACATGATTCTGAGGGCCAGTCTCTCCGCCGGTTAATCCCATTTGCAGACATAAATTCTGTTGCAAGCTTTGATTTATGCTTGGGATCGTTGTCCTGTTGGAAACGATGTCCATCTGGAGAGTTTTCGCGGATAAAAGGTAAAAGTGAGATCTCAAGTATTTCAGAAATGAACTCTTTCCGCATAATTCCTTCAAATAACAATATCTGAGATGCGCCACGTTTACTAATTCCTGCCCAAACATGTATGTTTAGTGGATGTTTCGGTTTTGGTATATATGGGGCACTAGCATCTTTAAGTCTAAACACCACAACTTTGTTGTTATGTAACTGATCAGTGCATTCATCGGTGAATATCACATCGTCCAATTTGTCATTGGCCTGGATTAGGGATTCACAAAAAGATACTCGCTTCTCCTTGTTAACATCTCTCACAACCTGACAGTATCGTGCGCTGGTTAGTCCAGATGCTGATAGGAATCTCCTTTTAGTAGTCTTAGAGACTGTGGTGTCATTCTCACGTAGAAGTCGCTGCATGTCCGAGGCTGATTGGGCGGGGTCTTCTGCATAGGATTCAAGAACCATACGTCGATGACTCTCGTTAGGTCTTTGAAAAGTCGCCACATCATTTAGTCCCACAAAGGTGTCGACATCTATATCTCCTTGGTGTGATTTTTCTACGTATCGCTTGACTGAAGACCATGAAATCTGGATATATCTCTGTTTTACATTACGGAGAATATCTCCAACTTTAAATCCCTGTTCATCTAACTGCTTTATCAAAAATTTCACGTTTATATATATATCACAGTTGAAACTATCACCCTTCCATCTACTATCACAGGTAAACCATTTAGCACTTAAAATATCATTATCACATACATGTAACACACCAGTTCTTATCACAACTTTTATATACATATATATATCACAGATGAAAACTATCACCATTCCAGCTATTATCACAGGTAAACCATTTGGCACATATACTAATATTATTATCACATAACACACCAGATCTATATCACAGTTGAAACTATAACCATTCCAGCTATTATCACAGATAAATCATTTGGCACTTAAAATAATATTATTTATCACAAAACACACACGATATTATCACAGACTATTATCACAGTTGATAACTATCACCACTCCAGCTATTATCACATGTAAACAATTACAATATCAGTTATTCTCAAATCTCTACCTACGATAACCCATTAAAGTAAAGTAAATTTACTTATTTCTAATGGGGTCCTCTAAGAATTTTAATTTAAGGTAAATAGTTGGTGTCATTCTCACGTAGAAGTCGCTGCATGTCCGAGGCTGATTGGGCGGGGTCTTCTGCATAGGATTCAAGAACCATACGTCGATGACTCTCGTTAGGTCTTTGAAAAGTCGCCACATCATTTAGTCCCACAAAGGTGTCGACATCTATATCTCCTTGGTGTGATTTTTCTACGTATCGCTTGACTGAAGACCATGAAATCTGGATATATCTCTGTTTTACATTACGGAGAATATCTCCAACTTTAAATCCCTGTTCATCTAACTGCTTTATCAAAAATTTCACGTTTATATATATCACAGTTGAAACTATCACCCTTCCATCTACTATCACAGGTAAACCATTTGGCACTTAAAATATCATTATCACATACATGTAACACACCACTTCTTATCACAACTTTTATATACATGTATATATCACAGATGAAACTATCACCATTCCAGCTATTATCACAGGTAAACCATTTGGCACATATACTAATATTATTATCACATAACACACCAGATCTTATGCATTTCTATATCACAGTTGAAACTATAACCATTCCAGCTATTATCACAGGTAAATCATTTGGCACTTAAAATAATATTATTTATCACAAAACACACACGATATTATCACAGACTATTATCACAGTTGATAACTATCACCACTCCAGCTATTATCACATGTAAACAATTACAATATCAGTTATTCTCAAATCTCTACCTACGATAACCCATTAAAGTAAAGTAAATTTACTTATTTTTAATGGGGTCCTCTAAGAATTTTAATTTAAGGTAAATAGTTTGTTGTTTCTTATAAATTTATAATATATTATAATATATGTTATGTGTAAGATTGTTTCAGTATTTAAAAATTACAAATCATTTAGCCTGAATAAAGTTTGCTATAAATAACATTAAAACTAAAATATAAAGGTATAAAACATGCTTATAAAAATTCATGAAAACAACTCAATATTTTCCCTCCTTCTGGCTTCTTGTGTCAAATGTAACTTAACTAATGATTTGAACACATTTTTGTAATTGGCTGACTTAACTTCATACGGAAGAGAATTCCAATCTAAAATTGCATGATAGTAAAAATTTGAATTATTGCATGCACCCACTCTTTGAACATTGAAGTTTAGATTTGAGACCCCCCTTGTATTGTTGTTATTTCTGTTAAAGTTTTCATGTAAATAATCAGGTGCTAGTCCATGAACAATGTTATATACATGATTCAGTCGCAAATGCCGTACTCTGTAAGCTACGCAAAGTGTGTTCACTAGATTTAATACAAATCTTATTGTTTTATTTTGAAGAATTTGCAGTTTCTGTTTCAAGGATTTTGATAAACTCTCGTACCATGCAGATGAGCAGTAATCAAAATAACACTGTATGAGAGCAGATGGCAAAGTTGACCTTGACCTATTGTAAAACCAGGCTCAATTTCTATATAGGAACTTCAACTTTGCATTGACTTTTTTATTATTTCATTTACAATGAGATCACACCTCAGGTATTTGTCAATAGCAAGACCGAAAAATTTTACATGGTCACTTGCTTTGATGACATGAATGTGACATTTGACCTCAAACTGACCTTCACTTTTGAGTTTGCGACTAGGGCCGAACAAAATGCATTCAGTTCTGCCGAGATGTAACGATAGATTATTGTCTATCAACCAATTAGAACATTTTTCGAGCACTTTGCCAAGTTTCGAAGATATGACCTTTGGATCTCTATGGGTATATAAGATCGCGCTATCATCTGCATAGAGTATCAATTTGCAGTCATCATCTATGCTGGTTGACATGTCATTGACATAGCACAAAAATAATAACGGACCTAATTATCTTCCCTGTGGTACCCCGCATGAAATTCCCTCAAACTTTGAAAGCACCTTCCCACACCCTACCACTTGAGATCTCCCTGTTAGGTAAGATTTAAACCATGTACTGTCTATTCCCATAATGTCTAGCTTGTTACACAAAATTCCATAGTCCACTGTATCGAAAGCTTTTTGTAAGTCGAGCATGATCATACTTGTAAATAAACCTTTTGAATTATTGTCTCTAATTTGATCTAATAAATGAATGAGACAAGTATCTGTAAAAATTTGCTTCTGAAGCCAGACTGAAACTCATGCAGCAAATTATTACATTGTAAAAATTCTTTCAATTGACAGTATATACTTTTTTCCAAAATCTTTGACACTATACTCAAAATACTTACGGGTCTATAATTTCCAACTTGTAGTGGGCTACCCTTTTTGAACAATGGTTTGACTCTGGCCTGTTTCATACTATTTGGTACAATTCCAGATCTTATCGACTGGTTTATGATTGATGTTACAGGCATTTTGATAACACTTGCCCCTAATTTCAAAAAATTTGGCAGAGATTTCATCAAGGCCAGTGCTTTTCGACACATATATAAATATTCTGACATTTTATGTAAAACAAGTTTATTTCTAGATACATTTCTTTTTGAATGAAAATTTTCTAAAACTTGTTGAAATAGCACTGTACGTTCCCTTGGCGGTTGGAAGGGCTTCAACAAGCTTAGACGCTACAGAGGTAAAAATGTATTGAAAGGATTGGCAATTTCATATTCATCATGGCAAATATTGTCATCAATATTTAACACAACCTTTCTCTCTTCTTTCTTTTGATTTTAATAACCAAGATTTTTCAATTGTTGCCAAAGTTTCTTGGGATCTTCTTTATTTTCTTCTAATTTCAATGATATATGCTCTGTTTTAGCTTTCTTTATTTTCCTTTGCAATAACTTTCGGATTTTAGAAAAATTCTTATGAATGCTTTTACTTTTTCTAAAAATGTTTAAAAATCTATCTCTTTCTTGAATAAGTTCTAGAATTTCATGGTCCATACATGGTTCTGTTCTTTGTTTTAATCTGATTTCTTTGATAGGTGCGAATTCATTTATAATTTTTAAAAATACATCTCTAAAAGCATTCAAGTTGGTTTCAATGCAATCAGACAGAGTACAACACGACCAATCAACTTTTTCTAATTCTAATTCTAATAAACAAGGTAGAGTCAAAATTTTTCATGGATCGAATTTTTAGTGTTGTGTTCATTTATTTGACCTTTTGATATTTTCCTTGTACAGTAAATTATATTATGATCACTCAGTCCTAAAGTGATGGTTCCTGATTGAACAAATTTGTCATTATTATTTACAAGAATATGGTCAATGAGTGTTGAAGTATTATCGGTCTCTCTAGTTGCAGTGGTAATCAGTTGATTTAGGTCATACAGATTTAAAATGCTTTTATATCCTTCATGTAGTTGATCTCTCTTGTTCTTCATACAAATGTTAAAATCTCCAAGAATGATGTAGTCTAGATCAGATCGAAGGCATTTTAAACATTCTTCAAAACTGTGTAGAAATTTATGATCGTTGGGTGGTCTGAGCACTGCACCTACTGTAAAAGGCTTTGTTTTTCGTAAGTAGATTTCTACCCGGATGGATTCATTATTTTCAGAATTCTTTAACTCTTATTTTGAAAAAGCAAACTTATTGTTTATGTATATACACACCCTTTCTCCTTTTCTATTCCTGTCCCTCCGTATTACGGTGTAGCCTCCTACATATATCTCGGCATCATTTATTGAATTGTCTAACCATGTTTCACAAATTCCGATAACTGTAGCCTTTGATTTTTCAGCTATTATTCTAACTTCTGACATTTTAGGGAACAGTGATCTTATATTTGAGTAGGTGAAATGCCTCCCTCTACGGTTGAAACATTGAAACTTCTGATCATCAAATTGTTGCTCGCCTCTTGTATCCAAGTTAATACCAGTTGAATTTTTGAATGATATGTGGTACTGCCACTGGTAAGAACAAGAGGTATGGGTATAGGTTTCACATCATTTTCAGACTCAGCAATATCCGCATGTATAGTGGTATTGTTTTTAATTTGGAACATTAAAAACTTTGTTCATTTCTACAGGGAGACACCTGATATGTCTTCTGGCCACATGTACTGCATTCAGCTATCACACCTTTTGAGCACAGTGGTGTTTTGGTTTGTGTAACACTGGGTCCGGGTTTGTAGCCACATCCGCGCTACTTATGAGCATTAGGCAAACACACGATTTGATTACCGGTAGGGGTTTCAAAACGATAGGAAGAAGCAGTTCAAAGCTCTTGTTTATATAATTTTTCCCCGAATTTCCTCTGACCATTTTTACTGGTTGTAAGCGGTTTGCACACAGATGATGCAATAAGTTCGAAATCTGATAAATTACTTCTGCCGGGATATGAGGGTCTAACTTTGTCGTCAGATAATGTTTGTAGTGATTAAAATTAGCCAAAACAGATGAAAATATTAGAGCGACAAAATCCCTTCTGCACTCACATTTCGATCCCGAAAATCCTTTTTGCAATCGGCCTCGGCCGATTGTATATTACGATAGTAAATTCGCTTTCAGAGCGCATGTGCAAACTCCATTAGCGTGGCACCTTGGGTAATAATCTAGTACTAAGAAACAGTATTAGCACATAATTCTGCTGTAGATATTGAGATTTCTAGAAATAAATCTTATAAAATGTTCACAATTTAAAAAAAAAAAAAGATTTGCTCACTACAAAAAATCCAACTTATTTCCGAATATTGACGAGAACTTCCGAGAGACTTTCCTTAAAAGGAAAAAAGGCGCGGTTACTTTCCTAATAAGGAAAAAATCAGGCGTGGCTTTAGAAATTTTAGCGGGAAAATTCACAACTGCGCATAAAAAGATGGTTTTAAAAACAAGTACATGTAATTCCTATTTACATAAAGCCATTTGGCTTTTTGAACAACAACTTGGAGATTTAAAGCTATTCCGATTGGAACCTAAGCTTTTTAAAAAGCTACGCTCGTCATTAATTATCTTGATTAACGTGGGAATGCATTTTCATATCGTTTGGGGCTACACCCACTTCAGTTACTTTGCATTTCTTGACTTCCAGAATTCAACAAATAAATAAATAAATAACATCGGCTATTTCACACACAAAAATATTCACTCAGCTTCACTCTCATTGTAAGTCATACATTTGTTTTGTTTACTTGTAAATACCTGTTTAAATGAGATGTGTATTTAATTAAATTATATCTTTTGCATATTGATTTTGTAGATGTCTAAACCGCTTGCAAGTATTACTTCCCGTACACCCGCACCTGCTGACGAAGATGACGTCTTTACTTTCCGCGATGTAAGTTCATTTAATTTATATGACTTGTCAAGAATGTCTTAGGGGAAGGGGTGGCAACTTTTATGTACAGATTTTCATTCACACACAGTGCAAAAGAACTTTCTATTATGTGAAAAATACAGCAACAAAGGTGTTGAATTTCCATCATATATTTTAATAGAAGCGGAGGTTTGCTTACGACTTCCTTATAATATATAATCTGTTCATAATTCACACCTTTGATTAAATAGAAATCCTACCCAGTAAAGGTTAAAAAATAGTTTCCAGTTACAAAGTGATTAGGAAAACTACGATCATTAGCTCGGAGTTTACCAAATCATGTGGAACGAGGAAACTATTCTCTAACTCATTAATTAATTAAAGTGAAGAATAAGAAGTAAAAGTCAGCATTTAAAAGCGTTACAAAATCCAAAATAAAACAATTTTTCTCTATGGATACCTTTTTATTTTCTGATATAGGTTTAATAAATCATAGTTTCTGTGTATTGTTGCAGTGACAGAAACCATAGTGAAAAGTGTTATTATGTCATTTGGTTATCAAATAATATACTGTTTGTCTTCGCTGAAATCAGTCAGACGGGGCGTGACACCATGGGATTTGGTGACTTATTGATATAATACTGATATTATTGCATTCATTCGTATATTTGTTGCTAGATAATATCGAAACCATCAAAATGATAAACAGTTCTGTCAATTTAATGTTTTCATCCACAACTGGACACTGTTGGTGTCGGATGAAACAGAAAAAGCGAGGTCCAACGCGAAGGTACTTTGTAAGCCTGGCACGTGAAAGATCACTCACTGCTTCGATAAGGTCCGTTTAAAAATGCCTTCAAAAATTTCTATGTGATGCATTAAACACGCATTATTTGAAATATACTTGTCGTGATATAATACAAGACTCAAGCAAACAAATAACTGATTGTAATTTTGATCATCTTTCAGGAGGAAGATCCCCCACCAGTTGCCGTCACACCGGCACTGTTCAAATCAACTTCAACCTCACTTATATGTGCCTCCTTTACAACTATACCCCCTCCTTCATCACCAGTGCAAGGACCTTTGACGCCGACTAGCCCATCTATACCCCTAGCATCACAAGTGTATGGACCTTCAACATCAAAGTCAGCAACAATGCTTTTGCCGTCGACGCAAGCTTTAGCGCATGTACCAAATGTAAAGATGATGGATAAATCCAAACCACAAGTCCAAAAATCATGAAACCATAGGACATACAAAATCAGTGAAAATGAAAAACAAATGGAAAATAACAAAATATGTCTACTTGAAGAGCATATGTGAACCCCTGTGATGGAGTGAGATCAGGTGCCCGGGGAGAGTGAGCATCTCCTGCTTGCTAGCAACACCCGTCACATATACCCCGTAGAAAGAGTCAAATCGTGTGAATTCCATATGTATCTATATATGGAGAAGTCGAAGTAGGTAACCTTCTAGTATAGAAGGTGTCAAATCTGTGTAAAGTGATCGGAATCGGTCTCAGTCCAGAATATCATAGCCATCTATGTCCGTTTCCCCTTTAGCTGTAGATAAAAACCGACACACATTGGGGAGTGGGAATTCACCAATCCTCCACGTTCGTACTGTACCATACAGAAGACTTTATGAAGGTACATAAAGTGACCGATCTATTTTTACATACTACGAAACAGTTCAGTGTAATAAATGCCAGTTAATACGCTATTCGTGCTTGAAGAATATAAAAGATTTATGTACATCTGGTTTTGTGTGTATATATATATATTCATTTTTTCCGTTTATATAACTATATAACGATGGAGGCATTGCCAATGAATGTACAGTTGTCATATGATCTCTTTGTAACAAAGTGATTTAATACACTATTGATTTTAGAAAATTATATTAAATAAGCAAAAATGTGCCAGCATTTTATTATGTTTATGAAATAAGTTAGTGTCAATTAAGTACGAGATATTCCAGTACTGTTGACATTACGTACACCAGGTGCTTTCACGTAATCAAAATGTATTATAGTTGATATGAACGTGGGGTTGTAACCATTGAACTGTCAGTCTTATGAAGATGTATGGTCAAAAAGTTCTTGGCACAATATACTTTGATAAAGTAAATAAGTATAACACCCCATCGAACCATTATTTAATGATATTGAACGTTTTTTGGGAGAGTAGTATTTTAAAGCTTTTTCTATACACGAAATTCGTTGCTTAAGGTTGAGGGGTTGGTGAAAGTGCCAAAATGGAACTGAAAGCTAGAACACTGACTAAGTATCTATCTATGTCATTAGGAGACAAGAAACAATTTGATGCAAGCACCAAACCATGGGCCGAAACACGTGCGTGTTAAAACTATGAAGTACGTTAAAGGCTGATACAATTTTAATACACAACGGGCAAGCTTACAGTCAGTGTTACATGCAACACTTGTCCCCTGCCTTCGTCAGTCTTTGAAACACAACTTTTAATTCGTTCCAACTTTAGGAATTAATGTTCGTCATGTACTATCACTGTGTAAAGTTACTTCAAAATTGTACATTGCTAACAGAAGTTTCATCTGAAAACCCGAAATCTATTTGACCTACTTATTTGACCTATTGACCCCAAACACATGTACAATCACCGTGTAAAGTATTTTCAATATTAAAGATTCCTATAACTGGTTATCATCTGGAAATCAAAAATCCATTTTAGTAACAGTGACCTACTTATTTGACCTACTAATAACTATTAACATGTTGGCATATACGTTCACAATGGCAATCAAAAGTTTGTGATAAAAAAAGCTTAGAAAAGAAATAAATTCACACATGTTTATTGCAGAAATATAAACTACATAAAAAAACATGTTGAACTGCAATTTTACTCTAAATATCATCCATTCTGGACCCAAGTTTCAGAGAAAAATAATCCGTTTGTGTAAGGATAACACACAAGTAACCCGAATGTACGGCTTGTGTAAGCATAATAAGGCACAGTCCATAGTTCTTCTAATGACAGGTGTGTGTGTGTGTGTGGGGGGGGGGGGGGGTGTGCATAAGATTAAAAAGAAAAACTTTCATAAGTATTTTAAACGAGCAAACCCACTTTTACAAGATAACGGAATACTTTATTTCTACAAATTTTATGTGAAAAAATATCGCTCTTAGTGATCCTAGCATAAATATCACAGTACACCCTGGAAGGTCAAATGGACGGTGCCTACATCTAGCGTATCTAATTCAAACATGTGGGGGAACCAAAATAGAATGTCTTTGAATAGTTTTTAGTCTCGCTTTTATTTTTCAATAAAAGTTAATAATCAAAATTATTTTATACTACATTCATATAAATCTATCAGAACGTGCCAGCGACTTTACACGTGGTCATCCGCAATGAATTAAATCCTAATTTTACCATTGGTGTAAAACTCCTGGGGGTGTGGTTTTACTGTACCGCGGAAACGCATGCAACTTTTCTAAACTTATATCAAAGGATGGCACGGCTAGTGCCGGCCCACAATGACTCCCAAGGAATTCATTAGAACTCGTAAAAACCCTTGGGAAGGAGTCAAATTCTTGTACTGTTAAAATCGGCTGCTGAATTTAAAAGGGGGGGATTGAAGACTTTGGACGTACCAAGTAGGCTACCACAGACTAATATGGTGATTTTATGTGCGCACTCTTATCGGACTGTTCAATCAATTTTAACCGACATCTTATGCCTGTCTACGACTCTAACGTTTCGACTGGATGAGTTCCTAGAATGTTGACTGAAGATCAACAGAGATACAGATATCATGTTTCATTACATCTCTTGTCTCAACATGAAGATTATCTCGAAAACTCGCATCTCTGATCCTTAATCTATGTAAAATACGAAAAAAAATTGGTGTCATGTGGCACTACCATAGAAACAAAACATGCAATAGATTCACCCTGGCTCATACCTATTAAATTCAACAGAGTTTCCAAATCCGAGAATGTCATGGCCTCATTCTTTTGGGACATGTAGTGATAATCATAATCAATTCTCTAGAGAAAGGCCGCTCTATAAATGGTGCAAATCATGCAAATGAGTTAAGAGTCTGCGTCAGGAGAGTGTGAGAAAAAGGAGAGGAATGGTAACCAGAGGCGCTCTGCTCTTGCAGAATAATGTACCAGCTCACACTTACTAAGTTACAATAATGGTTGCGACGGAGTGCAACTTCGAAATTCTTCTTAATACTCCATATTCTCCAGATTAAGAGTGTGCGTAAGGAGATTGTGAGAAGGAGGCATTCTGTATTTACAGGATAATGGACTAGATCACGATTACCAATGACGGCTGCGACGGAATGCATCTTCGAAATTCATCCTTTTCCTCCATATTCATTAGATTGAGCCCCATATAACTTCTATTAGTCCCCAATACTGAATTCTTACCTACGTGGTAAGCATTTTGAAAGCAATGAGGGTGTCATGGATACTGTATATTAGTACTTAGAAGTGAAACTTTCTATTTTAAATGGAATTAGAAATTGGAACAGAGATGGAGAACGTTCACTGAAATGAAAAGAGATTGTACTGAAAGATAATGATAATGATAATGGGTATTCCTACGTACCCGGAACGTTTTGAACATACCTCGTACTCTGGGTATCATCATTGAATTTATCAGTGGTTTGGTCATAACTGGAAAGAAACACTTCTAGATGGTCTGTGATAGCACATGAATTATTTTGTATATTTCGGATATTTCTTCGATGTAAAAACTTTGCATTTAGATGATTTTTGCTTTTTTAGACCTTTGTGGATTGATGAAAAAAGAACAAACGATTTCGCTGTTATTTATCCTTATCTTTTTCACATCATATTAATATTCAATCCATCCCTTTTATGAGAAAAATATTTTACTGTTTACCGATTTACAATAAAATTTGTGACATTCATTGATAAATAATCATATATTAAAGTATGAAGGAACGTTTAAAACTATGAAGGACGTAGATTCAAATGGCCTGGGCTATTTCAAACATTATCGATACACAATTAACCTGTTTTACGTTCTTGTATGAATCGAATTTTGCATGCTATTTACTCAAGTATATTGGAGTTATCGGTTCATTAAGTATTTTTACAAATCAACAACCTGCAGTGCGACGAAAGCATGTAGCCTGTCTATCTTTTTTTATTTCAACTAAAATAGAATATTACGTCGACATATTGATTCTGTATATGCCTTAGGTTTCCATTTCATTACTTCTGTATTATATTATATATTATATATACCTTTTGAGGTATCTCAAGTGAATGTTTATTCTAAATTATATTTTAAGAAACGAGTGGTATGTTTCAGTATACAACTCATTATGAGTTTCATCACATACCGTATGAAGTAAAACTTTATTTTCGAAGAACATGAAACTATGCATCAAAAATGCATTCATTTTTTTTTTTTTTTTTTTTTTTTTTTTGATCGCTTTCTTTTCTCCTGGGCACCTGCTTTCAGTTCAGTTTAATTGGGGTTCGCATTTGTCCGAATAATGACATTGTACACGATTTTGTCCTTTAATCCCATGGACTTCGAGATGTGGATAAACCTTCGGTTCTTCCTCATTATTTACTTTCTGTGAAATTACGTCACAATGAATTTTGAAACGACTTCTTACCAATAAACTCGAATAACCGATACATGTTACCCAAGTTTAATCGCTCTTCCTCGTTTCCGTTTAATGCTGCATATAATCGCCTGTGGTCCAATCAGATCGCTTGTATCATTTGCCCTTCTAAGTGATTGAAAATGGCGTCCTGTTTAAAAAGTAATGCAGCTAACAAAGGTTTTTGCGATTAAGAATAGTTAGGGACTTTATTTGTCGAATCGAGGTAAGGTGTTCAATTTGAAAATGCTTTAGGAATAATCGTAGGTAGCATACTCGTCCGTTGCATCTGAAAACCGACTGCTATACATTTGACTGGCAAAACCGTTCTCGGTTTCCTTTTTTACTAACGGAAACAGACCGGTATGCGCTAATTCGAAAGTCGGCCATATTGGATTTTCGTTTAGAATGGTAATCAGCTGTTCGAAGATGGGAAAATGGAATTATTAAAGAATAAATGTTATTAAACGATCAAGGGTTTGTTTGAATGGAAATATATACATCAATTTAAAATATATAATATGTGAATGCCAATTTCACAAAATATGTGTGGCTAAAAATGGCACTGAAACGAAATTCGCCCCAACATTTCTTACATATCCGGACACCTGCAACTGCAAATAATTTCTTTAAATGTGTTAGGAAAAGCCAGCCAATTTTTTCTTTAATAGTTCAGTACAATTTTATTTGATTTAAATATAAACAACTGTGTTGGATTGTCAATAACAAATTGGCTGGTCTTTTGAGGAACCAATAGTAAATGTTAGAAATTGACATTAATTGACCAAATTGCAAAATTATAGTCCTAATTAATTTTTTTTCACTAATAGTCATGTATATGCTTGTTTTATTCATATAAAAAATTGCAGTGTGAAGCTATCCAAGATAAAGTGGCTGGCCCTTTAAATAACCACCAGTATTACTGAAATTGACATCAGTCGACTAATTTTCAGAATTATAGTCCTAATAATTTCCTTAAATGGGCTGTGAGAGGCCAGCCAATATTTTCACTAATAGTCATGAATATGCTTGTTTCATTTATATATAGATTACAGTGTGGAGCTATCCAAGACAAATTGGCTGGCCCTTTAGATAACATTAATTGACTAACTCTCATAAGTATAGTACTAATATTTTACAATTTTTTATTTATATGACTTTAATGTATTATTTTATGTATTGGAATTAACATAATGATAAAAGGAAAAGAAACTGACGAAACGTTCTCAAAACAATGAGGTAAATAAGTTTAATAACTTTTAAGTATAATAGAATAACAAAATAGGATGATAAAAAAATGTGTTATAATAAATTTTGATTACATTCAATTTAACACTGACTCAAGATCAAATGATAGTATACAATAACATGATTGTATATGAAACAATGTTTCTTACATATTAATCTATGGTGACAAGCTAAAATTGTATATGTTTTTAAATCTATCTAATGCTTTAATGAGGAAAACAATTGACAAGATGGACCAACGAGGTAAAAGGATGTTTGTCAAAGATTGTTGATGTTAAACATGAAGATAAAATAAGCAATCTAATCTTCGAAGACTGGTCTGATATAGCACATGAGCATAGTGTATTATCTAATGTAACTAGAACAGGTAAACATTTTGTTTTGCTAAGTTGGAATCTTATAATCTTGCATGTAAAATCTTACTATAATATATCACCTTTTTGTCTGCTACAGAGGTTTAACATAGATACACATTTACATCTCTGTAGTATAAAGTTTGTTACAGCTTTTCTAGGTGAATTTCAGTTTGAGTCTGACCAGGGATTAATTCATGTTAACCTCATACACTTCGCAGAATAATAGCCACTCTTCTATTGATCTTGTTTATTTTTATATTTATAAATCATTTAGATAAAAAAAAAATATATGATTTGCATGATATATTATAAATTAAATTAATTTTTATTAAATTTCCTAATTTTTGGTGTTATATGGAAAAGCTTAGCTTTATTTGTTATAATCCATCCGTCTGCTTATCTGTTCGCCACACTTGCTAAACTGTGACCCATAAGTGTTTCTAGTTTCTATTATTTACCTTATACATGTATTTGAAATTTAACTGAATACCATTATCATTATCTTAAATTTATGACTCAACTGATAGAACTATCATTAGACCTATCTTAATAATTGATTAGTTTTTCAGGCATGTGGGTTACATCAGATGAGGAAACTGAAGATAAATCGAATCTGGAAGCTCCAAAAGCAGAAACAAATGACAATGAGAAGGTCATATTTAAGTGTTATTAAAGTCTTGTCAATGATAGTAGTTTAATCATATAAAAATCATAAAGATTAAAAGTATATCATTTCTTTAAAGACATTGATATTTGTACTAAGGATCTTAAATAAAAAAAGTAAACATGTATAAAAATTTGGAATGGAGAAACATATCTTCCAAACTAAGGTTTATTCTTCAACTGTAGTCTTTTGTTCCTGTTGAGGTCAAAATATCATGGTCATGAAAACTAAACATATTAATGGCTATAGACCTTGCAAGGAATTATTCTGTGTTCTCTTTTTATGCCTTTATTAAAATTTTATATCTATAGATACTTTTGTTTTATAGGTACAAGTTACTACATAAAGTAGTGACAATCATAAAAAATAACATTTGAGTAGACAGACCACATTTACTCTACAATAAAAAAAAAGAAGCTACAGAAAAAGAAAAGAGCAATTTTAAAGAGAATACCAACAAGAAAACATGCAATTCATTAGTTGATTTTAACACAAATTTAGGAAATGATCAGCTCACTAATGAAGAAATTATCAATATCAGACTTGCTTTATCTTTAACAAGAGATCCATTTCAAATAGCCAAAATTATACTAAATCAGAAAACATTTCAAGAAAACATTTTGGAAATATTTTGCAAAACATTTGGAGATTGCCCTAACAACATGAGAAATAGGACCTACGGCGCCGACATTCCGGGTTCGATTCCCGGGTTGTGCCACTATGTTTAAGAGGTTGCTTACCCCCTGCTTCCATGTCACAATATAACTGAAAAATTGTTGAAAGCGACGTAAAACACCAATCAACCAACCAACCCCAGCTTCCGACACATGCCGCGCGTGTGCATAATAAACCAACCACTGATTTGACACGCATACACACTTTAGCATACATGTATCATTAGTATGTTAGTTTTTTTTTTAATTATGCAATATAACCTATGTACTTTCGTTTCTTATGAAATATCGATGTAAATATATATCTTGTATTTCATCTGACTGTTTTTTTCGGCTTTTGATTGTCAGATAGTAGTTAAAGATATAAAGTACCGCTTTCTCTTTTTACATAATTACCCATGCTTGGAATATTTTCGAGATTGAAAGACAAAAATATTGAAAGTAATGCAAAGTTGATAACTTTGGCAAAATCGGAAAAATGTAAAAATAAAATGTACATGTTTTCCAATATCAACATTCAACACCATTTAATAAGATTATGATAGCTCAGTTGGTAGAGTGCCCGTCTTCTAATCAGAGGCTTGGTGGTTCAAATCCTGGTACTCCAGAGCAGGGACGTTATATACGTCCCTGTCGAGAAAGGGTGCTGCAGTTTGACAAGATTAGATAAATAGACAATTTCTTAGGTGTTTAACACCTTAATTTTAATCATCTCCTACCTCACTTATTCTCTGCTCAAAGGGAGATTAAAAGGCTAAAGTGGATATATACAGGGCTGGAGCAGGGGTATTCCCTGACACATGAAGTGACCATTATAGCAGGACACATATGCCTGATAAGTGATATGGGTACACGTGTTGACATTTTTGACTTCAAACAGCATATATAAAAAGGGCTTGGCTCGCTTTCAGATTGGCAGAGCACGGTTTATCATGTTGATGTCGCATATATTTTTATATCATTATGTGTTTTACAATACCTTACGTGTTTATATTTTTATGACCTCTCAATATGTGATACCTGTTGACCTTGTTCTTTACATGGAGCATTATTTATAAATTTTTAAATGTACGTCCTTTGATTGTTCTGCTGTTACGGTGAGTGGGAAGGTGGGCCCGTAAACCGGTTAACCACACCATTTGTTTGGCTTTTGTCAAATTAAATGACCGTCCTAAGTCGGTATCTAATTGCACTACAATCAAATATCTTTGTAATGTGTTATATGTGCTAGTATATTATTTTAATCCATGTATTGTATAGCTCCATCGTGACTTCTGCCACATAACTGAGCCAGTAACTCCTCTTTTTTCTTTGGTAGTTTTATAATAATCACATAAACTTATTTATTTCATGGTTTTATTTCAATGAATACAAGGCATTTTTTCATTAGCTAACACTTTTACTTATCTTTGATACATGTTATGATGTATGTCACCATGAACATGAACAGCCAACACTGCAACAGCCTGAACAGGTGCTAGTTTACCGAAAAAGATAGGTGTTCTAGTAGTTATTTTTTAAGCGCATAAACAGTATAATTATTTTTTACCTGTTGGTAGTGCGCAAACAACATCACAACATTGGGATTCTAATATTGCCTCTGATTGTTTTGGTTTGAATGAATTAAAATCGGTTTTAAATTCTAGATTCACTCTATTTTTATTTCAGCGCTCTAAATATATACGCATGCGTACTGAATTGAAGGTCAAGTTCAAATGGCGCATACCGGTCTATTTCTCGAATGAAGTGAAACGTAAAGGAGAAAATCGAAAACGGCTGCCAGTCTAGCTATACACCAGAATACGCGGACTCGGACTTTCAGGGCCCAAACTAATTTCGAGTAAACTCAAAACTGGGTCACCCTGAGGTTTGATGCTGGATATCCAAGTACTAAGAATTTTTCGTTGAAATTTGCTGGTCATGTAGATAGACGTTATACAAATTAAAGGGCAAAGAGAAGGAAGAGATACAGTATTATCACGTTGAAACTTTTAAATCAGGTTTTGGTGAGCAGAGAAGTTATTGGTCTTAACCCTATACACAGGAAAGAGGCGAACCCTGTGATCTAAAACTACCTACATTCCCACGTGTGTTTACAACATTATGCATTATTTTCCTTGCATGTTGTATTTTGACAAACTCTGCTACGTGTCTAGTGTCAATTTTTGAAGAGGATGTAAGGCCTACTTTCACTTTTAGTCAGGACTCTTACAGATCTGGAGGAGCAGCGTACAGTTGATGTCAGTGTATACATCTGAGTTATTTTGCATTACAATTTCATAGTATTTACAGTATCGATTTGTGCTTTTATGACCTCTCATCTTGAGTAATCTTTTGAGTCTTGTTCTTTATATTGGGGATTATTTATAAATCTTAACATACATGTGCTTTTATTGTACGACTTAAGTGATAAATAGAAAAGTTAATCCGTAAACTGGGTTACATATTCAGTTGCGTGACCATTATCTCTGCCATTCTATGTCGGTACATCAACAATCATATTTTGATGATTTTAATGTATTTCCTCTTGCCTGTTTCACATGTCCGTAGTGATTTTTGCCATATAGCTGACTCGTACCCTGTCACTTTCTTTTACATTGTTGAGGCAAAATCTGTGATGTGATTTTTAGATATAAACAACGATGTATATAACACATCAAGCGCTAGGACAGTCCTTATTCTATTCTGAATTGAGTACGATGTCAGACTCCGTAACTGAAATCTTCCGACTGTAAACAATTGCCTTTCTTGTAGCTTATCTCATATAACAATGCCAGTATTCATCTAGAATTAATCATTTTGATATAGATACGGAAAATAAAGTACTAAACACATGAAACTCATGTGCCTTTGTTTATTTTGTTTTGAGTCTCTTTTTGCCACATAATGCCTGCTATCTTTGTATTTATTTTTCATTTATTTTGTTATCTGAGAAATTCTTTTTGCCTACCAAACCTTATTTTTCATGTTAAATACATTATGAAATCAGGCCTCAAGAACAATTAAAATAACGTACAAGCATGAAATAAAACTTCTTATCTACATTGTATTTGGAGTCGGTCTGTACCTTAGAGAAACTTGGTATCAATTTTCATATTTCTAAAACACTTACGTTCTAGCATTTTATCCCCTCGCGCAACTTGTTGCGGAGGGGATATAGTAACGCCACCGTCCGTATGTATGTAGTTTGTGTGTGTTCGCTTGTCCGGACCATCACTTTTTAACGCTTTATTGATGGATTTCAATAATATTACACGATTGTTGCTTACATCTCAAGGAAGTGTCATGACATTGTCTCAAGGTCAAGGCCACAATGGGCTGGAATTTTAAATACTTGTCCGGGCCATTCCTTTATAGCGCTTTGATGGATTTCAATAATATTACACGTGGTTGTGGCTTACATCTCAAGGAAGTGTAATAGCCTTGTCTAAAGTTCAAGGTCACAATGGGCTGGAATGGTAAAATTCAATCAAAATTTAAGTGTATTTAAATTTTATGCCACGCCAGGGGATGCTACGCTTAGCGTTGCTCTTGTTTATTTTTTGTTGGGGTTTTTTTTTTTGGGGGGGGGGGGGGGGTTTTGTTTTGTTTTGTTTTGTTTTTTTTTTTTTTGGTATCATTTATTTTCAATGCGGATGCGTTTACCTGTTTGTTTGCCATATATCTGTTTGGTATCTGGTGCTGATAAATTCTTCTTTTTTCTCCTTGTAGACAATAATGAACGCCATGGCTTCGTCATGATTTGCTGTTTGGTTCGTGATTTGTACAGGAACAATACAATGACTCTCATTTCTCATATCTGAATTTCAGCAGAACATCTTCGAGTAAAGATATTTGTCCAATAACCTCCAAGGAGAGGCAACTGGTGTGTCTATTAGCCATAGAACGAGGTTTTACAATATGAGAATAGATAGTCCATCCATTTACTGCCAATTCTGATTTTCTTCTACACATACTGACGTTTTCGTTTTCAATACATTCAAATCGTATCTGTAGGGAGTTTTGGGGTTCATCGGGCAATTCATAGGAAAACGAAGAGTCGCTCGAATATACACGCCCCAGTAAAATCTTATCAATCAGTTTAATCTGTGACCCATCTTCTTCGAACTTGAACTTATCTGATGTATGATCTTTCGCAATGTATTTGGTGACGCTATTACATCTGATAATGTTGTATTTGTAAACTCATTTACATTACATAATGGTTTTTAGTCTGAATAAATACTATATATTTACGCACCAGATAATAGGCGTAGAGCAGTCCGTTAGTAAAATGCCGAGATACCGATCAATTGTCAAAATGAAAATTTATTTTACAAAGCAAAATAGCACGGACCTCTGTGGAATCAGGTGCCATGCAAAGTAATATGTACATATGAATCGCCAATCCATCAACGGTAACGAGGCGTTCACAGGATAAGATTAAACATCGCCTTGCATTGACATAAAATGGGATAATGGACAAGTCGTGTATAAAGGACTAGGGTCAGAAAGGGCTTAATTTTGCCCCACTTTGAAAACAATGTTTTTGTTTTTTTCTGATAGAAAATGTTGAATTTAGGTATTTGAGGAAGTTTATGCTTTATTTCTTATATTTTATACATTTGAGGGCAAAAATTGAATTTCGATAAAAATCACAGATTTTTGGAATGTAATCAAGGTAACACTTTGTCTGAGGCACAGTTTCTATATTCCCTGTCTGAATAACTCCATAGTTGGTAGAAAGTGTCATTATGGGAAAACGGTGTGTTATGACCTTGAGCCAAGGTTATACCTCTAAGGTCAAGGTCACGATATATTAGAAGGGTAGAACTTGTGTGGGCCATAAATTTTTACAGCATTCATCGATTTGAATAATATATCACAGAATCATTGCCCATGTCTCAATGTTATGACATGACCTTGGCGAAAGTCATACCTCCAAGGTCAAAGTCACAGTGCATTTGATTGATCAGATCTTTTTAAGATATGTACATTTAATTAATTATTGCGTTTGAAATAATATATAATCGACGTATTATGCTACGTTGGTGTTGCTTTTGATTTTCTATACTACAAAGGTTGGTTGGTTGCTTTCAACAATTTTTCAGTTATATCGCGACAAAGGATACAACAGGAACGAAATCAACGCCAAGTGCGCCATACCCTCATACGGCAGCAAAATTCATGGTACTACACCGACCCTGACCTTTGACCTGTTGATTTCCAAGTAAATAGGGAAGTTCCTTAAGTCATATATGAAGTATGAACCCAATTGGGCCAAAACTTTGACTTCTAGAGTGTCTACATGGTTTTTCTATGATGACCTCTAGTGACCTAACCTTTGACCTTTTAACCCCAAATCAATTAGATCATTGTATTTAAGTCATATGTGAAGTATCATCCCAATGTGGCCAAAACTGTGGCGTCAAGTGTGTCTACCAGGTTTTGATTCAGACACATGCACCCATGCACGCACTCACGACGGTATCATTACAACAATCCACATTGCAACGCTGTTGCGAGTAGATAAAAACCTACAGTCTATGGTTTGTATAGGTCAAAGAATGCTTATTAACGAGACGTGTGATTGGCTGATCTGCAGAAGGGAATGAGGGACTACTATTTCAATATATCAGGGACTCTGATTGGATGAAATTATTTGTGATCAATCTAGAAATAAAGCCTGACCGTGCGGTAAAATCACAAGTTCTTTACATTTGAAAATTCGGAATTTGTTTTTCTTTGTATATTTTTGGGGCGGGGAGGGGGGGGGGCCTTTCCAGCAAGATTTTTTCGAAATCAAGGTCGATGATCTGTAGTAAACTGTTAAAATTCTTATAGAGGGTGGTCTGACAAACGTTTTGATATATGGATTATACAAGCTAAGATGCAGAAAGTAGTGTAAATCTTGCTGAAAGTTTGGTAATTTATCATCGGACCCTATGGGAAAAAAGAATTAGTATGCTTTGATCTTCATCTGCTACGCTGGAAATATAAAGTACGAAATTAATGTGCAACACAATTCCGGAGAATACGGAAACTTTTAAATGCGAAATTTCTTAAAAAGTTTTATTTTAAGGTTCGCCCCACAAGTGTTCATTCAAAATATTTTGTAGTATTATTGGATTCTTAATTTCTCACAAATATACGAATTTTTTTGTCAATGAACATTCATGGGGCCAATTCTAATTTTCCTTGTGAAACTAAAACCCTGGTTGATTTTTGACATTTTCTGCTATCATGCGCTTCTTCATTGTCCTGTAGCACATGAATATAGATGGTTTTTTTTACTATTCCTTGTTAGTAAATAAAAATATGTCTTATCTAAGTAAATTAAGAAAGTAAAATCTTAAACTTTTTATTTTGAAAAGTCCCTTAATTTCGAGGCCGTCACACTATTGTTACTAACCATAGCCCTTTGGAGAACATATAATGCGGACAGTGAGTCAACCTAAATAATATTGGGACAGGATGGCAAAATGGGATAGTCAACAACAGAAATTTGAAGAAAACAGATGCATAAAATAGAAAAAAAAAGCAAATAAATATAACTGAGGTCGTCATTGTGACAGCCACGAAAATGTACCATAGTCGACATTCAATGACCCCATGTATCCAGGGAAGGATATGTCTCATTACGACTAACGATTTGCTGCTGACCCACCATGCCAACCATATTCAGTTACAGTTATATGTATGTGTAAAGAAAATTAAGATCTTTTTTTTCAACTTGGTATATGTTAAATAACAAACATGATGTAACCACGACGAGAAAGCTATTTTAGTTATGAAAAATATTATGCAATCCATTATTCATTGTTTGATGATAATGAAAACAGATGTTTGATTTGGATGATTAGCATTGCACGATAAAGACGCTAAATTTTTTTTAAAAAACTTACCTTACAAAGGATATATTTATGCCCATGCGTATTTTAATCGAGTCATGGTCTCATTTTTTTCAAACATTTTCAAAACCGATTAAAAACTTAGATTGTTCACAGAATACACATACGAATACTTTGCCCTTGGTGTGCATTGTGTCAAACCTGTCTTATCTATCAAATGTCACATATAGGGAAAGTTTTTGCTTTTGAACAAGCTGAAGTTTCATACAGTGACACACTCGCTTTTTCTTCTACATATAATGATTTGTATTCCATAATTTCATATATTTGCAAATTTCAACCTTCATTCAGGTACACTATATCTCTTTCAATATACAACGGGCAGAAAAGAAACGAGAAATTTAATAGGCAAATGTTTTGATTTATTTACTTAATATAAATATAAATACAAGAAAAAAAGATAAACTCATTTGAAAATATGTAAATCCGACAAAGTCCGAAAAGACGTCAAAACGGAACAACAGAATTTGCATGCTAACATTATTCTCATATCTTTCGAAATCGTTTTGTTTTTCAAACTACACAATTCATCTAAAGAGGTGTGCCCTCTTTTCCCAAATTTGTTTCACCCTAGGAATAAAAAGAGACAGGTGAAGCACTACTAGTATTACTATAGCTCACACGAGCCACGTGAACAAAAATATAGACAGACAGGTGAGGCAGTACTAGTATTACTATAGCTCACGCGAGCCACGCGAAGATAAATATAATTTACCTTATAGTGCTATCCTGTATCTTTAGACGTGTCTTCCTTTTAACATTTTCTGTTTCTGTCATTTTTTTCAATACACTCTGTCTTTAACTTTAAACTTTCTTTTCTCGGTTCTCTTAGTTTTAACTATATGTAAATATACAACATATATACCTTTCGATTTTGTGCACAAGATGCGTATTTCGATAACTTATGTCTCTTCCGTGATGGTCATGGCCAAATGATTGGAATTCACATATATAGATAGTTGAAGAGCAGTGTTGAAACCAAAATGACCGAAAAAGGAACCAAAGAATCAATCTAAGGACAGAGCTATGCATGAGGGAAATACTCCTTAGTTTTAGTGATTTACATAATTTCATGACTGAAAATTTTAAGTTTATATTTCATGTCAGACCGTTAGTACAAAAGCACTGAAAACTACACTTATGATGCCCTCGGGAACTATCAGTCCACCAGCAGTGACACCGGCCTAGTGGTTATAATAAATATAGAACATATATACCTTTCAATTTTGTGCACCAGATGCGCATTTCGATAATTTATGTCTCTTCAGTGATGCTCATTCATTTTTCTTACTAGTTATTATCCCTTATTTACTTATCAAGATTTGCCACTCCAACCTAATCGGATGACTTTTTCAAATTTCATTTAAGGTGTTACATTTATAATCAACCATATTTCGATATAACTTTGATCTGTGAAGTTACTACATCATTCTGAAGCATTCAATAAAAGAAACCTTTCATAGTAGGGTTTTCTAAAAATAACATTATTTCACTGACATACGGTTAGATAAGTTTATATTGAATCCTATGGTAAGTACCTATGTTTTGCTTATATTTTTTCAAGGAGGACAAAATATGGAAATACTCTATATGAAAAGCTCTGTGATATCTTTATTCATCAAGATTCATGAAGTTCACCCGGCACAATTTCTGCATTTTAATTTTCATATTTCTAACAAGGGGAGATAACTCCTATAAGGGCATTTATATTGTACAATCTCAAATTTTACAGTCGCTATTATCAATACCGTCTAAAACAACATCGATATTACTATGACATACATTTATAACACAAGTATTTATGTTGATGTCTTACTTCGTTAATTGAGGCTCATTATACATGTAATATCTTAATAAAATTAAAATAATGAAATATGTTAAGGGATATGATCACTACCCTCTGATTAAGATGAATAACCCAGAACATTTTTAAATTGCTAATTTTTTCAAAGCTAATAAAACATATTTATTTATGAGTGATGACAAGAAAATCCTATATGCAGTACTCATAACCTACCAGACGTAAAATCTGCCATTATACTTTTCCCCAACCGATTTTTTTAAATAGCAGTTTCAAGAAATTCTTTGTTGTAATCGTAATGTCATCGTCAGTATTCTTAATTTTAAATTTTCTTTACAATCGAAGTCTCTCATTATAGACATCTAAGCACCAACGTTCTTGACTTATCTCTGACAATATACTGGTCAGGTTCGCTATTTACGGTTTCTCCTCTCCAATATAAAAATCTTATTAACGAATTATTGAATTTTAAATTAAACATTAACTTTATAAAAGTGATGTTAATCAAAAGCCCTATAATTACTCATATTATACATTCCTAATAATTTCTATGCATTGTTTACATATTATAACAGCTTTCATGGTAAGTCCTCAAGACCAGTAAACGCACCAATTGAATGTATATCAATTGATCAGATGGTTGTATGGTCGAATGTTTTTTTTTGTTTTGTTTTTTTTTTTATTTTGGGACTGTTTGCTTCATTCTTAAGCAAACGATTAAAACTATAATCACAACACAATCTACCATCTATAAATTCATATAGTTCTTCAAAAAGAAATATTTCAAACATATTCTAAATATAAAAAAACATATATTTACACTTCGATCAGGCGAACTTATGTCACTACTTCTATACTACGGATTTGGTAAATGATTTCCGAAAACAGCATATTGTATAATCTTGTAAGAGAGATCTGTTCTGTTAATTTCTTTTAGAACTGTCATCAAGTAAGTAAATGCTTTCAAAGAAGATACTGCTTTCATATCTGAAAACCTTGCACTCACAATACCCTGATAATCAGCAATGGTCCTGCTAGGAAGCATTGTGATATTCAATGCACGTAGGAAAGGTTCCAGACTCTCTGTTCCGTACTCCAAATGTTGACAAAGTCGATCAAGTCCCATCTTCTCTACTGCAAGATCGGCAATCTCGTTTTCATTACAATTTGTCCCCGTATCTGTAATATATACATATATAATAAGTATTCTAAAATGAGAACGTATTCAGGGAGTGGAAAACGAACATACTGGCTAACCAGTATGTATGATACATCTGATGCATAATATTTGCAAAGAAGGAATGTCGTTTTCTAAATAATAAACAAGGGGCAAGCTTGGTGTAGTGGTTAAGCGCTTATCTTACGGCGTCGACGATCCGGATTCGATTCCCGGGTTTCGCTACTACGTTTTAGAGGTTGGTTACCTCCTGCTTCCATGCCGCAATATAACTGAAATATTGTTGAAAGCGACCTAAAACACCAATCAACCAACCAACTAAATAATAAACAAGATTGCACTTAGCAGTTACTATGCAACAATTGTTGAACTTCCAGAACTCCAGTGAGGTGCAGATTGAATGAATGCTGTCAACTATCTTGGTATATCACCACAATATGACACAGTTGTGGTAGAAATTAATCTCTAGGTTAATTAAAACGGTGTTATTATTCTCATCAAAACTTCATTGTACATGTACCTTCTTCACAGTATGAAATTAATAACATTCATGTTATTATTTGCTTGCCAAAGTGATTTGTTTAAAGATAGTTTTGTTCATCTGGTCAAAAAAATTTAAAAAAAAAAAAACGATAAAACTTTTGTTCTGAAAAAAAAAACGACTGATCAGAATAAATTTCACTTCTAACACTGATTTCAAAGCTGGAGATTAATTATTAAATAGTAGAAAATTCAAGCTAATGAAAATAAACTCATAAAACATGAATTGGTGTGTGTACTTCCTATTTTGTAGAAGTGACTGTGGTGAATCTTAAATGGCAATTTACCTTATCATGTCATAATAACTATTACTATTCCTTTTACTTGAATGTATTGCTCAGTGTAAACAGTGTTTATATTGTTTAAACAACATTACGTGGAGCAATCTTTACAGAAAACTGTACTTGTGCAGAATACACTTCTCACAATAATAAGTTTTCAGTCAAATGTACATTAAGCCGGAAAATATTCAAATCAGACCTTTAAAAACATGATCGACAGCTGATTCAATGGTAAAGATAATGACTATTAAAATGTCCCACACAAAGATATGGAGCTATTTTCTAAACAAATGAAATACATGTGCATATAAATCTTTACACACGGTACAAAAGTTTGATGTTTGAAGCCAACAACAATGGCAATATTCAGAAATGAAAAGGAGACATTTAGCTGATGTGTCGGATATGTCTCTACATTTAAAATGTTAATAAATATCAATCAAGTAACGGTAACGGTTCCGTATAAAAAGTCAGTCTAATGACTATTTACATTCATCATTTTTCATCATTGCAACCAAGTACAAACATGCTTTACCTGTTCGGTAGCCATATATCTGTTTGGTATCCACAATAGCCCAAGTAAATGCTCCTTTTCCTACTCTACAGAGACTAATTAACGCCATGGATTTACCATCATTCGCCTCTAGTGCGGTTTTGTCAGTTATTTGTGCGGTAAAAATACACCGACTCTCTTCTAGATATTTGAACATCAGCTGAGCATTCGTTTTACCAATCAAAGTCATATTTCCAACAATGTCCAACGACACGTCACTGCCGTTTCTTATAATTGCAGAAGAAGGGTTTGCATTGTGAAAAAATATAGTCCAACCATTTGCCTTTAAATCTGATTCTCTTTTGATACGACTGTCTGTTGTATTCTCAATGCAATCAAATCGTACTTGTACAGGTTTGTCTGGTTCATCTTGCAATCGATAAGAAAACGAAAAGTCACAAAGTGATGCAAATCCTAAATAAATCATAACTTTGTCTTTTATTGACATTTTCATTGGGTTAATATGTTTAATTTGTGATACCGCTACTTGTGCATCGTATTTGTTTGCATCGGATGTTTCGTCGTCGTCGGAATTTGATGACATTGCAACATTTGATGATGTTCCAGCCTCGTTAACCATAGGCAATGGTTCATTGTCGGAATAAGTTGCATCTTTTTCCACACACACTACGCTGTAAAAAATTATCTGTCAATATTCGCATCACATGCTATCATCAAAAGTTAAATATATAGGGCATAAGAATGTTACATATGAAAGGGACTGGTGTATGTCAATGTGGCATTCACAACTACAGATTCAAATTGGCATCTTGATGTAACGTTCTCCTGTTTAGTTTATCACATATATTATCAAGGTACAGAATATTGGAAACGAAGCAAAAATATAAGTGCAAGCATTGGATGTTCACTAGCACAGTGCATATATATCGTTTTATATATATATATATATATATATATATATATATATATATATATATATATATATATATATATATATATATATATATATATATATATATAAAAGCCTAAAACATATGACACAAGAGCAACGTCTAACGTGGCATACTACATCCGTCGCTTAGCTTGAAGGAGATCAGTTTGAATGAATGTAAAAAGTTTTAAACTCAATATCTTGAAAAAAAAACTGCTGAAAAAGTCCAAAAATATGGCGTCGCATGGATAGGGAAATTGAGTGCAAGGAATATTTAAATTACCTCGAAACAAATGAAGACAACTCATATAACAAGGGACATAACTCAAACAATTATACCGAAATGCGAACTGGTACTGGCCCTCATTTATATAAATATATATGCCAAGTTTCAATCCAATACCTTGAAACACTGCATGAAGATTTCCAGAAATCTGTAAAATCCTTGAAAATTTTTAAGTTCAAGGAGCATCACTCTTGCAAATCCAAAGCAATCATATCCAAATGCGAACTGGTACTTACCCTCGTTGATATAAAATTTTATACCAAATTTAAATTCAAAATCTTTAAAGATTGCAGAAAAAAAGTCTGGAAATCTGTAAAATCCTTGAAAATTTCTAAGTTCAAGGGTCTTAACTCTGGCAAATCCAAATGTGAACTGGTACTGACCCTCGTTGATATAAAGTTATATGCCAAAGTCCAGGAAAACATTACCTCGGAAGGACAACGCCATAACATAAAACGTCCCACATAACGACGGGCGTATAAAAAGGGTCCTTACAAATGTTGTGATCAATTCGTCGTATTAAGTGAGATATGGCTGTCCAAATCGCGATGTTTGTAAACTGAATGTTTTAACCATATTCAATCAGATTCGGTTATATATTTCGGTTATCACGTGATCTAATTCGGAAGCCGCATCATGGAGGGCGAGGTAAATAAACTTACGAGTAACTTTTAAAATCTGCATTCAAGTCTGCTAAAGTTAGTATTTACTGTAATTGTTTTCCTTTAGAGTCTCCCTTCATCTTAATTGTCTTGATTAAACTGCGAATGCGCGAAGTCAGGTTATGGTTGTATTTATGGAATACCCGCTTAATTTACAATTTACGAAATATTTTCTTATTTTGATGTCTCCGAGAGATTGAAGCAACAAAAAAATGTTATTTACGCAAAGTTAATAACTTCAGCCTTGTTTTACATGCTCTAATTTTGAAATTCTACCGAGTTATACGGTATACAACTTTAACTTCCATAACGAAAGTCGGTATAAAATCATAACGCTAAATACCATGTTACAACAAATTTTCGGTTGCTTTCACAGAAAGTCATAGATTTCAACTATGCGATTATATTTTCCATATAACCACAGGAAAATAATATGTACATACGAATCGCCAAACCATTAATAATTATGAAGCTTTGATTGGATAAAATTTAACCATGCCATGTATTGACACAAAAACGGATGGACAAGTCGTGTATAAATTTGGAGAATATACAATGCGAACGGAATGCAAAGCAATTCCATTCTATAGATTTGCAATGTTCGCATGTCTGACCGTCAACATTTTGGTTAAGGTTTCTGATTGAACAAAATCTCAGTGACCAAGAGAAATAGAAACACAATACTTCACACATAGGTTCCGTATGACCAGAGCTTTCAAATTATGCACAAATTATCTGTGGGATATCACATGCGCCATCACAATCCATATTAAACAATAAAACGGAGATCGCCCGTCACAATTTAGGATTACTTTTGCCTTCGGACAGGCGGAAGGTTTATATACGGACCTCTTCTCTTTTTCTTCTACATATACTGATTTATATCTCATAATTTTATATATTCGCAATTTTATCCTTCCTTGAGATACCCTATTTTGATTTCAATATAGAACAGAAAGAAAAGAAATTTTGCAGACTAATATTTAACATTTCTTTACTTAAAATGAACTTAAATGCAAAATAAATATAACAAACCCACTTAAAAATATCAACGTCAAAACGTGTTTCGAACACAATTTGCTTAACACTATTTTCATACCTTTCTAAATGTTTTGTTTTTCAAACTACGCAATTCATGTAAAGAGTAGTGCCCTCTTTGACCAAATTTACTTTGTATCATGCTATCTACAAAGTTGTAAGTGAGAGAACGAAGATTTGAGATATAAACAGACACAGGCGAGGCACTATTAGTATTACTATAGCTCATACGAGCCACGTTAATTAAAATATAATTTACCTTGTAGTCCCATCTTTTATCTCTATACATGTCTTCATTTGAACGATTTCGTGTTTCTCTTTCATTTTTTCAATACCATTTTCCTCGTCCTCCGATAGTTTGTATACAATAGTTTCTTTTTTCTCTTTACTTCCCAGTGATGGTATAATCACTGTTACAGGAACTTTGAACTTTTTATTCTCAGTTCTCTCAATCTTAACTCTATGTGATATATTTAATCCACCAAAAATATTCGAGTGATCCTTTTTGTATTTATCTTTACGTTTTTCATCTATAGGAATTAGCTAATGAGAAAATTATGAAAACATATAATATAATTAATATGTAGGAATGAACAATAATCCATGATCTATTTTAAGTACATGCATATTCAATACACGAAAAGTGATCGAATGACTTACGATTTTACCTTAATTAGGGATCGATTGCTAAATCCACTAGAACTTCGATTGCCGAAATTTGTGTCGCAGTTTTTTATGATGTCACAATGCAATCAACGTTACGCGGGTCATTAATTTACAGAGATTAAATTAGTGAGTCTGTCATCAGTCTTACGTTCAGTTTATGTTTAAGATTTTAAAGTAAGTTTACTCTATGTTTACTTCAGACTTAAGTCATTAAGACATGAAATTAGTTTCAGTTTCTTTTTCATTCTTCAATTCGTATGTCTAAATTTATTGTTTCGATATCCGTTATCAAGCGAGATTATTGTGATTTTTCTGTACCTTGTAATTGACAGTTTCCTTTCGTGAGACACATCCCCTGGGGAATTTGATATGGTAACCAGTGTTTTCGATGTGCACATTCTTTTCACTAGTTTCGCTGAGTTCAATGGAACCGCCAGGAAAAATGCAGAATACCACAAATGTTTCGATTTTATCAACTTCAACCAACCATAGGTCGTTCTATAGTGAAATAATACAGAGATGTGCATATAGTATTTTCTTGATAAATAGATTGAATTATTAAGGGAGTGGTTAGGTTGAAATATAGAAAATGCGATATATTCATAAAAACATGTATATAGTGACCATATTTGTAATTTTTAAAGATATTTCATTACTTCATTACATTTAAATCTACAGGATAACAATATTGGTTTTTGTTTTCTTTTCTTTTTTACCTCGAATCTCATCTCTTTGGGCAATCCACATTCCTTTGGAGACAGCGCTTTGTAAAGGGCCCTCGTAAGTTTTCTGTCATATCCAATATTTAAGCTCACATTCAATGTTCTGGAGCTGGGCAAGTTTATTGCATGATCAACACCAAATGTTCCTATGACTATATCGCCATGACTTTCTACTTTTTCCAACGCAGTGTAAGGAATAATATCTACATCCGCTTCTAGTGAGTTTTGTCAACTTTTAATCGGACATCTTTTCCAATGAACATATGTCCAGGTTCGCATCTGAAAATAAACATAACTGTAAAAGAGAAAACAGAAAACATCTGACAAAGCTGTATGACACAAATCACCAAGGACATGCACACAAAACATGGTAATAGTAAAATATACACGGAAAAACATTACACAAATATTTGATTGAAGAAATATTTACCTCAGTCTGTACTTAAAGACGTTAAAATACACACAGACATACATCTTCAAATTTTTCCTATGAAATTAACAGTTATATGTTTTTTCATTACTTGTTCAATCCTTTCACTTTAGTTGTCGTAGCAGTTTTCTTCATAATTCTTCGAAAATTAATCCCCCAAAAAGATTGAGATAGGAACTTTTCAACGTAACCCATTAGGCTACATTTTGCGGGTAATTGAGTCATTGTTAAGGTAGCGATTCGAATTAAAGGATTTCGATTCCGGTTAATCGATATTGTCATCATTCCATTCATCATTTCCTTGTTATATCTGCATATATCATATTCTCAACTGCTGCTATTTCTAGTAGCTACGCTTCAGACCTTCGTGCATACTATTTTCAATAGATTTGAACCGTTTTATACGATGTCATGTCCACCGCGATATTTTCCTCAAGCTCGTTTGCCAATCTAAACATTGACTTCTCTTTATTTTCACAAGTAATACCTTTTTTATTTAGAAATTTTTCTGAGGAGTAACGACAAATTAATGAGTAACCCCCCCCCCCCTTCATCCTAATGGTATTGATTTGTGAAATATCAGAAAACTCAAAGTACGATTATTTTTCGTTACTTTCACACTTTTATTTTCATGGGTGTTTTTACCTTTTCTTTTAAGCATTTACCGAATGTCTAAATCTAACGGTTTTCTGGACATTGTAATTTTCCTGTAATCCCCACGTCCCATTTTACATTGTGTAAATTCGTAAAACTATCTCATACAATCCTAAATATAACATAAAATATAATTTTTGTCTTATGTATTAACTTTTAAATATCAGTAGATATATTTTACCTGTTTTGCATCAATGTTGCTTAACATTTGTCTGCGTGTATATTTGTCGTTGAGTTGTTTCACAACAAAATAGCGAATATAATTTTCGGAGAAACGACGCTATTGAAAATGTTTTGTCTGTAGGTTCGCATCTTCAAGTAGTATGCATACATTTTTATATAATACATAAACATGTTATAACTTACAGCGTATTTCCCTCAGTAAACATATTTGCCGCATTATACGAAAACATTTGTGTCCAATACAATGCAATCTTCAGACTGCTCTGTGAGCTAAGAATGAAAGATAATGAATAAGAATTGTCTGTTATTTCAAATATTTTATATATGCAACGTCGAATTGTTGTAACTCAACAATATAAATAATAAGTATTATAATCAAATGAGTGAACATGCATCAAACTACTTTGATAACCGAAATATTTTGATTTTGCTTATGTCTCTCATCCAGGTTTGAATCGGAATATTGTAACCGTGCTAAGTATCAAACAAGAAATAGATACTGAATCCTTACATTTTCCCTCCTCATTTTTTTCTGTCTTTGCAATTTCGGATACCTCTCTTTTCTCCTCTACGTGCTCCGCGAACCATGACTTGAAGTATTCGTGGGGTGTTGCGAATGTTTCTGAATGACTTTTATAAAACAATGATAATAATCATAAACAGAGATCAAACAAACAATCATGATACAACAGTCATACAAGTAAAATGTTTGGGTACAAATATAGGATATGTAATTTAAACAGAGATGTAATTGGGCGATGAAATGTTAATATGGCGTCTATATCCAAGATGGTGTAAAATGGTAACGACTTCTAGAAAAGTATTTTCACTGTGTCGTTATTCGAGATTCATTATGATTGTTTACGTTTACTGTACATATGTGCTGTAATTATGTACTCGATGACTGTACCCTGTCATCAGAAACGATATGCTTTCTCAAAATTGAAAGGCAAGAAATACAAACTGAAATTCCAACTGTTATTCCTAAATGAATATTAATATCAAAAGTCCCTATTACTCCGATTATGAGCATGTTGTTAATTAAAGCAGACATCGTGCAAGCCATGCAAGGTTTTCAAACGTTGAATAAAATAATCATTTCAATTTCAAAGTTTGACTTCATGCTCAATATGTACGTTTTTATTACCTGTAATTCTTGTGGTAACGAAATATTGGCGCTGAAAGGCGAGAGACGGTCATTGGGGGGGGGGGGGGACTTCAAATGTTGACCGTCAATTTTACTGGAAAGAGGTGTGAGAGTCGCTGCACTAAACCCTTAATTTGGTTCCAGGAATTCATACTTATTTTGCTACAATGCTTTTCCATTTCCAAAGTGATTAACAACCAGCAATCTGTACTCATTGTATATGGTATTATCACAAGTTTCTTGTGTGGTAATTTAAGATTCACAAAGTGGTTATAAATGTCGTCTTATTCTAGTTTCAGGTCGTGTTCGACAATATATGTTATTATATAATGTATTTTGTGTGATAAATTATGTTGAAATTTAAGCAGATATTGTCCAGCATTAAGAAGAACCTTCTAATTTTAGGGATTCTGCGCATTTCTTTGCAAAAACATTTGAATCTGGTATTAACAGAGAGTTGCAGCTTTTTATAATACACACAATCTTATGAGCTGACACATTCTGAGTGTACATATGCATATTCATTTTCTGTACTCTTTGTCCATCTTCTTAAATAAGTTACATACAAGTTTGAAATTATCTAAAATTTCCTCTCCATGTGAAGGGTGTTGGCTATCAGTATTTCATCAGTTTAGAATAGTTCTGTTTTTCACGATGTTTAGAATAAAAATGAAGTTGTTCTAAGAGTTAAAAGAATTCAGATAAGCTGCTCAGGCAGATATATATAAATGGCAGAATAACAACGACAACGAAAGTTCCATGGTTAATACTAGGCTCATATCATACAATATGACATCTCGTTATTCAAAATATTGAACGACACCGGTTTTAACTACTACCATACTAGGATTGCACATGATTCGACAATTCTACTGAGCGTAAGATACGGGCGATTCTAGAAAGCGCAAGATGTTAATCATACCACAGCATATGAACTTCTTTCTTTTAGTTCTTCAAATAGCGGTTTTTTATTTGTTACGTGTTTTACGTTTTTGCTGATTTTGTATGCCCATTGGTTTTATTATTTTTGGGCCACAGAGTTTAATTTATACATCATTTTATCATACTTAATAGATGCATAAATCTCAATTTTCCCTGCATACTAAATGCATTTGATTTTAAATACGAGAGTAACGGGTGTTTTCAATATAACAGAAATTCTATGTTATTATGCCATTCACAAACAAGTATCAAGGATATCCTTTATGGACCTCCAGTTCTCAAAAATAAAAAAGACCAAAAATATTATCAGCATTCCAAAATTATTAAGTGAGATCAACTTGAGCCAATCGTACTCGGCCAGTCTGAAAGCGATATAGGATCACTGATCTGCGGAATTCCCCACTAACAGTAAGAGGGTGCGAGGTTTAGGACTTTATCTCCTCTGAAAATTCAAGACCCTTCATAGAGTCACCATCGTCCTGTCAGTCAGAATATAATGCACAAGGAAAAGTCTGCATAAAGCTGTAGAGGGGCCCAATAAAAGACTGTGATTTTTGCGATAATCTCAGAGTCATACTGCCGATGTCGAAGGCGTTTAACTAATTCTGAACCCGATGAAATGAAATTATCGGACATTTTAACCCTTATTACTTAGATCAAGGTACAAATGAGGATGAGAGATTCGGTTGTGTACATATTGCTGTAAAAAAAACGTTTCTCGTCTTTCAAAGTTTATTATTTCTGTAACCATAAGTCAAAGTTTAAAAGGTGTAGATTTTTTGTATGGAAATCCAAAATATCAAATACTATGTTTATTGTTAATAATAGCTCAAGATTGTTGCAACCTCATTAAATATGTATATATATTAGCTTTGTTCTACTGAATTTCAGGTGGATAAATGTCATTAATTGATCTTTCACATTCAGGGTTGTCAAGTGTTGGTATATCTAGATCTCTATGATTTTCTTCTCATCTCTCACTAACATAAACATAGCATCTGTACAATTTTTATGCTTGTGTCCGAAATACACGATTTTACCTCAAAGTTTTGTCTGCTTCGCTAGAGAGAGAATCATCCTATATGTCATAGATGTTGTAGACACTTATAGCATTAATGTTAATCTTAAGTCCATGAAAGAATATGTAAATGTAAATTTCACATGTTCTGGATAAGTAATGATGATTATGTGATATCATTATCATACAATTCATGTCTTATTTTTAAAGTATATGACATATTACCAAACCGATCGTAGCATATACATCTCCAGATGGGAAAATGTGTAGAACGTATCAATTAATGCCTTGTATTTACCAATTTCAATATTCTGTAACCTGAAAAAGTACAATATCATGAAAACTTCGTGACAGTGTCATTTGTCAAAAGTGTTGGTCCGAGGAGCTACTCTTTTTGTAGAAAAAAGAAACACAAATTTTCTCAAAAGGGGGCCAACCATATAATCTGTTACATAAGTCTATATAGAATAAACCTTGTTTTAAAATGCAGTATTGAAAATATTTTTATATCTAATTTCAAATTGTATATGTCTTGGTCATGTTAGAAGACATATTCATTATTCAAAACACATAAGAATGTCATATGATGTGTTCTACTTCCGATATATATTGATATGAGAGCGAAACCAGGAGTTTATTACGTGCATAACAACTTTCCTTCTGATACCAATTTAAAACACGAAACTGACGCACTCTGAGTCACTGGAATATTTCACAATCAATTTAAGCGGTGTACATCCATACTGCACAAATTCAAGTGAAGAATTTGCTGCATCCATCAATGGTTTCATGGCTAAAGAGGTCCTAAAATAGATGATGATTCGCAAATAAAAAAAGATTAATCATGAAACACAAATAAGAACAATATCCGTATGGAGACAAACATTAACATATCATACTCGCCACGAATGTCCAAATGAGAAAATATAATGAGGTATCTACATTTACAAACAACATAACTAACACGTATTTTACTTTTGTTTCACCAATCTAAATACGTTTTGTCTCAAGAATATATAAACCATACATCAAAATGTCAGTGCGTTTGTTAATGTATACCTAAATATTACAAAGAATTATTCGTACAAGTGAAATTAATGATATTTTCGAGTTTTACACAATATCAGATTATGAATTTCAAAGATATAATTATGATTTATTCCAAGAAAACGAACCTAATTTCACTGAATCCCAAATCATTGAAGAGGTCGAACAGCTTCGATACTACAGACTGGCAAAACCTTAAACATGTTGACTGCATTTCCTGTTTACACCTGATTATACATATTTGCATATAAGTATCGTACTGAATGTGGCATTTAAGTAGATAAGTAAAGAGAGATTAGTGTTTTTACATCGCTTTCAACAATATTTCAGTTATATCGCGACATGGAAGCAGGAGGTTACCAACCTCTTAAACATAGTGGCGCAACCCGGGAATCGAACCCGGATCGTCGGCGCCGCAAGCCAAGCGTTTAACCACTACACCACGCCTGCCCCCAGTAAAGAGAGAAGGCATTTGACTAAGCTATATGCCTCAAATTAACAAAGACATGCACATAAAACATGACAGTCAAATAAACACTGAAAACGACATTACAAAAATATTTGATAGTATTGTAATTCCGAATAAGGATTGTCAATAAAATTAACAAACGTACTCATTTGGTGTGGTAAACCGGTTTACCGGCGCCTCTTTTCCAATCACCGCAAAAGCAGTTAAAGGACACACATTTAAGAATCTATAAATAATCCTCCATATAGAGAACAAAGATCAACAGGTTTCTTAAGCCGATAGTTATCTGCACTGTCTATAAATATATACAATTAACATTGTGAACAGAATTCGTAACTGTGTAGAACCATGATCCCTTGAAATTAACTTCTCAATTATACATTGTTGATGTCTCTTTCCTGATCAATGTATTTTTGTTGGCATAAAGCAATACTTTACTGAGTTATTCATGAAATTTCTTAAGGTGCAAATACCATTGGATATAAAATTCTAATTACGTATCATTAAATAATTTTATTATATACTAATATGCTATAGCAATCTTTTGCAATAAGTCAATCTTTAGCTGCAGTTAAAACTCACCTTGTCACATCGTTTGACTTTTGTTTTTCATACGCCTTTTCGTTACTAAAGATATTTTTCAAAATATCGTGCTCAAGAAACAAACACAGCAGTTCAGAGACTGCTGTGCAAAATGTTTTACTCTTATCGGTTAGTTCTTTCATACATTTTGGTACAAGTTCCGTCTTTTGTATATTGAACTTTTCACTGAAAACAGAAAGTATAAAATGGATTGAATATTTAACAAATAAAATATATAAATTTGTTTACACAATGACCAAAAAAGTATCACGTGTTTTCACAAATGACTGCGCAATCAACGTCAAGGCTTCATTCTAATATGTAAGTTTTAAGATTAATCACTAACTCTGCTATAGTTTGCGACAGAGGCGTATATCTTAGTCAGACAGGAATCGTCTTTACACTGTCTCCAAAATAGGAAAACAACCCGAGATTATGAATTTAGATTACATTTTCATGTTTATTTAATCGCGGTATCTTCTCTTAATTTCTATCATGATGAGAAGTTTGATTTGATTAACATGTATCGCTGAGGTTTATATGGATGCTAGTATAGTTTTTAATCAATATCGAAGAAGTATCATACGTTCGACTCTCTCTCTCTCTCTCTCTCTCTCTCTCTCTCTCTCTCTCTCTCTCTCTCTCTCTCTCGTCACAAATTACTAAACCCTGTTACTAAAATCTGTTAGGATCAGAGGTTACATTAAGTGTAACACGGAGAAGTACCAAAGGGTAAACAATATCTCCTAGTCCATGGAATAAAAGGACAATATCGTGTATAGTGCCATATTCAGACAAATGCAAACCCCAATTAAAACGAGGTGAGACCAGGTGCCCGGGAGGAGTAAGCATCCCCTGGTTGCATGCAGTAGAATAATGCAGTTGTGGGCAAAACGAAATGAGAAATATGCATAGTTTAAATTCTTTTTTATTCATTTTCCAATACCAAAAGTCAGTTTATTGAATAACATGGGGATATGAATAATAAATACACTTGTATTATTGGTATATAATATTCTATAGACAAACTCTCCGTGTAATTGCAAGATAAATGGTATTTTCCATCATATTCAATTCAGTAAAAAAATTCTAAAATAAAATAGACAAAGTGCACTATAAAAGCAAGTTAATGACATTGTTTATTTCAGCATACAAGTAGGCCTAACATAAATTATGCTGTGCTCCCGAAATCAAATCGTAACAGTCTAAAACATTCCTAATGGTACAAATATCCACAAGGCAGTAAAGTAGTACACATTTCGTCACTGTCACCTTGACTTTTCAGGAATGTCCTTGCTTAAAAGTTAGCATATGCCCTTTCAATGTAAATAACAATTCTGCATACTTTGAAACACATCACATTTTATGGACCAAAATAAAAACTGCTGGATTGACAATAAAGGTTGGACAAATGGTCAAGAGTATATTTTACACGTGTCGTACGTAAATCTTGTGTAAAATATAGAGCTCACTCAGTAACTCCTAAATTTTTATGGGTTGTACAAAAATATGGTCGGAAACGTCCTGTGACCTGTGATATAAATTTGGATAAAGTTCAATTGTGCCATGGGTAATAATCTGCAAAGTATTAGGCTGACATCTTGGATTATGAAAATTGGTTTTTGAAACAAAGTCGCACAAAGAGACAGGATTTATTTATTTATAACTTCTCCAATCTCTGTGTGATATAGATACGTACATGTATATGCATAAATTTATAGAAAAAGTAGTTACTGAAGCATAACCAAACGGATGGACTAGATTTTTTTTTTATATATAACCTTCACAAAACTCTGTGGGGTATAAATACAGACAAAACTAGAATATCTTACGGATGGACTAGATTTTTTTCTATATAACTTCTATAAAACTCTGTGGGGTGTAAATAGAAAGACAAAACTAGAATATCTTTCCTTTATTAGATTTTAAACATTTTATCATTCGACAAGTATGGTTACGATAACAACGTACCTATCTTTTGATTTGTGTAAGAGATCAATAAGAATATCTGATGAACATTCGCCCATTTCTATCACTAATGGAACAAATTTGTCCAGTATCCTGTAAAGATATCAAGTAACATATAGACTATAAACAATTCTTGTGAGTATACAATTTTTCTATATGTTTCGTTTTAAATATTCTCTAATTTTTTGAGTGGTCGATATCATTGATGTTACAATGTAATAATACAATGTCCATGTTTAAATAATACATTCGAATCTATTAATAACAGTTTTGTTTTGATTTTGTATTTTTTCATTATATATATATACACGCTAGTTTTAAGTTGCTTGGTACTGTTAACCTCTCCATTGCTCGTCTGTGGTGATTTAATATAGAGGAGTGAAAGACTCTGAGAAAACATCGCGTTTGCGCATTTTTAAAGACATCTTACGCAAAAACATGGCCTTCATATTCACATACATCTCAATTAACTATTAACAGCTTAAGATCTCTCTTAAGAGTGATACTCTGACTAACATAACTCTGACTAACATAACTCTGACTAACATAACGGTTGGAACTCCATAGTTTACTCTGCCCAATCAGAATAGACATAAATTCAATACTCAATTTTCCTGGTTAGTAGTTTAGACTCTACTGACTTTTAACCTCAAAACTGTAACAGAAAATTTTGATTTGATTCACTATTTATAAAAATAAGAACAAACGTGTACAGTACCAACTACTTGCATGTTCTCTGTAAGATTTTGTATAAAAATTGCAATTTCCTATCATAAAAATCACAACTACAATGCATTTTATTGTAAGGAAAACCTGCTAGCGAAATGATGGTCCCATTTAGGTTTCAAGTGTAACGCTTTGTTCTTACATTTTACCGACATCCCTAGTGCATAATTCAAAGAAATATTAATGTTTGTTTTTCTTTTTGTCACTAAAAACAATAATACTGATCTTAACCTTCTAACTGAAGCTGATACAAAGTTGAGTATGTACATAATATTGACTTCTAAACTGAGAAGTTATTTAACTTTTCTGGAGGATATATCTTATGAAGATATGTGCATTGAAATAAATGGGGGTTATAATTGTTTTGTCTCTTTTGAATAATGTATAGATAATAATGAAAAAAGTATCAAACAATTGTATAATGTTTTGTTCAATGATTTTACTTACATGAAGCTCCAAGGACTTAAAGAAATCGGCGATTAATTTCAAACATTTTTCACACTCTGATAAGCTTGCTGTCAAATTCTTCCATTCCTTGTTTGTTTTACTGAAATATTGTATTTTGCAATATATTTAGTGTATTTGGGATATTTAAACCCCACTACTATTAGGTTACTTCGAGTTTTACTTCACTACTATATCTGTATGATAAACATGGATTCTGTACTATATGAATACTAGTATTAATTCATAGATGCCAACTTTCTCGCTCAGACATAAGGATCCTTAGTAATGGTAAATTATGCAAATGCAGCCATGAGTAATAATTTTCTCATATAAAAGAATGAATATGACCGATTCTAATTATTATTCAACTTTCAGTGTGAAAACAGAAAAAAGTCATGGTAGAGAACTTCAGCTCAGAGTTCGTTGTTTATAAATGAAGAATACGGGTTGCATTGTCGTTCTACCAGTGTGTGGGTGAGGATGTGTGTAGGTGTGTAGGTGTGTGTGTAGGGGGGGGGTGTGAGAGAGAGGGAAAGAGGGTATATATATATATGGGTTTATACATGTTTATGAAAGCGTTAGTATGAAAGACTTAATATCCGATAGGATGACAGACACTGCACTTTTTCAGGAAATACTTATAGTAATCTACCACGAAGATGACTGCACAAAACCATGCGTTGACTTCAGTTGTTTCAACGCTACACCAAGACATTTTTCTTCTATTTTCTTGAACCTGAATGTAGAAAAAGAATGCTCTATGTCATGAATAGAAACACAACATACATAAAATATTCATCTTATACTGTGAATATTGTTCCTCTTAAGAAAGGTCTAGGAAACTGATAGCACTGAAAACGCCTTTCATTGTATACATTGTTTTTGTTGCATATTGTTTCTCGTCTGTTTACTTACATGAACAGCATTATGTATAGTATTTATGCTCAGTTCTGTTGTCATTTCTGTATCGATTTTAACAGGTAGGAGATCCTTTATACCTGAGTGCCTAATTTCATCCTCGTTTATGATTAGTATTTCCCCTACTCACTGTCTTATTCTTTCTGCTAATAAACAGTGATGACGTGGGATTTCAATTTGTTTTCCATAAAGGTCTGTTTCTGTCATTTTATTTGAACTTGATTAGCCCTCAGATTAGCAGATAGCTGTTGGTAGGGTAGTATTGTCTGCTTTATTCTCAAACGGTGTGACTCAGTGGATGAGGTGCTCGGTTTTTGGCTGAAAGGTTCCGGGTTCGAATCCCACCGTGGGCACATCGGTGTCCTGTCTTTCGGATGAGACAGTAAATCCGAGATCCCGTGTCACGGTAGACGTGGGATGTAAAAGATCCCTCACTGCTTCGGGTGGGTCCGTTCCAAAGGTACAAATTTCGATACCATGCATCAGGCAGATACCGTCATATACGTGAAATAATCGTGGTGTGATAATCAATCAATCAATCCGCTTTATTTTCATTACCAGACCTGCATTACTATCGAATATTTTTGCGAATGATGTCTTTTTACGTGTTTATTCTCTGCATACACCTATGTCAAATGACCACTTTCCATTAGATTGGATTCATTGGACTTCCTCCAGAAAGGTTTAAACACTAATAAAAAAAAAGCAAAACAAAAAATTTAATTAAAAAAAACCTTAAGTGCTTCATTACTATAAAGTTTTATCTAAATTCTTTGGTTCTTTGGTTCTAAAAAATGTCCAAAATGACAAATTTACAGACGGACAGACTGATGTCTGACCGTGCGCTTCGACAATAGCTCACTTGATTCTTTTGTTCAGATGAACTAAATAGCCGTTCAATCAATTGAACAATCTTGTAAGTACATATAAGGGCATTTAATATAAATAGTTATACTGTCTATGCTGTATACGTGTATTTGTAACACGTAGTGGTTTCAAAAGGGTTATTTTTTCAAATTCGCGGAATACTAGTGCTTATATTTTTTCATGATCTTCACACTTTAGTGAAGCCAATCTTATCTTATGAACATCAATATGTCTAAACCAATTATGTACTCTACAGGCTTAATAAGATAAAATCTGCTTTATTGATAATAATTATGAATAAAATAAATTAAGTAGAAGAAATAATGGTAACGAGAATTTTTATGACACAGTAATTTGAAAAAGACTCATTACATTCAAGAATCTTTCCCATAACAGATATAACTTGAAACAGTACATATAAGGGCATTTAATATAAATAGTTATACTGTCTATGCTGTATACGTGTATTTGTAACGCGTAGTGGTTTCAAAAGGGTTATTTTTTCAAATTCGCGGAATCCTAGTGCTTATATTTTTTCATGATCTTCACACTTTAGTGAAGCCAATCTTATCTTATGAACATCAATATGTCTAAACCAATTATGTACTCTACAGGCTTAATAAGATAAAATCTGCTTTATTGATAATAATTATGAATAAAATAAATTAAGTAGAAGAAATAATGGTAACGAGAATTTTTATGGCACAGTAATTTGAAAAAGACTCATTACATTCAAGAATCTTTCCAAAAACAGATATAACTTGAAACAGATTCATGTTTTACAATTATCAACTTCCAACCACAGTAAAGACTGCACTACAATCATTAAATTTACGTGATTATATTTGCTAGAAGTCATTCAGTTACTACAGTTAGGTCAGGAAATTATGAGGAACGGCAAGATTGATATACAAACTTTATTTTTATGACTCCCGGAACAGAAGATTCATATAGTTTTAGCCCTATCTGTCACCAAACTTTAAATTTCAGTAATATTTGTTTAACTGGGAGTTATATGCAATTGATAGTTAATACAAATTACTAAACACTTGTTGTTTTCTTTTTCTATATTTTTACAGATTCATGATATCGAAGGCTTTATTGATACAAAATTCTCTTGCTTCGTGATCTAGAACTTGACCTACTGTTCACAGAACTTAAACATTGACAATAATTTTATATTTCATATGGGTACACAATATTTTGACTATTTTCAAGATATCTCTAGAAACTGGTGCCATCAAGGGGCGGCAGTGTTTCGCGTTTCACAATGCAACTAAGCAACTAAGAGGAGTATAAACATAATACTTCACACATCGGTTATTTATGACCGGAGTCTAATTATGCAATGACTTTTGAACTAGTGGCCATGAACTTTGACCTTCTTTTAAAAAACATTTTTATTTTGGTCATACCTCTTGAATGCATGGTGGTTGGGCTTTGATATTTTTAACACAAAGATTCCGTATGACCAGAGATATATAATCCCAACATTGTATTCAAGTCTGGTGTCATAGATCACTTTCTTAAAAATGACATACGTTATCATTGCCCGACCTACGCTTTACTACATATTTTAAAGTATCATCCTCGTATATTTAAACGGAAAATTTGGCTTTATAGCCGTGGCGACTTTACCTCGGATCGTCATCAGTTTGTTAATATTAAATGGTCTAATATAATAACCGAAGATCCAAATCTTTCAGCCAGTCAGCTTAGTGATTACATCCTTAACACCGCTGCTACTTACATTCCTAACAAAATAATGACAAGTCGGAAAAAGACATCCCCTGGATAAATAATGAAATAAGAAATATAATCTGTAAACGTAAACAAATCCATAAACGTGCTAAACACTGCTTAAAATGTGCTAAAATTTACCTTTCCCATTGGTCGCTCTTCCGTAAAATAAGAAATAAACGTATTAACATGATTCGTAAATCAAAAGAAAATTATTATCAGAGAAATTATCTGACAAATTACAGGATGGAGATTCGGATCCAAAAGAATTGTGGAAAATTGCTAAGACCTTAACGAATACAAAAATCAATACATGCGAACTTCAACCACCAAAAATGTAATAATACTGTTATTGAAACTGATATTGACAATGCCAACGCAATAAACGACTACTTCATTCTTCAACAATTTATAAAGATGGCAACAAATCTTTACCGAACATTGCTAAATCAAATCATCCAACATTATATTATATAGAAATCAGCGAAGATGACATAAGAGATGTTCTTTGTTTATTAAACACTTCGAAGGCTTCATTCCTTGACCAAATAAAACCAATTCTTTTGAAAACAGCGACCAACAAATTATCTACCCCTCTCTCTAAATTATCTAATATTTCGTTGCGTTTGGGTTTATTCCCTAATACTTGAGAAAAAGCAAACGCATCTCCGACCCTTCATTAACAAAACATTATAGACCAATACTGGTATATTACCTTAATATCCTTGGAAAAGTGATGGAGCGCTGTGTTTTAAACATTTGTATAACTTCATTCAACGCAATAGTATAACTAATCTTCAATCAGGCTTCCGACCAAATGATTCAAAATTCAATCAATTAATAGATATTACTAATCAATTCGGGAGAGCTTTAGACCATGGTAAAGAAATAAAGGTAATTTGCGACATAAGCATAGCTTTTGAAAGGGTTTGGCACAAAGGTCTTCTCCATAAACTAAAAGCGATCGGCATATTTAACAAAACTTCTTTACTAATAAACAACAACGCGTAGTTCTTAATGGATATTCTACTCATTGGTCTTGTATCAAGGTTGGTGTTACACAAGGTTCTATACATGGCTACCTCTTATTTCTGATTTACATAAATGATATTGTTAAAGACATTAATGGTAATATCAGACTATTTGCTGATGATACGTCGTTATATATAATTGTAGACGATCCTGTTACCTTGGCAGTTAACTTGAATAATGACTTGGAATGAATTCACCGATGGTCTTGTAAATGGTTGTTGGATTTTAATCCCAACAAAACAGAATATTTAATGATTTCAAAGAAACAAAATCCTCATATCCATTCCCGCTTACCATAATCCATACTCCTGTACAAAATGTAAATATCCATAAACATCTGGATTAGTTTTCAGTTTTGACGGGATGTATAATTTCTAAAACCACTAAATACTTAACATTTTTAAAAAAATTCACATTTCAAATTGATAGAATTTCGTTACAAAAAGTTTACTTCGCATATATTCTACCCATTCTCTCCCCAGAGTTAACACTCCTTACTCTGGCTTATATCCCTGTTAACGCCTGAGAAATAGCTCTGTGGCACATGGCAAATATAAGCTTATCTTTAAAGTTAAAGGAATCATAAAACTTTCAATTGTCTGTCTGTTATTTTCAACGAATTTTCACAATCTTTTTAAGTCTCATCTACATCGAATTCCATGCTTATCTTTATTTTCAACTTAGTTTCATACGCATAACACACGCAATAATTCAAGGTAATTAAACATTCATTTTAGATAATTTACATTGAATGTAAATCATACTTTACATTAAGCATATTATCACACGTTTGTATATTTAATTTTATATTCTACCGAAGCCGGCGTGGCCTAGTGGACTCCTAATCGGGAGGCCGGGGTTCGATTCCGCTCTGATCATGCCGGTGTCATGTCTTTCGGATGAGACAGTATCATATATCATTGCCGATGAAATTATGCCCCCGGATCAATAGATCGGGGGCATATTGCTTTTGTCCTGTCTTTTTGTTTGTTTGTCTGTTGTCAAGTTTCAAGTTTATTTATTTCTCATAAGTCATTTACACAACATCGAGAACAAATATACATAATCATAATTTAACCGCATGCGCATAAATACCGATACATATATATAATGCAGTTCATGTTCTGATAAATCGTTATGTACAAAATAATCATTACAATCTGCTACCCTGCAATTAAAATCTGCAACAAGACACATTTTATCATACAAGCTACTAAAGCTAAAATATTCTGCCTCTACTTCACTAAATGCGTCAGGTGAGCTATATATAGATCTCTTAGGAGGTATGTATATACAGTAGGTATGTCACTTTAACCTTGGATATAACTTTTGAACAGTAAGGGATAAAGACTTCATATTTATCATGTGTACTCAACTAACGAAGCCCTTTCAAATGACACCAGGGTCAGGGGGTAATTACTGAATAGAAATCAATGTTTGAATTAAAGGTAAGCTTGCATAATGTAGATGTCACAGTGTCTGACTTCGTCAGGGCAGATAACCGTATTTGATAGGCTGGTTCTGTCACACATTGCAACGAACACTGCTCTTAAAGATATATCCATAGTGTGCAACGCGGAAGGTTTTGTCAAATTAAATGACCGTCCTAAGTCGGTATCGTAATTGCACTACAATCAAATATTTTTGTAATGTGTTAAATGTTCTATTATATTATTTATATTCATGTATTGTATAGCTCCATGGTGACTTCTGCCACATAACTGAGCCGGTAACTCCTCTTTTTTCTTTTCCAACAACTGATTCTCTTTTTGTAATATTCATTGAATACTTACTCTTCTTGCAAATTAGATTTATTTTAATTGATCAAAATTACATAATTGTATTGGTGATTCTTTATTCTGTGTAAAGTAATAGTCCAATATGTATTCTTTCATATGCATGTAGAACATGCATTAAATATGTACCAGCCTTGATGCAGACATATGCATGTAGAACATGCATTAAATATGTATCAGCCTTGATGCAGACATAGCTGCCTTTAGTAAAGGAATTGACCAAAAGGATTTATAAATGTTACTTGATGTCTAACTTAATCTATTCAACTACCTAAATTCTCTTTCATATTATGAAAATAATATTCTAGTGTATGAAATGCAATCCGTAATTTTAAAAGTATTTTGATTGCTTAGCATTCACTACAGGTCCCCAAAGTGTTTTATTCAGGATAGAATTTCATCCTTGTTTTTTCTTGACGGCTTAGCAGTTGTTTTAACACAACTTTTATCGATGCTTGTTATATTTAGAAGAAATATTAAATGCATTTTTCGTTGTACAAGTATAAATTCCTTTGACGATTAGATTGGTATATTGTCAAACGAAAGTTTTTCCTACTTGTATTAAGAATGTTTATTTCTCTTAGTATTGATATAAAATGTGACCTAAATATGGCCTGTGTTTGTCTAACGATTGACTGAAGTACTAACATAATAGGTTTCTAAACACTCAAAATGTGCTATCACTGTTAGTGCAACTTGTTTAAATCTCTGCACAAGTGTAAACATTATAAGTGTACATTAATTATAATCACAAACTTCATCACATTAGGAAACTGTTCCTATGATATCCATAGCAACAGGTTTTCACTGCACTACCCTCACCCTCTCTTAACGATTCTCACTTCACAACTCTCTTCACTTACCTCTCCGCCTTTTCTTCGTCTGACAACTTTCCGTATTCTTTTACATATCTCTCGAGTTCAGAAGCCATCATATTCTGTTCCTCATTCTTTTTCATACATATCAACTGGATTCATTAGCATTATTGTCGATGACATGCGCGAGCTATATCTTTTATTCCCTAATACTTCTATTTGACATTTAAACATTTAAGAATGCGATTCCGTAGCTTGTGACAACTAAAAATAATACAGAATTGGTTTGCTTACGTTTTTCTATTACGTCAAGTTTATTTGTATGATAACGGCATCTGTCCAATGCATGCACAGGAATTTAGATCTAACCAAAGCAATGATAGATCTTTTTCGTACTAAGGTGCGGTTTTTAATGTCTCATCCAAACGACAGGATTCGAATCCAGAACTTCTCTGTCACTAGCTTGGCAAACGGGTAGAAGTGAGCTTGTATGTCTATATATATATAATGCTCATATAAAAATAAGAAATAAGATCTCTAAATTGGTACATAGATGTTTACCTTCTGACTTTGACAATAACATTAAATTTTAACCTTGTCCATATTGTTTGAATAGTAAGATTAAGAGAGATGACTTTCATATTCAGCAAATTTCATCCTTGTGACAATACATTTTATTGATTTACTTTGTGACTTTGAACTTGACATTACAATCCATTTTGCAAAAAGACGAGGTATTGCTTTTATACTCAATATCTGTATTCTTTGTGACTAAAGCTTGTCATTCATGAAATATTTTCTAACTCTATAACCTTGACCTTGACATGTAGTCAATTCTCCAAAACTTTAACTTCGGTATTATTTTGTATGTTTTACAATTTAATAACAAAGATACAATTGCTTATAATATGGAGAAATTTATCTGTACCTGAAAATAATCTCATGAATAAAACGTACTTGACAATGTGTAAGGTCAAAGGCAAAAGTCAGTGTTGGGATTGAAAGTTTCATTTCAATAATATTTACAGTGCATGTTTTTTGGATATGTGTATAAATTAGCATATTAATCTTATGCTTAGTTGTATATGAGATTCTGTTACCGCGCCTGTAATAATTTGGTTTGGTTCGCTCGCTTTGAAGATTAATGCCGAAGGTTGATCATTTATGTATATTACCGGCTGCAGCCCTATGTTAACTATGTTCTGGCAAATCAAAATTCTTAAAATTGTTACTTGCCATATGGCACATCATTTAAACTAGTGATGCCAGTGAAGTTTTTGTGCCTTTGATCCTTTTCTTACATATGGCAGATATATATTCCGTATACAAAAGTCGTGTGTCATGAGGGCATGCCAAAGTGATTAGATCAAAGACCAGGTCACAGGAAACAGGGCTCAAGTATTGAAATGGTGTTCGGGTAATAACTTAGCAGAGTTTTGTTTTCCTTTTCCAGTTTGTATTTGTTTTTGTTTGTTTGGTCTTTTTTTTCTTTTTTTTTTTAATGAGTAGGTTTATTATACACTTAACAACGGCGGTCAAGTGCCCTGCAAAAATAGTTATAGGTATCTGATTGGTCCATTCCCACCTAGCCAATATTTTGTAATTCCGTATTCCCACGTAGCCAATATTTCAGATTTCTTACCTGGACGGTTTTTACGCTATAGTCTATTCTATAATTGTTTACAATTAAGGGAATTAGTAAAGAATTACGTATTTTGATAGATATCTAAATAATCTTTTATAAAATTATAGATCTATATATTGTGGAAAAATTTGTTTAAGATTAAATAAATATATGAAATTACTATTGATTAATATTCATCTTTTATATCTTGGATTATATTAAATTTAATTTACTCCAAGCTGACATGAATTTTAACTAAATTTCTTGAATTTTAAGTGAATTAGTTTAAGAATAGGACATTTATAAAAAAGAATGGTTATAAACATTTAAGGTGTGTCATTTTTAGCTAGTACATTTACATGCGTAGTACTATTTCAGTGATCGATGTATATAACTTAGCTTTAATTGCTACAAGCTGATAGAAATTTATCATGGCGAATGCGCAAGTTGAAGTTACTTATTTAGACAATGGAAGAGGTGGCCATTATTTACTACATGCGGGATATACGTTTTCCATTAGAACTAGAGGAAGCGGTAGATGTTATTGGCGATGCGTAGATAGGAATTGTCCAGCCACAGTAACAACAAAGGATGATCTACCTGCCAAGTTTGGTGCAGATCACAACCACAACAGCGACTATATAGGTTTGGCTGCGGAATCCATTGTCGCCAATGTGAAAAGAAGATGCAGGGATGAAGCAAATCCCATACCATCTATATATGACGAAGAGCTTGGGAGACTTCGTAACAGAGAGTGTGATGACGATGTAGTAGACATGATACAACAGATACCCACCTTTTATTCATGCAAGTCAGCACTATACAGAAGCCGTTCAAAGACTACACCTAAACTGCCAGCATCCCAGGACATGGTAAATCTTGAAGGACCGTGGATCGAAACCTTAGCAGGGCAACGTTTCTTACTGTGTGACGATACTGATGAGCGTGGTGACCGTATCATTGTTTTTGCAGCTGATGACAACTTAAATAAGCTGTGTGCCGCTGAAGTTGTATTTAGTGATGGGACTTTTTATGCATGCACGGGATTATTTTCGCAAATGTATACCATCCATGCAAATGTTGAAGGACCCGTTTTCCCCCCCCCCCCCCCCCCCCCCCCCCCCCCCCCCCCCCCCCCCCCCCCCCCCCCCCCCCCCCCCCCCCCCCCCCCCCCCCCCCCCCCCCCCCCCCCCCCCCCCCCCCCCCCCCCCCCCCCCCCCCCCCCCCCCCCCCCCCTTGTGTTTGCCCTCCTTCCCAACAACACCGAGGCTACTTACACAAGACTTTTCTCATTACTAAGGAGTGCTGTTGTGGACCGCGGATTAGCTTTCAACCCAGAAACCTGGATGATTGACTTTGAAATCGCTGCCAGAAATGCCGTACAGACAATGTTCTCGACGACCTCTATTCGTGGATGCTTTTTCCACTTTACACAATGTATTTGGAGGAAAACACAGGAGTGTGGTCTAGCCATCCGTTATAAAGAGGATTATAGTATCCAAAAACTAGTGCGTCGTGCAGCAGTGCTTCCCCTTGTGCCCATCAAGTCGATCATATCAAGATGAATCTTTTTGTTAAATTTTCATGATTAAATACTGTAATTAAACTGATATGACTTATGTTTTTCTTCAATATTCTAATATGGTTTATATGTGTATATTACCTCACGCAACGTTAAATACAAAACAGACTATAGCAAATACGCCAATTATCACCTATTGTTCTACCTAATACCCAATTCCCACTTAGCCAATATTTCTTTGCCTTACCTGAGCATAGAAAATACCAAATATTGGCTAAGTGGGAAGACACCATCTGATTGGTTGTAAAGCGATTAACGAACGGCGATAATTTTTGAAGCGAGCAAACCAAGATTGCATATCAAAAATTTAATCATTACATACTCGGTTAGGGAGTCTGTTTAATATAAGCGGCGGATTTAGAAGGGGACCCGGGGGCCCACCTCCCCACCAATTTGACTGTGTTCTGATTGTTAAGATCAACCTGGGATGTATACGTCCTCGACCAACTAAGGTAGAGTCAAGGCATTGATCCTATTTAAAGTGATATTACCGAGATGTTCTAAACGTTAAAACGACACTTTTTTCGAGAAGCTGTATTCGAATTTTACAACTGATGACCATAATTTAATACTGTTCCAAGAACTGATCGAAGGTCCTGATACATCAAGGCTACATTGGTCCGAGGCACCGAAATTAAAGTTAAGCATGTTCACCATTCTTTGAAAAGTTATATAAAACTACAAGGGACTTTTTTCAATTACTTGTAACACAATATATCATATACCGGTACTGCTGCTAATGGCCAGATGGTACCCCGAGAATAATCGCAAACCCAGATTTCATTTCGTCTGTACTGGACCGAAATACACGAGTGCATATTCTTCCAATTCAGTGCGACAAAAGTTGTAAATTATTCTGATACTAAGGAGTATCTCCCTCATGCACGGCTTGATACCTGGTACTTAGATTGGTACTTTGGGTCTTACTTTCAAGTCAACTTGGTAATTACTTTGCCCTTCAAAACATTCACAGTTTCGATTTCCGGAGTTTCGAACTAAGGCATCACTGAAGTTGAAATGCCCATATGGTCCACGAAATTTATACACGTATATACATTCTGATATTCATTAGATCAGCTTTGATCACTGTCGTAAGTCACTGTGGCCTATGGAAATCATGACTGGTGTATTATGCAATATAAGACATATTTTATATTTATTAAATGCCATCCTACAACAGAAAGACTGCTCAAGAGGCACATTTTATGTCTGTATAAAGAAAACATAACTGCCGGAACAAACTAGATATTTTATTGGAGCAAAACCATGAATTGGGACATTATCATTTGAGAGTAGAGAATTATATGCTCAAATTATCATTCTATAACAACTCCATAAGATCATATGAAGTATGGACGGATGTCATGAGACTTCTGATAGTGTTCTGGTACATTTACAACATTATAACTCGGGCAGAACTGTCTATAATATACAATTATCATTGTGTTGTATAATAAATGTGGATAATTTATCACATGTTTAAATATCCAAAACCTTACAATGCATGTATATAATGTACATAGATGAATATTGGTACGACGGCTAGCATATAACATATCATAGTGAGAATATTTGTATACCGATATATCATAACGAAATTGACCCGCAGATCAGACTTTTCATTGGCTGCTTCAAGTCAAGTTCTGATGGTTCACTATAATTTATGCATATATTAATTGCTTTCACTCAATCATTAACTCTCCTTGCTGTCTACATTATTTTCTATGTCATATTTGAGAGTATTACAACAATGATATTAAAATTCACATCTAAATGTAAAAATAATGGTACATCTAGTGTACCAATACACAAATGCAAGTAACCAACAGAAAATGACTTCTGACAAGCCTGTGTACATGGTGTACAAACTAAGCCAACCTGAATCTGTCAGATTAACGAAGATATTATCACACCCTTAAAGGTTAAACTTTAGTTTATAGATTCAGTACATTCGTTACTATACAAAATTGGTTTACTTGGGGCAAATACAGGTATCCTATTTTCCAGTCGAAATGAAATGAACATACTTTTCTAAGAAGGAAGATTTGACTTTAAATCATCAAAATATTGAACAAACTCGGGTTTGTTGTAATCTGTATCCAATGATAGGTATTTATAGAATTACAAATTTGAATTTAAAAAATCAAAGACATTGGCATCATCTGACAACGTTTTTTTCCAATCAGAGTGTGATGACATCATTCGCAATATAGCTCTATTCCAGTGGACCTTATAGAAATATACCAACATGTTTACTGTACATGCTATATAATTTGCTTCTATAATCTTACATGCATATTTTATAAACAAAGTATTAAATTTTTAGTTTTGCATCCTAGAATTTTTATGAAAAAAAAACCCAAAAACAAACAAAACATAAAATGCGATAAAAATTTAAAGCAATAGAAAAGGTGAAAAGCATAAAAGAGGTGGTGCTAGCATATTATGTTTATAGGCATTGAAATTGAAATGTCGTGCTCGATGCTTGATTGTAAGCCTTGATTGTACAAGATTTTGGGTCAATGAAAGGATGGGAAAATTGGGATTTAGCTTTGAAGTGATAGTGAAGATTCCATTTTTAAAAAGAAATTCATAATAATGGCAAATGACAATGATATAAATTTTTTTTCCAATTTACCCAAGTAAGAGACAATAGGTCAAACAGCATTACTAAATATACAAGCAAATCTTTAATATATAGATAAATAAATGTTTTATACCTGATAAAACACACATGGTAATATAGAACTTTTTAGCATCCTTTGCCTCTTTCAAAATTCATGCATTAAAGTAGATCAAACTCATATTCATCATAATAATACATACATAAAAAATTGAAATGAATCCACAAATTCATACTACAGAGACCAGCAGTTTGATCTAATACTGCTTGTTAATCTATCAGAGCATATATCAGATTATATATGTTATGTAATATTGATTTCAGTAAAAACAAAAACATCAAAATGATTGTAAAAATGAATTTTTGCATAGAGAATTTCACAACAGTATACGAAGAATGAAAGTACACAAAATAATAATGATGAACTGTTTCTATAGACAATGTATATGACTTGATATTTATGCAGCAGCAGTTTGTAGAAATCCACACAATGACTGTGTATAAAAAGAACATTGATAAATAATATGTAAGCATTTTTCTACAAATAAATTAATGAGCACTCAAAATAATAAAACATATGCCAAACTAATGATATGAGATTAAAGTACATAACAAAATAGCACTAATACCCAAGCACTTCCTCATGTTCTACAGCTCTTGTACCTATTGTCTAGTTCTTTTGAAAAATTGCAGAATATTATCACTGTGTTGCTTTGCTCATTTTTTGTTTAATGCTACATCAGTAATTATTTCACTCATATATTACAGGTGCAGAAGAGGACTTTCAAATTTTACCTGAAATTTTACTGAACAGAACCTTCTCCCACATAGCCACCCCCTACTCAAACCTTACTATATAGCAATTTAATACTTGTTTATACATTGGATGTTAAAAAAAAATAATGCACCATTACATTCAACCTATTGGGTTTTTCTTTCATCTGACCTTTAAATTCTCTAAATGGACTGTCACACTTTATCAGTATAAAGAATGAACTTAAAATTCTGTCCAAGTTTTGTTTGAAACTATTCAGTAGTCTGGACTATACTAAACAAATGACTTAATCAAATTACACAATACACAACAATCTTTATTGAAATTATCACAGATGTATTGAATTCATCAAACTATAATAAAAAATTGCAATCTAAAACTTAAAGCTATCCACAATGATATAAAACAATAGATTCATTTTACAGTAACATCAACATTTGTCATATGAAATATTGTATCTTGCTTAAGATACACACATATGACACCACATTTGTTATTCAACAAGGTCATGGTAAGAACTTTCAAATTCCAACGGCTAACAAAAATCAAATACTGCTTGCAATGCATATATCAGCTGACAGTGATACTACAATTATACTTTAAGGAACTTATTTCTACTGTATTCATATTGCTTTGCTTAAATGTCACTATCAGATTTTCAAGAACATGAGCAACATATACTAAATCATACTGATATAATTAATCTTTCAAAGAAACTCAAACAGTAAAATTGCCTATGCTATAAAATATCTTTATAGAGGACGGCTTTTGGTACATATAATTGAAATACTAGGATAAAAAGAAATCTCACTTTACAAAGTCAAAAGCTTTCCATGGACGGATTCCTATAATGACTAGATAATGGATACGTCAATTAAAATTATCAAGAGCACACATCAAGTTCAGTTCACAATCATGTCAATTATTACATCTTGTTTCTAAGGCGCATAGAATGTTAAATCATATAACTTTCAATTTATGCTAGAGACAGGAATATTTTTATACATGTGATAGAATTTCATCATACAGCTATTGTGGTATATCATTACTAATACAAGTACATAGACTAAATATACTATACAAACTGTAAATCATAGCATAATAAAAACTTCATACAATATGAGCTTTATTGAATATCAGATCTGTCTATGTAATGACAATAAAATTCATTTTTAATTAAAAACAAAAAATAGAAAAACCCTTGTGACACATCAGTTACAAAATATCACACAAACTGAAAGATATGTCATGGAAAAGCGCAAATAAACATTAGTGTATGATGTGATATGACAATATTGGAGACTAGATACTATATCATAAGGTCCACTGTGCAGCTCCCAGATTTTTGTCAACAATTGATAATACTAAAAATAGATTTCTATAAAGCTGTGTTGCCTGCAACTACACTATATACATCTTTCATCAAATACATGTAGAACATGTACAGAATGTGACAGAATTAACATATATTCACTTTATTCCAACACTGTAGGACTGGACCTCAAACACTTCTAGTCATTCTTTAGCATCAGGGTTGCAGGTTTATATGTAATTGGAAAAATGTGAGTATATGGCAAATCTTGATTTAATTACAATTCCTTCAACATCAAATATCACTTCAACAATCTTATCACATGCAAAAATCACTATGTTCAGCCACCTTCATTCAAGGTGCAGAAACAATTTTAAGTCTTTTCGGAACATGACTTGGCTTTTACAGTATTTCCTAATGCAGTGACCATGATTTTTAGGGAGGTGGAATTTCATGCATCATTGGTCATTTATTGCCAATATAATCAAAGGCAAGTGCACAAATAAGGACCCAGTAGTGGTTACCATCGACCAGAGAGACTGCCACCTAAATCAGACAGATTTTTTTCAAGTTCTGATCTGCTCTGTTGTTGGCCCATACTTCCTAATCCTCTGCTGTCCAGTCCTTTACTTTCATCACTGAAAGGATTTCTCAATGATCCTGAAGCACTCAGCACCCTAGATTCCATGTTGGGCATTTGACCATGCAAGAAGCTGCTCCCTGCACTACTAGCCAAATGTTTGGGACCGAAACCAGGAGGAGCTTTGATCACTTTCTCCTGAAAGGGACTATGGGAGTAGCTATGGTTAAAATTACCACTCTGACTGAGTCTGTTACCACTGTGGGCCAAGCTGCTATTGTGGCCAAGATTACTACTTTGGCTCAACTGACCATTCAAGCCAGGGTGACCACAGAGACCTAGTTTCTTGGACCCAATCAGGTGGCCACTTTGACTTAAATTACCACTGTGGTTTAGAATTGTGCTGCGGGTTTGAGAGCTCCCCAATAAAGGTGACTCTTGAGAATATGTATGACTGTTCATAATACTTGTGGCAATTTGTACGTTGTCTAGACCTCTCTGTCCATTACTCTCATCCATATCTAGATTTGATGTAGTTCCATTTGTAGAGAAGTCAGACAATGGAGTGTTGGTCATCCTACTTCCATCATTTGTAGAGAAGGAACTTTCTGCTTTAGTGGCATTCATTAATGTTTTTCTTTTATTTAAATCTGTTAGAAAGAATATGAATCTTAGCTTTTTTCAAAACACTCTACATATTTTCATGTAAATTATTTGAATGCTTTTAAACATATATTATGCATACTAGCAGCAACTAGTTCAAGCTGAAACTAGAAAAGTGACACGGTCTTCAAAGAGTCTTAAGACCCTACTTTTACCTTCACCTTTGACTTCAAAATCTATAGGCACGCTGTCCCTACCATTCTATGTGTATGATATTCAAAAGTTGTAGGTCAAAACTTTTTTTGAGTTAATGCATCACAACCAAAGTGTTAACAGATGGATGGATCCAAGCTAAGTTTGCACTAGTTAAGACTGATCATTGAATATCTTACATGCCTATACCAATAGCCTTATTTTCTAGTCTTGATGCCCATGTTTCAACCTCACAAATTGAATTAAAAATATAGTATTCACAGTATGCTCATCCTTCATTTAATTTGTTGCATGCCTATATTACTACAAAGGTGAAGAACACTGGGTAAATAATTTTGGCCAAGTCCATTTTCCTCAACCCTTTTTCAACCCCCATGTACACATTCATTTGCATATATACTTCTAGGGGTTAGAATCTCTGAGAAGATGTGAGCAGACACAAATGCTAGAGAGCACTATGCTTTATTGTAAATGTTGGGATGTTCCAATAACTAGTTTTATAGTTCAATTTTTCCAGCAAACTTTTGTGAAAATAGTTTGGAATTAGTTTAAATTTCATACCTGCAATGGCCAACAACATCTTGCGTCTTGCACCAAAAGTTGAGATCCCCAACTCTCTCAAATCTTGGTCCGTGAGAGTAAGAAATGTTGCTAGATCAATCTGAAAATTTACATACATGCATAACTAATACAGCTATTTTCACCACACACATACTGTATTTTGTGTACACAGCTATTAAAAAAAATCTGATATGATAACACACAATATAATTGAAGTAGTGATTCAACATCTCCAAAATTCCCAAAGGTCGTAAGTGTATGTATACGTTTTACTTTTATCCTTGTGTTACTCATTAAACACTTACTTTTTATCAGATGCTTTGTTTCTTATAAGATGTGCTGCAGTAAAAACAGCACAGCTTTTGAAAATAAGTATAGGAAATAAATCTAATCAACTAAGACTTCTGTCACCACAACTGACTATCTAAAAGTATGTAATAGAAAGGTAGTAACAGTGCACTATAAGCAACTCTTTTCACATTCAAACTCCATTTTATACAAATGAACAGGTATCAAGTATATCTATTCACTTCTATTTCTTTTTAAACTAGAGCATGTTTGTAAAACATATGTCCCCTGCTGTTGGCTTATTTCATAGCAGCAAAAAAGTTTCCTAAATAATAAGTTTCATGGGCCATAACTAAAGTAAGCATATATCCAAATTTGGTTTGAATGTGACGAAGGTAATTGAGTTATCATCCAGAAACCAAATGTGTGACTGAAGGACAGAAGGACGGAAGGATGCACAAAGCAAACACTTTTTTAAGATATCCTCTGCCATACCTGGTGGATGCATTAAAAATACCCAGAAAATTTTAACACTCAAGACAAATCATTTAAGAAAAATATGTTTCAGAAAACAGTCTTGAAGCTGCTCCTCTTAGTAAATTAAAAAAAAAATTAAGCTACATTACCTCTTGTTGCTGAAAGAGATCACTATATTTTCCAAGTCCCAAACTACTGAAGAGTTCAATCAAATCTGTCTTGTGATTCCACCAAGTTTTTACCTGAGGAAGTGATGCACTATCCACATGGCTACTACTACTGAGTGAATAATCATCTGTAACAAATGTATATTCTATTATTTACACAGACAACATCTCAAAGTCTAAAGAACTATAGAAATTACTTCAACATACTGTTAGTTTGAGGTATCTAGATTGGACTTTACAGCCATAAAGGAACTTGTTAGATATATGCCATTCTTATTATATGGGATTTAATGATTAAGATACACACTATACGGTATATAGTACATATTATTCTTAATAATACATTCATTTATCTAAGTCTATTTACACCCTTAATTAATGGAATTCAAGAAAAATATCTTCTAAATTTTAGAGAAATAATGCTTGTTTTCATCATGCAGAGAATGAATAGAAGAAAAAATTGACTTTGAGGTAAGCTGGTTAATTTGGGTTTTGTGACATGAAAATGAATTCAAGAAAAGCATAGTATTTGACAAACTGCTTTTCGTCACATCGAGCGTTTGACTTTAAGATAGTCTGGTTATTCGAGATATCAGCATTCAAGATATCAAATTCTAAACCTTTTAAAAGATATCAAATTTTAATGTACATAGATTATTAAGTCCATAACAGCTTAAAATATGAAATACAAATACTGCATTACTTAATCATAAGAAAGTGAAAACACTCTAAGAATCATTTCTGCATTCTCATCCTTCACAATGAATTTTATTACCTAAAAATTAAAAACATCATATGCAATGTAAAATGAGAAAATCAAGGTAATTAGTAGGAAATGGGCGAAAATGATGAAGTCCAAAATATATAATAAACGCCTCATAAATTTAATTCAAACTGGAACCAAACAACACTTGTTGTGACATCATTCTTCATCACCATTCATCTATTCAAGGAAGGTACTTTTTGGGTCTATAATGTATGACAATTAATCAACTCCATGACAGATCTGGCCAAAACACAGAGTATTTCATTCATCCCAAATTTTGACAAAATTTTTTGTTTTTCAGTTCTGAAGAAGTCCATCATCATTTAATATTAAATATCAATAATGACTCTCCTTACTTTCAAACCATATTCTTTCAATTCTCTTCAACAGAAGTCAATAGCACATAATGACAAATATGTTATTACATCCTTAAAACTGAATTTACATTCCAATTCCTAAAAAAAAACCCATTTATCATCTTAAAGTCAGTGAACTTAAAAAAAAAACAAAAAAAAAATTATTATAAGCTATCTACAATGACAAAATCTCTTGAAAATGTGCAAAAAGCTTAATCCAAAAAGCTCAAGAAACATCAAAACTTTGACTTCAGAATAGCCCTAAACAACACTTCTTAACCCATCCTTTAAGGTTACTCTGATGCATTTGATTCTTTAATTACTGAAGTTGGCCTGAAGTGTTTGTAAAAGGAGAATACGTTTTTTGGACCCTATGTAGCCCTACCCTGGAATTTAATTGCAATGAATCTGGCTGAAAAACAACAACACCTTTAAGGACCCTTTAGATCAAGGTTTCATCAAATTGCCTTAAGTAGTTCTGAAGAAATTGAAAATGCTGTAAGTTAACAGATATACTGCACAATAGACAGATATAAGGAAAACAAACACATTGCTGTGACAATACTTAAGTCTACTTGACTCTACAGCTCAGGTGAGTTAACAACTGGAAGATGTCATAGTTTACAAATCGTAAGAGTTGTATCAATTATTTCAACAGTTTCAACTTTAAGCTTCAGCTCAAGTTCAAACAATCAAATGAGAGTTATTTCCCCTTATGAATTATAACTGTAATTTCAGATTTAATACGATTAGCACGTATACATGTAGTCTCATTGATTCAGTCAGTGCAACATTACAACATTCAACTAAAACCCTTTTTATGGTACAAAAATACTGACTGAAATTACTATAAAATACAAGACTGTAGAAGCACTGATTTCCTCAGACAGTAGCCGATAAAGAATTTTTGAAAAATAGATCAAAGGTTACAGACAAGCTCAAAAATTTTATTTTCAATGAAAAAACTATTGTCACAAAGAATATATGCATGTGAAATGTCAAAACCCTATCTCTTACAGTTCTCAAATCATAACTAATATTATAGTTTATGCTCATGCCACAGACAGAGTGACCAAAACTTCATTTCCCAAATCAGTAAAAAGATCATCAAAAAAAGTACCTTAATACCATACAAGGAACATTTACGTTAACTAACTACCATATCAATTAAAGAAACAATATTTTAGTAATTCATTTCTTTGCATGTCATATATTTTGTACCTACATTTTTTTCTAGGACTTGGATATTCTCCAGGTGCTGGGTTAATGGGCTTATTATTGACTTGGTTAGAATCTTTCCATGGGTCTCTATCCATATCCTCTGCAGACTCATTGGGATTCTACAATACAAATTCAGTATCATATTTGTATAATTACTGTTGTAATACTCTGTATTTGTTCTGTTTATCTATTTTAAAGACTAAAACTTTATATAAGTATGATAGAGTATTTCACTTTACATTTCAACTAACAAACCTCATATGTAGTTTCCATTGTAGGTTCGCAGTATCGAAGTGCTTGGTTACGACTCAGCCTCTCCCTAATGGCAGATTCAGGCATAGATTTTGAGAACCCCATTCCTGACCAGATGTCTGTGGGTATACGTGATTCTCCTTCAGGTTTTTTCTGCATAGCTGAAGAAATATCATAAAAATATCTTTTATGAAAATTGCATCATTTTCCATGTATATATTTTTAAAATTACACACCTTTGAGACCTTTGTAAAACACATATGCCCCCCTTTTGGTACCATACTGTACAATTGTGTAAAGTACTATATGCACTCGGTGACCCTTAACCTTTCGACCTAATAATCAATAAAGGTCATCTATTATTTATAACCAACCCACATGAAATATCAGTACTATCCAGCAAAGGATTCTCAAGATGTTGTACAGAAAATGATTGCATAAAGTACTGCATTGCACTCAGTGACTTTTGACCTTTTTGACCTGAAAATCAATAGGGGTCTTCTACTGCTCATAACTAACCCACTTTGAAAAATTTTATTTCAATATATGTACTCATAGCACAAATAATGAACAGAAACTGTGAATTATTAGAAGTTTTCTATATTCAAGGAGTGTAATTCAACCTAATTAAAATCAGACCTATAAGCACTCCTGTTTCTTGATATTTTGCAGTATAGATCCTATACTGTGACATACAAGAAAACAGGAGTGGGTATAGGTCTGATACTAATTAGATTAGGTTTAACTCTGTCAAAATTGTTCGATGGTAACCAAACTTGACTTAGATATTCTCATGATGTATCTGTATGCCAAATTTCATTTCAGTACATGCACCCATTACAGAGATAATGAACGGAAACTATTCAGGTTACGAACCTACCTACTAACTTAATGACCGACTGACCTACCATCCAAAAGCAGCAAAGCAATATGCCCCTTCTTCTTCGAAGGAGGGCATAAAAACTCATCATTTTGAAAAAAACAAATTAAGATCCATCACATCACATTTTATAAGCAAAACATTTGTCACATTAAAATTGATGGTTATCATATATTCCCATGTAACAGAAATGAAGAACAATAAATCATTACAATATACAGAGATACTTGAATATAAATGTGACTAACCTTTTCTAGCCATAAGTTTTTTCTGTTCATAATCTTCTGTAAGGGTGAGAGAGTTCTGGAACAAAACACTGGGATTCTGTAAAGCCTGTTGTATTGCTTGTAAGTCCATTCCTGGTGGTAAATTGCCGAGATCAACCCCTGGAGGCAGATTATTCAGATCTAAGCCAGATGGTAGGTTGTTAAGTTCAAGACCTGTTGGCAGACATTGCATGTTCAGCTTAGCCAACTCCACTTCTGATGTCAAAGCTGTCATACTTCCAATAGGGGCTAGTCCAACTGCCTGTAAGTCAACATCTGATGGCATAACACTACTTTGTAACTCTACACTGGCCTGTAATTTCTGTAACTCCATGGCTCTGGTAAGAGCCGCAGTCTGAAGGTCCAAACTCCTCTTCAGATTTAGGTTTTGAAGCTCTATTGCAGACTGCAAGCTTTGTTGAGATTCCAGTTCAGAAGGCTCATTCCTTGCATGAGAGGGGCCTCTGAAGAAAGAACAAGAGAACATTAAAAGTTTCCATCACATAGTGCTCAGAGAATTTATGGTGTGCAGAGGACTGTTTGCTTTGACAAATTCTTATGGCTTAAAAAATGATGATCAAAGCTGAAGTCATAGACAAAGAGGCAAAAAGAATATGCCCTGATCACAGTATCTGGGACACAGGATAATTTTATAGTCATAAATTTTGCAAATAGATATATTGTCCAAACTAAAATGCATTAAGACAAAACATTTAAGAAATTTAATGATTGTAATACAAATGTACATACATGTATATATATTCCTATTATCATTTATCATTTTATCCTTCTTCAAAACATGTACAAATCTGCATCTGATAAGTTTAAATAATCACATATTCTCACTATGATCTTCCCTTTAGCTATCTTTAAATTCTCATTTACTTCTCAAGTTCCTACTATTATGCACTTCCATTACTTCTCCCATCAAAATCTCCACTACTACATGTACATGTATTAACTTATATGTATATAGTAGCCCCCTCTTCCAGACTGCAATTAATAATTTATATATATATATATATATATATATACACAGTCAAACCTCGTTATCTCGAAGTCGGAGGGACCGTGGAAAATACTTCGAGATATCCGTAGTTCGAGATATCCAAATTGCAGTTGTTAATGTACGCCGATTCATTTGACATTTGTGAGATATACATGTATTTATGTATTTATCAATAAATACGCATGAAGATGTGCATATTGTATTGTTCCTAAATAATTAATCTAAATCTCATCATACCTTTTATATTTTATGAATATATAGAGAATATACTCCAAAACTGAAAACGTCATGTTTCCTTTTCAGTAACATCGTAATTTAAATCCAATACTGGATATAACTGTCGTATACTATACCTAAAACCGAGGACGGGCTAACACGTAAGACAAGATAAAAACACACGTCTTAATTTGATTTAATTACTATTACTTTGCATAAAAATACATAGACATACACACGGATTGGAAATAGCAGAGACATATATACACATATACATGTGTATATATGTTTCTGGAAATAGTAATAATTAATGAACAGTGTAAAGAAATTTCTTAGAACGCAGGTATGAAAAAACATCAATTACAGTTAATGTTAATTATCTAATTTTGTGTCGAGTTTAATAAGCTATCATCATTTATTAATATTTAGTATAAATAACAGGGTACGCACGCACGAGATCGATTATGTAATTACTGTGGCTTTGTTCACCGACACGATCAATTGATCACACCACGCGAGCGACCTGTCATTTAGGATAAACGCCGCGGGGAATATTGTCAATAAGAAGCCAACTTCGAGATAAACCGGGTAAATAAGAACTTCGGGACTTGAAAATGTATTCGAGATATGCATGGTATTCGACATATCAGTGTTCGACACATCCGGGGTGAATTTAATCATAATATGAAGGATTTTTTTCGGGACCGACGTTCGACTTCGAGATATCCCGGGTATTCGAGATATCAGTGTTCGAGATATCGAAGTTTGACTGTGTATATATATATATATATATATATATATATATATATATATATATATATATAGGAAATAACCTTCACTGGATAAAGAAACTGACGTGGCCTAGTGGTATCGCGCTTGCCTCCTAATCGGGAGGCCAAGATTCGAGTCCCGCTCTGGTCATGCCGGTGTCCTGTCTTTCGGATGAGACAGTAAAAATCGAGACTCCATGTCGTGGTATGCATGGCACGTTAAAAATCCCTCATTGCTTCGGGTGGGTCCGTTGCAAAAGTCAAAATCTGTATGCCCCGCATCAGGCAGATGCCGTCACCATATGCATGAAATATTTGTGGTGTGACGTAAAACAAAAATCAATCAATCAATTACAGGAAAAAGTCACACAGAATAATATATATTTTGGTATATTTTGTATCGAAGAATTCAAGATTACTTAGTGTATTTCAATCTCGGTTTAAATATGTGGAACTTGTCCTACATTTAATGCTTTACTTACAGAAAGTGTTCCCTGTTCATGCTATTTTCTAATGACCTCTGGTTCCTGCTGGCCTCCATAAGTGAGGCTTGAGAGTGTTGAGGAAGGGAGGCCTGAGTCTGATGTGGCAGGGCGGGGTTAGAATGGTGAGTAGCCACACTTTTACTGAGACCAAGAAGGTCCAGAGTGTGACCACTGCTACTAGGTGACACATGATTAAGGTGTTCTTGGTACAATTTGCCAAGTGACCCACTGGATTTTTGAAGAGCAGATAACTCCACTAGAAATAACATACAATTATTATTATTATTATGTGTAAGGTTCTGATCCCTTTTTTATTTTAAATGAAATATTACTTATTTTTGTGTGTGTTGTTCTAATCCCTTTTTCTTTTTAATGAAGTATTACATGTATAACAAAAGCACCTTTAATTCACAGATGCATAAGAGATTATTTTATTAACAAATGACTTGACTCAATCAGACATACAGACAAAAGCATGTATCTTGCTGACTTCTACCCACTATGATAAAAACAAGTTTGGTTATTACTCATTCACATGACACATAAAAAATATTGGTCAGTGTTGATACAAGAGAGAGACAAAATCCCAAAAAGGCCCTGTCATCCATAGATTTTTCTAATATTCTTGGTCCTAAAAAGAATGGGGATTCAGCCACTTCTCACTACAATTAAATCCTTTTAAAAGTGAGCTTGCACCATTTATTTCATGAAGTGATTGTTATTATCTAGTTCATATCAAAATGTTCCAAAATTGGGTCTGAAACAGTCAAGAGCAACCAAAAGTGTTTGAAACCAGTGCCTATGGATAAAATGCATCCCTGTGTTTATGCCACATCACAATAGTTGTTACTATAACGTCATAAAAAATATCGTTCATGAAACGTCATGTAGAGTATTTTTCATTTACGTCGTTTGCAATGCGCAAACATAATGAGTGATCATCCCTAAGGAAACAGAATAATTCATCTAAACAGAATGAATTTGTCCTTGAAAACCCAATAGTTAATGCATGATTTAAGTTAACAAGCATATCTCCCTAGAATACTAGAAGAGAAATTTTCAGCATATCTTGAGATGTACCTGCTGAGGCACTTCTACCAAGTGCAGCCTTAGGACTTTCACATGGACTCCTGGACGGACTATTCGTCTCACTTATACTGTAATTCTTGGCTACATTATAAAATGAAATCAACATTTGTCAACAAGGTCAAAAATGACAAAATTAATGTTAATATCATCATTAAAAACAAAAATAAAGTAATCTTAAAACAAAAAGAATATTCCATTTAACATTCATCCACTTCAGTAATTCTACTAAAAGTTTCTAAAATTTCTTTCAAAAAAGAATAAAGAGAAAAGCAAAATATTCTTCCCTTAAAATTTTTTTTTCTAAATATCTTACAAGTACATTCAATCAGATTCAATCATACCATTTTGATTGGCCTCTTTTTGGATTTCATTTCGTTGGGCAATGATATCAATTTGATTTTGGACGGACACCGGAGTAGTAGGATTTAACACCATCATAGTACCTGCACCAGTATAAATTCCTGAAGTTATCCAATAGAAACAATCATAAGATAGCCACTGTTGAATGTAAAGTACATAGCAAAGAAAAGTAACTCTTGTTGTCTTACAATAATATAGTTCTTTATGATTAACATCAAAACATACTGAGGAATCTGAAGAGTAGAAATCGTTTTAGAAAGTGATAAATGATGAGTTAAAATGCCAAAAAAATAGCTTTGAAATGAAGATACTAGAATTGTTGAATGATTGGTACAATACAGATTGTAGAAGTGAAAAATGATCCTGCATGGAGGGATTTTTGTAATGTGTCAACAGATTTTGCAGCAACTCCACAGAAAAAGATTTACCTTGTGGAGTGACCCAGTTTTTGGGACTTGTACAATGTGGACTATTCTGGGGACTGCCCACAGAGGAGGGACTTCTGTTGCCATTAATCATTAACAAAGAATTGGTGGTATTCACTGTCAGCAGATTCTGACCAAAGAATCCTACAAAAAAATATTTGATTTTCACAGTAATGATCCATCTACATTTAGTAAACACTGTTATTTTAAGAGGACTTTCAATTGTTATTTCTATTAAGTCATAAACAAGTATGTCATATATCAGATATCAGAGGACATAACCAAGGAAACAAATTATACCCTTCTGGAAGAGTCGATATGGAGAAGTAGTGTTGCTTACAAACTATAAGTACTAAACTAAAATAGCATTTCAAAGTTCATACCTTTAAATCAGTGTTTTGGTGGAGCAAGTTATGAAAAAAAGTACATCCATTCTTTTCATCTCTATGATGAAAAGATAAGATTTGTATTTTCATGTAGAGGTGTAATTGTTACTGACAAAAAAAAACATCAGTCTGTAACTACTCCCAATCCCTAACAAGATTACATAAATATAATAAAAGTATGTATGGTCATACCCTAAAGTCATGAAAAAGATTTGTATAAAGTTTGCAATGACCAAATTAACTTGATAGCTGGGTAAAAATCACCTAGATATAATGGATACACACAATGGCTTGCTCTTATCACAACATCAACTGTCAGAAAGCTAAGCCTAATTGGCTAGGAAACATGACAAAAAGTTTGCCAACACCTGGGTAAAATAGCAGGGTGTAACCACAATGCTGTAACAGTTACTGAGAGCTCTTTTCAGGAAACTGAAGCTGTGTGAATTGTTACATATCTATGATAAGCCTGGCAATCCAGACAAGCGTGAGATAATAAACAGAGGATCATTATAACCACATCAGGATTTACTGCAGCTTTCTGTGCCATAAAACCACAGCAAAATGCAGTAAATACACACATCAATTGTACCAGACTCAAAATCAACTGTGATATTCAGAGCTTATCTTGCAGAGGCCTTGTCAATCTTACTATAGAGGTATACAGGTAACAGACACAAACAGATGGTTGTTATAAATGCTTAACATGCACTGTGCTGTCAGAGTGGCCAGACACTGACTGAAACACTATCAATTTCTATAAAATATTAGTGGAGAATCAGTGAGATGTGAAGACCAATAATGTTTAAGCTCAATTTGGCAAACAGTAAGATATGTATAAAATTCCTGATGCATTCTGGTTTGAGTGACATGAACATAAATGTTTGAATTTAAAATAGGAGAACATATCCAAAAGTTTGTGTTGAATTTTTTTTCATATTTAATTCAAATGATATTATTTTAGGTCATAATACAGCAGGCTTCTTTATTCTAGCAGCAAAATACCTAATTTGAAAGTGGATAATATATGCACATCTACATGGCACTGCAAATCCACCTGACTGACACACTTAAATCTATTTTTGACGAGAGGAACAACAGACACGATGTAGACAAACTGATAAACATAATGTCAGATGCAACGACACACAAATGACATAAAGCATTATGTGCCAAACACACTGTGCAGAAAGAATTGAATTTTTCAAACTTCTTAAGTGGCGAAACAAAAATAACTTCATTATTGCTCTAACTTGAATACTAACAATGGATATAAAAATGTGGTAAAACTGTGTTAACTCTATAGGGTATAAGAATAATAATTTACAGAGAATCATGTTACATGACATATAAACAGCTCTGTCTCAAAGAAATTTGACTTCAGATGACATGTGACATAGAACATTCAGATGACATGTGACATAGAACATTCAGATGACATGTGACATAGAGCATTCAGGTGACATGTGACATAGAACATTCAGGTGACATGTGACATAGAACATTCAGATGACATGTGACATAGAACATTCAGATGACATGTGACATAGAGCATTCAGATGACATGTGACATAGAACATTCAGATGACATGTGACATAGAACATCATGTACATGTGGAGAAAACTCCTCCAAATATGATTTCATAGATTTTATAAAAATAATATTCAACTGGATGAATATTACAAAGTCACAAAGTACGAGCACAAAGACTGTAATAGAGGTAGTAAAAGGTTAGAGTTCTTCATTATAATAGTATTTCCAATGATACATATCAAGCATTATGTGGAATATGTTATTTACTCTCAGTAACTGAAGTACTATTACATAGTATGTGAAGTATGAAGTATGTATAAATCTGTTCACAACAAGCTTCATTTTAAATACTACAAATTTGCTGTTTATCTGACACTTTTGTCTGTAACTTTACATTTCAATGATTTGTTTTTACTGTACCAAAATCCCAACTTATTTATTATTTCAGTATGACCAGTATAGCTCAGTCAGTACCATGTTTGTTTTGTAACTTAAACCATTTACCCTTCTATATCCCGTCTTTTTGGAAACGACAGAAAAATTTCAGATACCAAGACAAGACAGACTTTAGTAAACATGTAATTTCATTGCTGAAAGTGGGACAGTTAAATTGCATAAGTCTAAATTTCTAAAAAAGATCAAGTCAAAACTCAATTACTTGTACAGATGCTGACCCTACATTATCACATAGCCATGTATACAGCAATGATAATGTCAGCAGGTATATATAACATGACGTTTGTCAATCATATGCTTATTGAGAGTATTAGAAAAATTCTTCTGTAAGTCAAAAACATATTTTCTGTCCAAATTTTCCTTACTTAACTTTAGATTGGTTCCTATTATATCAAAAAAATAATTAGATACAAATTTTGCCATACTATCTTGCCTTCAAAACGTATGGCATGTTAGTAAAAGGGAAATCAGAAATATGTTGTAAGACGCTGATTAAGCTTTGACAGAATTTGGTTAGATTTATGTCACATTTTCATTAAAATTTCACCTTTACCATGGTGACAATAATTTGGCATGATTTCAAAGCATCCTTGCTACATGTATCTGCTGATAGGGATCTTTTACCTGACATAAGACAACATACATGTACTTCAAATGGTCTTCAGGTCAAGAAATCCTAGGACTGAGTCCAAACAATGACTCATTCATGTTCTAATTTTCAGACAAAGAAAAACAAGAGGTCTTGTAAAAGATCCCTCACATTGTAAAGGTTGAAATTTCTAAGCAATGCATTAGACAGATACCGTTACTATATAGATGAAAAGATCTTGACATGACACAAAGCAATAATCATACTAGTTACCCTTACAACTAGCCTAATGTTCTACTTCCTTGATGTACACTAAACACGCACCAAACTTCACTTCAGTCTAAAACCCAAAATCTATTAGCCCAACTTAAAAACAAAAAGCCACACTTGACAATGGAAAAGAAATTTTAACTTACCTAAAGCTGAGAGTCCCAATCCATTATTTGGAGAGAGGATAGATTCTGTAGAGACCTTGACACAGGACGGAGGAAAGTTTATATTGTCTTTCTTCAATCCTAACATGGTCAGTCTGGCAAGGTACATGTTAGGTGCATTACGCTCAATACTTTTAACTATCACAGACTGAAAAAGACAACAAAAAAAGTTAGAATATTATTTTGAGTAAGAGCATCAAATATTTTCTATGTTATGTATATATGACGTACAGCATCTAAAGAGAGATCGAACCACATTACCCAAGTACAGTTTTTTTTTCAAAATCTAATATGTATTATTCAGAATACATTCAACAAGTTCAAGTGACATTCTAGAAATCTCTCTCTTTCCATCAAATTAAACTTTATGTATATGTATGTATGTATGTATGTATGTATGTATGTATGTATGTATGTATATATATATATGTATATATATATATATATATATATATATATATATATATAATATATATATATACATATATATATATATATATATATATTAAAAATAATATTAGATTTACGATCAGCATTCAAAAGTTTTGAATCAATGGAAAGTCAATGGAGCAACTAACTTTAGAAATACAGACAATACATACAAGCATAGGAAAGAGCCTAGACACTTAAAGATGAAATAAATTACATATTCATAAAGCAGCAATGAAAAAAGTACTTTGCCTTCCACTGAATTCAATATTAGATAAAATTTTAGTGCTTTAATCCCTGACAAATACATCTATAACATGTGTATGAACAGGGGTGAGTGACCTTTCAGAAAACTCAGAATGCGGTCTTATATCTCGAGATACATAATGCATTTTTGACATCTCTGGGTTTCCTAAAAATATCACAAGAAGTATCAATAGACAGCTTTAGGTGGGAGTTGATGACACAAACATATGTGAAGCACTCCATATCTATAGGACAAAATACCAGAGAGAAATTTTGTTCGTTACTACAAGTCTATGAAGGCAACTGAACATATCTATCCAGCAACACTAAATCACACTTTAATTACTTTTGTGATAGCTTCTACACAAGATGTTAATCCTAAGGTAATATGAAAATGTGTTTATCTCAGTGGTGAACAAGCAGTGTGCAGTGATATAACAAGGCCATGTAAGCACTGCATGTAAGTCACCAACAACTTTCCTGATGTTGTTTGTATAAAGTCCAAAGAATTCTTGTTATTCCTTATATAACTCACATAACAGAAAAGAAGAAAACATTTTTTCATCACTTAAGAACAAAAATATTTGGAGAGTTTTGATTAAACAAATATGAATTAATATTTAGATACTTGTCCCTATCAAGTCCTGTTGATAAAAAGGTTTTCTTGTTCTTACTTTACTTTAAACTTAATTGATGTCTCTGATGATTTTTCAAGCCATTACTGTGCACTATAAACATAATACATATATATAGGTATTATGTTTTTATATGTATTTATTTATATAGTATTTATATGTATACATATTATCCATATAAATTACAATTTTTTGTTTATAACTTTCATGCAGCATCTCCATCATTGTGAGTGGCAATTCAATCTAAATCACCAACTAAACATCTTAAAACATTTAATAACTTCCAGCGCTTCAATATACCATAACTTTCCAATCCAAAGATACATCTGTACATCACAACTTTCCCACAATAAAAAACAAACAAATCAAACAGTATTAGACAAAATTCAAACTACAGATGAGTCACTATCTTTACTCCACACCTTATATCATAAAAATTGCCAGTTGACATTAAATACAGACAAGTGACCAGGTGTACCCCACCTACACAAGCCACAAGGTGTACCCCACCTACACAAGTCACTAGGTGTACCCCACCTACACAAGCCACAAGGTGTACCCCACCTACACAAGTCACTAGGTGTAACCCACCTACACAAGTCACAAGGTGTACCCCACTAACACAAGCCACAAGCTGAACCCAACTATCACAAGCCACAAGGTGTACCCAACTAACACAAGCCATCAGGCATATCCCACCTACTCAAGTCAACAGGTGTACCCCATCTGTACAACATCTGCTAAAGTCACCAGGTGTGCTCCATCTACACAAATCACCAGGTGTACTCAATTTACACAAGCCACCAAGTGTACACCACTTACACAGGTCATGAGGTGTACCCCACCTACACAGGTCACAAGGTTGTACCCCACCTACAAATGTCACCAGGTGTACCCCATCTGCACAGTATAATCTTCCAAGACTCAGTTTCACAATGGGCCATACATCTAGAATTAAGCTTATTTTGTCTTAAGGTTGTAAAAATCTTGTATTAGAGAACCGTCTGACAAATCTCTACTTTACATATTACATGTATAACTGGACAAAATGTGTTACATCTAATCTTAGTTTGTCTTTTTACTGACTTATCACATGTAATGAAACAAAACTTTGTCAAAGTATCAATGCAATGACCAGCGTAAGTTAAATCCAGGTGAAAATACTTCTGTGAAACTCCGTCCAGATCAAGTAAACACAAAAAAGAATGTGCCATGTTAACTGTGCATAAGCATTATAAAGAACATAATGATGGATAAGCACAAACATGGTACGAGAACAAAGACTTACTTTGCTTGGTTGTTTGGGTTTAGGTTTAACACTAATGAAGACATCTAACTGTTCCATGAGGTGGGTAATACGGGCTATAAATAGAAACAGGGTGTCAGTTTTACATCTGTACTGCAGATGTCCCTCAAAATATCCAAAAATGAAAATCATATCTTTAAGGCATTAAACAAATATGTATTGATACTGAGAGTATATGTAGTATTAAAGTACAGGACTCCGTCATGTGCAACATACTAAGCTCTGGCATCTTCAATATACATAAATATACCAAACTTATACAATATTAGACTCTATATATATATAATTTTATTTACAAACAACATTACCTTGTTCCATTTCAATTTCTTCCTTTACATCAAACATCAATACCAAGGGCAAGCAACCCTGAAAGATAAAACAACTTCTGTAGTTGTCAACAGATTCTGACCAGGATTCACATTTTATTGCTGTTAACAATGCAAATTATTCTTGCAATCAAATTCAAAGTAGTAATATAAGAAAGGAACAAAAGCAGTAAGTACAAAATACAGCATATTTAGCAGACTGATTTTAATGCCATGCACCTAAAAAGCAATTTCTAATTCTGACCTCTCTAATCTCAGTATGAGATCTTAAACAAGAGAGTTTAATATAAATTTGACGAGTATATTTCACTTCTGAATTTCAAATTGAGAATATGAAATCAAAGAGAGGCATACTACATACTATGTTATTATCTCTTCTCTACAGGAAGTATAAGAACTGACTTACAATGAGATGCTGTCTTGCTAGGAACACACTCTCTATAGTGCCAGTGATGAAGACGGTACCTCGTCGTTGTGGTGTGGCAGTGGAAGGGTCCGGAAAGTGAATACTAGCCCCTGTCCTCTGCATTATCTGCTTAATGTTTGTTCCTCCTCGACCAATAATGAAAAGATGATGCTGAGGGGCAATCTCTAGCTGCATACTGACAGGTAACGCAGCCTATAGAATAAAGAAAAAATCCAAATATTACCATAACAATTATTAAAGATTTAACCAAATAATCAAAATCAAAGAGAGTCCCAACCATTACCTTAATCAATATCATAGAATAATGTAGACCATACAAAACTATTCTAGCCACGTTATTTTGTTTATATATTGACATACCCCTACATTTCCTGTCAGCTGTTCTATGAGTCGTCCTGTGCCTTCTTTGACAGACTTTGCACAGTATACTGAGCCTCTTACAATGACTGTAATAGTATAACTACGAGGCCGCTGTCTAAAGCTTATTGTGATGCTATACTGCTGCTGTAGTTGCTGGATAGCAGGAGAGGAGGAATCAGGAATGGACTGAAGGAGACCAGTCGTGGGTAACTCAAACATAAAAACTAAAGGTAACAAATCCTACAAGATACAAAACATTACATTCAGAATGGTGTCACAAAATGATATTGCTATCAATTTATCTATTAAAGATTCTTAGACTGTTTTTAATTTCATGGTTACTTGATTTCATCGAAATTCACGCATGTTTACCAAAAATGTTTTTAATAAAGCTTTTAAATATGGTTTGTATTTTTCTTATAATACATCTAGCAAAACCTGATGATAATTAGAGGCAAAATAGTTGTCCAGTACTGAAGAATAGTAAGTAAGAGTTGAGGATACTTACTCTAATTTCAGCCCTAGCAGATTCTACACCTGCTGGTTGTCCTGCAATTGAAACCTGAAAGGGACAAATATTGTACTGTCAATTATGCATACATTCTTAATGTCCCTAAGTCTAGTGAAGGAATTCTAAATATAGATCAATGCCTGGGTACTGATACACTTTACCAAAGAAAGCAATTGTAGCTCCTTTGCCAATGCTCAAATGGTGAATAGTTTATCATAAAACAGAGATCCTAAAAAAGTCTTAAAAGAAAGCCCACCTCTTCGTAGGAATTACATGTGTGTGTATGGTATTACTTCTACATGTATTGCTTATCATCAGGTACTTTGTTTCTCACAAAAAGATGTATTTGCAAAAACTTAACAACAGTAAATTTATAAATATAGATAGTTTGAATGAGAATCCAGAGAAATTTGATGTAATCAGCGAACCACTCTGCCACACTAACAGACTTCTTTTCCGTTAAAATGAAAATAATTTTAAACCCAGTGCACAAAAACATTCAATTAAAGTTGTTGGTTCATTTTGTTATCTCAAAAGATTTGATCTGTAATTTTATTACCTTGACATTGATAAAGATTAGTGACATATATGCAAAGTTCATATTATTAATTTTATCTGAATTTTTATGCAGCCTTTTTTCTCTATAGTCTGGTTACTTCAAAAACTGACCTAAGGTGAGATCAATATGATAATGTAAACATCAGAGGAATCTGTCAAATTCTTTTATTGGTTTTCTGTAAACTCTGTTTTTAATCATTTAGACAATATCAATCATAGGCATTAAATCACCAATATCTATAATGAATCAAGCCGAACTGAGTTTGTGCCTTTTTTTGCATCTGTATATCAACAAATCTATGAAATATACATCATTACTGCATAACTCTGACATGTTTATATGTCTAATGCATGTTTTAAATTTCAAACTTTCTTTACTTATGTATGACCAGACTTCTCCTGTATTGCATTATCTCAACCACTTTTTTTACAAAATGGTATACTTTGTTTGTTATATGTGGATAATAGAACCTCTTTCAGGTGTGAAAGAATTTGTATCTAGACAGGTCTCCGCGTCTAGAATTTGCTCGAGCTATAGTTAATTCTCCACCAAAAAACGTTTAAGAGTAGCCAACATGAGTGACCATCAAAGTGAACAGCAATAATAAAGCAGAAGGTGGTCAGCATTAGTAGTCACGAAGTCTGACCAAAAACAGTTACAGTCAAGAGTTTTCTGGGCACCAGATATTATGTGGCATGATGCACATTGCTTTAGCAGTTAGCATATCAGAGAAATAATGAGAGACATTAAATATTGTTGGTACAGTGCTTCATGTCCTATGGATTTCATTCCATTCATAAAGATAGCAGACTCCTGGTAGCTGAGAGGGCCAAGGGTTATGCTGTGTCTCACTGTTGCCTTTCACCTCAGTCCAGTCTACATTCAATAACAAGTCAGTTTAAGTGGGAGTGCCGGCACATCTACCTAAGTTCAGTAACATTCTAATCACTAAACACTGACCAACACTTTATGAATGAAATGAGTGTGGTGAGGAATAAAATAAAGGAAGATAGATCTATGGTGTCAGCCACTCTTCATTGAACCCATTAATAATCCCAACCATCAACAACCCATAAACAATCTCTATCAATCCATAAACAATTCCAATCATGAACGACCTATGAACAAAGCCAATCATCAACAACCCATAAACAATTCCAATCATCAATAATCCATAAACAATCCCAACCATCAACAATCCATAAATAATCCCTCTCATCAATAATCCATAACCATAAACAATTCCTATCATCAACAACCCATAAACAATCCCAATCATCAACAACCAATAAACAATAATCCCAATCATTAATGACCAATAAACAATCCCAATTATCAACAATCCATAAAAAAAAAATAAACATCCTAGAAACAATACCAATCATCAACAATTCATAAGCAATCCCAATCATCAATAATCCATAAACGATAATCCCAATCATCAATATAAACATAAACAATCCACAACCTATCAACAATTCCAATGATCAACAAATACAATGGAAGATATTATTTCCAAGGAATGGAGATAAAATTAAAAGTTCATAAAAACTTGGTTTTTTATATTAGTTATAATAAGTCTCAAAGCCTGATTTAAAAACACATGATTAAAATGCAACTACTTTCTCAAGACTTTATATAAAATAGGGCACCGCTAACGGGTGCATGATACGCCCACATCATGTTTTAATGTGGTGGTAATGGATGTGTGAAAGAAGAACTAAGTTTTCAAACTCTGATACCAGAGAAACTTTCAAGGTCCTACAAAATTCAATGAACCAGACATCCATGTTATGAATGAATGAATCCTCGTCAGTACTGGAAACCTTATTCCCATACCCCAGGGGCCTGACCTCAACTTTAAAACCCACATGAACAACTACAACCCACATCCTTTCATATGACACTACCAAAAGTTTTGTTCCCCCTTTAGTTAAGGAGTAGAAGCCCTGAAAACCTTTCTGACCCCGCTCGTTTTCCCCCACCCAGGGGCCTGACCCCAACTTTGAAACCCACATGTAGGACTACAAGCCACATCCTTTCATATGACACTACCAAAAGTTTTGTTCCCCCTTTAGTTAAGGAGGAGAAAGAAGCCCGGACAAGCTTTTCTGACCCCGCCCATTTTGCCCCACCACAGGAGCCTGACCCCAACTTTGATACCCACATGCACAACTACAAGCCACATCCTTTCATATGACACCATCAAAAGTTTTGTTCCCTCTTTAGTTAAGGAGAAGAAGCCTGGACAAGCTTTTCCGACCCCACCCCAGGGGCCTGACCCCAACTTTGATACCAACATGCACAACTACAAGCCACACCCGTTCATATGACACCATCAAAAGTTTTGTTCCCCCTTTAGTTAAGGAGAAGGCTGGACAAGGATGGACGTACAGATGGACAGACGACAGCGGTATAGCATAATAGGCCCACATTTTTAAATGCAGGTGTATAAAAAAGGAAAAAATGATAAAAGGTTCTCAAAATGAATTTGAACGCAAATAACACTAGCTTTGAAGTCTTTATAATAATTCTACCTATCATCCTAATTTGTTCACACCACTGTATTTAAGTCATTGTATCAAACATTATATTTTAGCATAGCTATACTAGCAGCGATCATAAGTGTTAATATACAAGTATTAAAACCAGAACACAAAATAAAAACAAAATATCTGCAGAAAGACTAACTTAAATTGGTAAATAACTTCAACCATTTGTTTAAAATATCACAGTCACAAATCATAATGCTGCTATTAACAAAGCAATGATAATTCAATCTATTTGTTTCAACAAACAACAATTTATGTTTCATATCAGATATTCACAGCATCAGTTGCATCATGCACTCAGGATTATGCCATACTTGAAGAAATTCAAAGAAAAATAAACACATTAAAGGACAATCAAGTTCACATTGGAGTAGGAGAATTGTGATTTGATATCTAAAGACAGATTGATTGCTTATTATACTTTGTTGCACAACTGAACATCAACTTTGATGATTCTTATGATGTAAGCACTGTACATAATTCTGGTAATTATTCCTACATATGCCATCACATAAGTTACTCAACAAATCTATGATTTTCACAGCATTTAGCACTCAATGAACCTCTTAGACCTAAGGAGATGTGAAGGACCAAGTAAACAACTACTAAACATGCAAATGAAATTCTGGATTTTCATAGATTGTTGCACATTTTACTGTTACCAAACATTATCTTAGAAATCTTGGATAATATCAATGCAATGTACTATAATAGAAAATCTTTAAATTTTGAAAATTATCAAAGTGTGAAATTTCAAGCTAGATTATATTTGTCATACACACTGCCACTGACTGGTATGGAAACACTTTGCTAGCCAGGCATGATGTAATATAGATGTTATTCACAGTGTTGTTTCCCTCTTACAGATTTCCTGCACTTGTATCTTTCACCAGTTGTTATCTTCACAGTTATGATACTCATACAAGAATACTTGTTTCATAGCTTTAAGAGCTAAAAAACATTCCCTTTACGCTTTTACAATTCTCATTAACAATTTCATTTCATTTGTTTACATAAAGTTGGTTTCCATCCTTTTCTCCTTCCCCTCCCTTTCAGGGGCAGGCTTGGTGTACTGGTTAAGTGCTTGGCTTGCAGCGCCGACGATTCAGGTTCGATTCCCGGGTTGCACTACTATGTTAAAGAGGTTGGTAACCTCCTGCTTCCATGTCGCGATATAAGTGAAATATTGTTGAAAGCGACGTAAAACACCAATCAACCAGCCAATCAACCCTCCCTTTCAGCTTGAACTACATCCTTATATTACATAAATGAAATTAGCTCTAAATAACAGTACCTGGTTGCTTTTTTCTTGTACACTGTTGCCTCGATTGGAGTCGGGAAAATGGATATGGCATCCTGTATCTGCCATCACTTGTTTGATATTATTGCCTCCCTTCCCGATAACATGGGAATGGTCTGTGTGAGAAACATCCATTTTCAGAGTCACCCTGTTGCTCTGTTTTGATAAAATAAAATGAAATTCTTAAAAAATAAAACCTACCAGATAACTTAAAATCAAACCTCAAGGACTGTATTAGAAATCTAGCACATCATCAACTTCTTACTTCCAGCTTAATAAAGAAATTATGCAATTTCTTTTTTTCAATTCGTCCATGAAAACATGCTATGACATTACTTTAATCAGCAAATTGTAACAAATTATTAAATCATTGACTATTCCCTGATTACATATCATATCATTTAAGATACCTTAGTGTCAAGAATGGACATTATCCTGTCTTTGGCCGACTTCACATCCTCCGGATATCCAATCACCTTTATATGAGGATCTGAAAAAATTTAATAGTATGAATTCTGTTGTATATTTTAACTGAACTCTACGCCAAAGATTAAAGATAATTAAACCTATGCCATAAACAAGACTTGCCGATTACAACATAGCTCGACAGCGGGGCAATGTCAGAGGAAAAGCATGTACTTTCAATGTTTTCTTAATTCAAGATCAATTCTAGGTTAAGTGCAAACAAAATGTGTTTGTGAAACATGAATGCCCTCGGCAGCAACAAAATCTAAATAAGGCAAATTTTGTAATGTCCTATATTTTAATTACACCCCACCCTATGAGAATACACATGTGAAATATGGAAGCCCTACCTCTTACGATTAATAATTATAACTCATGTCAAAGTTTTTTAAACATAGGTCAAAGGTCAAGGTCACAAGGGAAAAAATTATTGTTCCGACGGAAAGGTCTTGTCACCAGGAATAAACATGTGAAATAAGAAAGCAATACCTCTTAAGATTAAAACGTTATAACCAATGTTAATGCTTTTGAAACTAGGTCAAAGGTGACGGTCAATGTCACAAGGTCAAAAATTATTATTCTAACAGAAAGGTCTTGACACAAAAAACATGCATGTGAAATATGGAAGCTCTACCTCTTATGAATCAAAGTTATAACTAATGATAAAGTTTTTGAAAAATTACAGTCATTTTTTCAAGGTTAAAAATCACTGTACCAACAGAAAGGTCTTGTCACAAGGAATACATATGTGAAATATGAAAGCCTTATTTTTTATGATTCAAAAGGTATAACCACTATTAAAGTTTTTGAAATGTAGGTCAAAGATCATGGTTAAAGTTAAGAGGTCAAAAATTATGGTACAGATTGAAAGATCTTGTCACAAGGAATATGCATGTGAAATATTAAAGTCCTATCACATACCATTCAAAAGTTATAGCATGAACTGTTTCTAAAATTTAGGTCAAACTCCAAGGGCAAGGTCAGTAGGTCAAACTTTTTTCTGCTGGCAGAAAGTTATTTCCACAAGGTATGCACTTGTTAAATATTAAAGCTCTGTCACCTAACATTCAAAAGTTATAGCATAAAGTTTTTTCCCTAAATATAAGTCAAATTCCAAGGTCAAGGTCAGGTCAATTATTATTGTACAAAATGAAAGATCTTACCACAAGGAATACACATGTGAAATATGAAAGCTCTATTACCTATATTTACAATGTTATGCTTCTTTTATTGAAAGCGGGACGGAATGGGACGGAATGACAACCCAAACACTATATGCCCCTTTGGTCTACAAGACCAGGGGGATAAAAATTTACAAAATTAAAGCTCTGGTCACAATGAATCTACTTGTGATATCACTATTTCTAATATTTCAAAAGAAAAAGCCCACTTAGAAGTTTTTGATAAGTAGGTAAAATTCCAAGGTCAAGATCACAAGGTCAAAAGTCATGGTATCAAATGAATGCTCTTGACATGAGGGACCTGTGTGTGAAGTATCATAGGCCTACAATTATTAGTTCAAAAGATACAGCACAGGTTAAAGTTTTTGAAAAGTAGGTCAAAGTTCTAGGTTAAGAATCATGGTATCAAATGAAAGACCTCGACATGAGGGACCTATGTGCTAAATATAAAAGCCTTACCACTACTGGTTCAAAAGATACAGCCCAGGTTAAAGTTTCTGAAAAGTAAGTCAAGCTCCAAGGTCAAAGTCACAAGATCAAAAGTCAAGGTATCACATGAAAGCTTTTGTATTGACGAACATCCGAGTGAAGTATCAAAGCCCTATCCAATTCATTGAAAAGAGATAGCCCAGGTTAAAGTTTGTAACAGAAGTTGAAAGACAACAGAGCTAGCCTATGGCAAACAAATTTATATAGCAAAAAGTTTTTTGTATGTGGATAAATCTTCAAGACAAAATGCAAAATGAAAGCTCTTGTCACAAGGAACCTATATGTGAAGTATGAAAGCCCTACCCCTATTGGTTCAAAAGATATAGCCAAAGTTAAAGTTTTTTAAAAGGTCAAATTTCAAGGTCAAGGTCACAAGGTCATAGTATCAAATGAAAGCTCTTGACATAAGGAATCTATATGTGAAGTATCAAAAGCTCTACCACTAACAGTTCAAAAGATCTAGCCCAGGTTAAAATTTTTTGTGTCTGAGGACATCGACGTGGACGCTGACTAACATAGGTTGGTATGGCATTAGCTCTCCGGACATTTTGTACCACTGAGCTAAAAGGAATGCTTACATAAATTCTTTCTCTGTCTTATAAAACTGAATAATAATATTTACTTGTACCACTGGTGCAACATTTAATATTTCTAAATATAAATGTATGCTCAAGGCCTATAAAGAAAAGATTTGGTCAAACATTTTTATTGAATTTGGTTTATTTTCTTAACATATAACAGGTTATTGAATTTGTTCAATGTTGTTAACTTTTGACTGATGATTATTTAAAATCCATCAGTATAAAAAAATATATGAGGATCTTTTTAATTTATTTACATACATTTTATCTCCTTGGCCTATAGAGATATGAAGCACTATCTGGATGTATTGAACTTGTGGTATATATGTACTTGACAGTGACTGGGTTTAAAGATTTCACTTAATGACCCACAGACAAGTGCTTCATTCTGGTGTCATATCACCCTGACTCAACTCAAACTCCACAAGGTCATACAGTATATGTACTGAATTCCTTGTAATTATCACCATAAGAAATAATCTATATAGTATGCGATATTTTCCAATGTAACTGATTTATTTGGTTTTGAAGTTTTCCTTAATGTAAAATATGAAAGCAAGTGGTGTCACATGACTTTCTTTACAATATTCCTAAATCTGTGTTTTAGAATTTTAAAAAGGAAAATCAGTCTTGTAATTCTATAATATTGTACCACCTATCTCTTGAGACTTGAATTAAACAAAGCTGAAACATGTAGTTACATTAAACCATTCTAAGAGAATAATTACAAAACATTTCAGATCTTTACACAATTGGGTTGGAAACTTGTTAGTCATTATTAGATGGAAATTACCGACTTAAGAGATAGATCTGTAAATTTACTCTCACAGCAAAGGCAGCTGTTCAGCTCGTCTACAGTTTACAAAAAATCCTTCAATGACTAAGGCTAGATGTTTTTCCTTTGAGTTGCCTTCAAATTGTAATTCATACTCAGATTTTTGTAGTCAGTTAATTTAACAGTATGCAAGGGTTGTTGCAAGGAAATGCCAAAATCTTAGTAAATAAACATATAGTTTGCTAAGACACTAGGGATATAAAACAGAAAGCTTTTCTCTGAATATTTATTGCGGCTCTATATTCATGCTGATAATGTCAATAAACATGCTATAAATCTCTCAATAATAAATAATGCTCTGTTTCCAAATACATGCTTTTACTGTATCCCTGACCTTGCTGAACAAAGCCTACATGAAGGATAGAGAAATGCTCACTCTTCATCTATTCTTAGAAAGATATTCTGCAACATTCAGCAATACATAGACTTCAGAACAGCTCCTGACAGTTTACATCAAGAATTTGTCAAAATCAAATACAGCACCACAAGTGATAAACGAGTGCACTACAGAAGAATAATCAGGGCACTTTAATAGTAGCTATGAGAGTGACCTTCAACCTGCCTAGCACACTGCCTACTCAATCACAGATGGAGTATATCACATCTGTGTAACATTTATTGTTATCTGATTCAACAAAGTAAGCAAAACAAGTGCTCCTGGATCCAAACAATTAGAAATGGATACTCAATGATAAGTTGGTAACACTTATCACACAGGATGCCCTTACCTTTCTTAGATTTGGCGCCAATTTTGAGCTTGGATGGCCATGTTATCTGAGTGTTGGTCTCATCCATGACCTGTGATAATAACAAATGATTGCAATTAACAACTTGTAATGAATATATCACTGGGTGGATATCTTCAAGATATCTTTTTTAAAAAAGTTGTTATAATGAATCCTTGTTGAGTCAGACCACATTCTGTTAAGTGTGTAAATCAACCTGCTCAAGATGCCAATTAATTTGGTTATGAAATAAAGCACTAACAACTGATGAAAACAAAACCACCCTTTCTATCAATGCTGTTATCTCTTACAAAGGATTATAAAAATCTTCACTGTCAGTTTTAAAGTATCATTGTTTCTCAACTCTCCACAATTACTTTCAATCAACGTCTGTACTTGACATTCATAAATTATTTTCAAGCCATCATGACACAATCTTTGCCAATTGAAGAAGATTTTAAGGGGTTTGTTTACTTTCCAGATAGATTTGGCTGTCAAAACCACTTTCATTTAGTGATAAAGATTGAAATGCCAGAGCAAGGAAGATGTTCTTAAAGAGCGTCCTTATTCTACTGCATAAGACTAATGGCAGTGACAGTATCAGTAGCACTGGTATTGTGTGTATCAAATGGTGTAAGTGGTAGATGGAAATGATTGATGAAAATCTTTACCATTTTAGCGATTAAAACAAGTGGAAACAATTGTTTGTGAGTGGTAATTATTGAGATAATGAGTGCTTATAATGGTTGTACAGATGATAATACAGAAAACTGTGGTGATGAATGGTAGTGATAGGTGGTAGTGAAAGTTGGAAAGTTGGGTGAAAGAAAATGTGGGGTGTTTATCATGGTAATAGAAACAAAGGTACTGACAAAGGTGGAAACGAGTAGACATTTACAGTCAGTGGTGATGGTATGACTGACTGTAATGTGGATAATAGTATTTGTAGTATTAATGCTCATGTAGGCCTAACAGATGATACTAATAATAAAAATGTATAAGGAAAATGAGAGTAATGATTAGTGGAGGGAATGCTGGTAGTGATGTTGGTAGCAAAAATGAGAAATTAACTTTAACCAGAACTACTCTACTTGGACAAATACCTCAGTGGTAACAAAGTCATACAACAACAAACTTGGTCATAGCTCACAGTGACATTAAGACCTTGACCTTGGAGAAATGATCTTTGGTCTACATCATGAGATACCCTTGAGTCAACGGTAACAGTTTAGTGTCACAATTCTAGGTTGAAAATCATATTACAGTCTAGAAGTGCTTCACAAAATACATGGTCATGTGACTTTTACCTTTGACTTTTTTAGGCCTCAACACAAACAGGGATTCTATTTATGCCTTGGTCATCCTATGTGCAAAGTATCGCTGCTCTAGGATGAAAATGCATCATGTTTCAGTCCAGAAACACTTTTGAAACAACATATCTTGTGACCTTAATCTCTGACCTGACTCTTAAAGCAGTAGGGACCCTCCTTGGTAATTGGCATCCAATACTCCGAGTATCATGATTAAAGGATAAAAAGGCATCGCCTAATAGTCCAGAAATGAGAAACACTTTGACAGACTAAAGTCCTGTGATCATGACCTGAAAAAATAGTGATTCTCCTTGGATCATGGGCATCCTAGGTGTAAAGTATCTGAACTCTTGGGTTAAAAGTTATCAAGTTAAATATGTTACAGTTTGGATATTCTCTGTCTATGGACAGATGGATGAAAAGACAGTGAAACCAATATACCCTCTAGAACTTCGTTGGCAGGGGCATAATAACCTATGTTAGGTGATCTTTAGATTGTCCATCCTACAATCAAAAGGATCTCCCTTAGCTCATGGTATCAAGACAAACATTTGAAGTATAACCATTTTAAGTTAAATGGCACTAGGGTAGCAGCCCAGAAAACACTGTCCAAAACCAAGCAGACAGACACAGTAAAATCATATCCTTTCATTGCCAAGGCGAAGGAATGTGTATTACAGGGAACTGTCTCACTCCTTTGGGAATGGGCAGAGGCCATTTGCATTGAGAATTTTAGCAACATTTTGTCCAAACTGGGATGTTTTTATAAAATATTCATAGATAATACAAGTACATTTACTGAAATTTTTATTCAAAATCTTTCTTAGATACTGTTCAAAATCTTAATAAGATATCTTTATTTGATAATTCGTACTTATATAATTATACCTTTCGGCCACAAAACTTAACATTTTTTGCCTGCAAGAAAATGGGAATTTTTCATAAACAAATTGGGAACCAAGATATGTCTGTGAAACACTATGCCACCACTGGCAGCATGATTTTAGCATAAAGGTCATGTTCAAAGTCTTAAGGTCACTGACTTTGATATTATTTGAACTGGCTTCATTGGTGGAGTATGCATGACAAATATGACATCACTATCTCTCATGGTTCAAAAATTATGGCGAAAGTTAAAGTTGACAACAGACAAACAAACAAACAGACAAACAGGACAAAAACAATATGCTATCGATCCAGGGTCATAAAAATGGATGCTATTTTGGATTGGGAATAGGGCAGAATTTTGGCCCCTTAGACTGGAACTGGATAAATCCCTGTATAATGATGGTAATTGAGATAGCACATGATGGAGACCATCAGAAACAGCAAGTGAACGAGGTATCTGATCAAGTATAGGTGGATGACAACCAACGACACTGACAAGTCTGAAAACCTACAGTTTTACAGACAATTATGTGAAAGTAAACTCTAGTATATTGCTACGCTTGCAATGGTAAATATGTAAAATGCATACAGCTTAATGAATTCATTGTTCAACATTATCTACAAACACAGTTTTCTATCCAAAACATAGTGATTAAACTTTTTTGTTTGCCTTCACTTCAGAATGAATCAAACGGTAGATCTGAATAAGCAGAGATAAGCTGGAGTGTGTTTTGATTACTGTGGAAGTTTTATCCCATCAAACATTCTGTGGATGTGATGGCAATGATAAAATGTTATATTTTATATTTTCCTTATCTAAAATGAGATAACTATCTTGTTCTCATCAGTTTGTTAATTTCTCAGATTCCTCTGCAGTATGCAATGTTAAAAATATCACACAGAATGTATCTACCAGGGTGGCCAAATCTTATCTGATATTATCTCAATGTTGACCTTTATCCTTTTCCACTTTCATGATTTACAGTAGTTTTTACATGTATTCATATATCCTTTTTGGCTTTTATGATTTACACGTAGATTTTACCTGCTTTTTGAGTACATCACATTTCCTCTTTAGTGAAGTAAATTATACATGTTTTAAGTGTTGTAACACATTTCCTTAAGTTTAATATTTTAACTCAAACCTACCTATCAATTTAAATCATAGTCATAATCTTTGAAAAGAAAATATCATACCACTATCTTGAAAAATCATAAAAACAAAAGTTGACATACCCGCTGGAAGAACTCTTCTGCACTTTCCTCATCTCGTGCCAGATGCCCTGAAGAATAAAATGTATAAAAAACACACCATTTATGATACATGTATTTACATTTGTTATAAATATTTATTATACCAGTGTAAATTATTATGGGATGTTCTGCGACTACTTGTCCGATAATTGAGTCAATTTGTCAATCTAAGTGTGATCTTGTCAGGTATTTAAGATGACACACCGCAAGTTAACATCATATGGTGTAAGTCAACACAATTGCCAGACAAATGGGCAGAAAAGATATGTCAAGGTAGTATATGTGTACCTTTCTTTTTTGTTTCATATTTTATCAATGATTAGCAGAACTGTAACCTACACAACTGCAGGTAATCTATACATTTATACTTTTAACTCCTAAAATTGGACAGATCTACAACTAGCAACACAATACTCTGATGACAAAAACAGCTTGAGTAATGACCATACTGACAGACAGCTGACAATATTCTACTTGTACCTGCCTCTACAAAAACAGGCAATACTAGCCACTGAACCATTCCTGACATTACAAAACAAGTTTAAAGCAAAACCAAACTACTCCTGCAACTAAGGTACAAAACTACACAATATTGGCCATCCCTTTCAATTCAAATTTAAGTAGCACTGACTACAGAACAGTCAAAGAGGGGAACAGTTTCTGAGGCTACAATACTTACTTAATGTTTGTGACTAATACCACCACCCAACCACCCCCTGCCCTGCCCTGCATTAACAAATTTGGAATAGGATAAAGTGTATTCATAGGCTGTGTGGATTGGAGGACCCATAAACCATTCCACTACAACAATTAAATGATTACTGTTTTTTCAATTGACTTTCCCAAGATATTTATTCAACTGTATTATAAATGAAGTTTTTGTAATGTCTATTAATCTCTTTATTGTTGATTTCCATGTCCGTGTCGACTCTGTCATATAGATGAGTCAGATGTGTTTCTCCTTTCCTCTCATAAACCAGTAAATAATCACTGTAACTTCCTCGAATCAACCTCAACTTTCACATTTCAAATGTCTTGGTAACAAAATGTAGCATTCATTATGGTGAATGTGTGTGTGAAATATGAAAGCCCCATCTCTAATGCTGTAAGAGATATCTGCTTATAGAACATATTATTCTTAACCAAATAATTAATACAAGACCAAAGTTCAAAGTCACTAGGTCAACTAGGTCTAATGTCTTGGAATTAAAATGACATACTTGTTATGGTGAATGTCTGTGTGTGTGATATATCACTTATACTGTAAAAGAAATCTGTTTACAGAACTTCATGAACAAGTTATTATTACAAGGCCAAAGTTCAAGTCAAAGTCACTAGGTCAAATGTCTAGGTATAAATGTATAGTACTTGTTATGATGAATGTATGTATAGTGCAAGCCCTATCCCTTATACTGTAAGAAATATCTGCTTACAGAACTTATTGACCAAATTATTAATACGATTAAAGTTTAAGATCACTATGTCAAATTTCTTGGTATTAAAATGTAATACTTGTTATGGTGAATGTGTCTATGTAATATAAAAGCAATACTGCTTATGCTGTAAAAGAAACTTGCTTACAGAACTTCTTAACCAAGTATTTATTACAAGGCCAAAGGTAAAGGTCACTAGCTAAAATTTCTTGATATCAAAATGTAGTGCTTGTTATGACAAATAAGAGTGTGAAGTATGAAATGTACTGTAAGATAAGTTGCATACAGAACTTCTTAACTGGACGGGCAGACAGGCAGGGTGATTCCTATATTACCCTCGCAAAAGAAGTATATGAATAATCAATACTGGCTAATGAACCATTCCTGCAGCAACTAAACTGGACAATACTGGCTGCCAAAGAATTCCTACAACTACAAAATTAAACAACACTGGCTACAAAACATTCTTGCCAATAGCAATCTAAATTAAAATCATTTGCGATTTAGAAACACATCCTTGGGTAATGAACAACAATTGTGTAAAATATGATCTCCCTCCAAAGTAAAAGGAAGAGGTTATGGCCTGGGCAAGTTTCATGGACAGACAGACAGACGGACAAACAGACACTCAGACGGACAACACGTTCTGTACAATGTGATACACACCTTTGGATCATGGAAAACAATAGTGTGAAATATTATCCAGATCCTACATAGCAGTAAGGAGTTATACCCCATACAATGATTTTGACCACCATGCACTGTGACCTTGAGCTTAGAGATATTATCTTGAATCAAGGTCATGACACACCCTTGTGTCATGGACAACAATTGTGTGAAATATGATCCAGATCCAATCTGGTAGTAAGAAGTTATGGCACGTACAAAGATTTCGGCTATATGTGCACTGTGACCTTGACTTTGAAGGTATGATCTTGGGTCAAGGTCATGACACACCCTTAGTCATGGACAACAATTGTGTGAAATGTTACACAAATCCTAGCCGCAAGTAGTGACCCGATTTGAACGATAAGGCCACAATTCCTTACGTTGCGTAAATTTGCAATTATGATAAACGGAATGGCCGACACGATTCTCCGCACTTCGGCATCAAATGGAGCAAATATTTAACATATATAAACATTTAGCAAACGATCGGCAATAATAACTTACCCCCCGATTTGTCGTCTGAAGGCACCGCACACTTTTTTCCCAACCTCTGTCAAATTTGCAGGTTTGTTTATATGTAGTCTGAATCATCCCCCACGTTTGCGTAATTGCATCTCGATAGCAGAATCAAACATATCAATGATTCAAACTATATATAAACAAACCGTCAAATTTGACAGAGGTTGGGAAAAATGTGTGTGGAGCCTGGATAATAATCCAACTTGGCAGTAAAAAGTTATGGCCAAGACAAGGATTTTGGCTATGTGTGCTCTGAGACCTTGACCTTGAAGATAAGACCTTGGGTTGAGGTCATGACACACCCTTGGGTCATGGACAACAACTATGTGAAATATTATCCAGATCCATTTTGGCAGTAAGAAGTTATGGCCCGGAAAAGGATATTTGCTATATGTGTACTGTGACCTTGACCTTGGGTCAGGTCATAACACACCTTTGTGTCATGGACAACAATTGTCTGAAATATGCAGATCCGACATGGGGGTAAAAAGTTATGGCCCGGACCATATGTAAAAAGACGGACACTGACAGACGGACGGAAAGACAGGATGATTCCTATATACCCACAAACTTTGTTTGCGGGGGTTATAATAACGAACAAAGTAAAGGTCTGATTACTAAAGGGGGTTTTCCGTAATTGGTGCAGTACTACTTTTAATGGCAGGAAATAAAACGTTTTCCCATACAAATGACGTAAAGAACAATGAAACGTTATTATGACTTCATAATCTATCACTAATGGGCCTTAAATTCCTCATAATAGAGGTCGAAGTCCAGCTGCCTACAGAACCATTCCTGTCGCTACAGAGCTTGACCATACTGGCTACAGAGCCATTCTTGCCGCTACAAAACTAGGTACTATCGCTATCGACATATTCCTGCCACTACAAGCTATTGAAAAACTGACTATGGAACCACTTTACATTCCACTATATACTGAAAGTAATTAAATGATAGATACTTATTTAGATTGATAAGCAAACGCCGCGCCGACTATTTCCGGTGTGGAAGCCTTTACATATCTTCAATAGAAAATACCTGTATATCTATAGCTAATTTATCTCATACAAACAAGAGCCATTACCATTAGCTTGCATTTGCATCTTATCGAAGTGTGATGTGCGTTTTAATACACAAAATTTAACGATTTTATGCTTTTCTCAGCATTACACATTGTAAGTCTTAAATGTGCCTTTTTAATTTAGGTAAGTACATTTTTGCTCTGGGTAAGTGGATTTCTGTTAGTCAATTACCCGTTGGTAAGTGGATGTTTAAAAAATTTCTCGAACACTGAAAATACGAAAGTAACTGGTGTCACATGACTATGGCACTAACAACAATGTACCACAGTGGACATTCACAGAACCCTGAAATTCAGAGGCGAGACCAGGTGCCCGGGAGGAGTGAGTGTCTCCTGTTTGGCTAGCTACACCCGCCTTGAATGCAAACAATGTGGTGTTCAAACCTTGTTCGAAAGCAGCATTTAGTATTCACATTACCCTCTAAGAAATAAAGTCTAAACACAAACAGAAGGGATTGGGTGAAGGTCATTATAATCATTAAAAATGCATTATGCTGCACATTTACATGATTTTCCATTGAAGCTTCATTAATGAAAGAAATTTAGTCCTTTTGAGTTTTAAACTAATATTAACATAGTAACCTTGACATTAGACAAATGATCTTGGTTTAATGGCATGGCATATTTGGAGTGTGGGGAACATTTATGTTTATCTGAGTCAAGATCAACTAATAAAAGGAAGAAATACAGCTACATGTAAATACAAATAAAAACAGAAATACAGAGGAGTACAGATAAAAATACAGATGAATGACATTAGGTCAACTTAAGTGATGCATGTAAAACTTCAGATCCATTGAATAATGCGTGAAATATAATCAGGATACAAAATGGGACAGACGAACTGATTAATCACTTTAGGCGCACGAATATTTGCCGACATCTTTCAACTTAACAAATATGCAGAGTTGATCAGACCATAGGAATATCAATTCATGAGAATCTTTATACTGAACATAAGACATCCCGTAAGAAGCAAGTCATGTAGAAGTGGAACATATCTTTTGATTTTGTTTTACTATCAAATGTAACCTAGATTTTAATTAAAGAAATTAGAACACTGTCCAAACCATCGTAAATATTACATTAACCTACTCACAAACTATCTTTTGACCACATTTCATACCTTTAAAATCATATTAAACCGACAACTGTTTTTGGTAGTAATAATAATTGTAGTAGACTAGAATATACTTTGAGAATTTGACCTTAGCCAAGGTTTTCCGACAACAATAGCTAGCAAACTTTTATCATGTACATGTAGTCAAATTACATTCTCTCCCACAAAAAGAAAACTTGAGTCATTATTTACAAGAACACCTAGAAGCGGAGAAAGCCTTTGCATATCACTGACTTACGACCTTGAAAATCAATAGCGTCCAAAAATCATTAAGTTTAATAATCAAGTCTTTTAGAATATCCACAAGGTTAGCGAGAAGGACATACGAACGAGCGAAGGAATATCAATGTCAATTACGGCCGACTGCGTAACTATATCCCATCCGATAGCTGCACAAGTTGCGAAAAAGCATAATCAAATTCATATAATTTCACCATTATACCAGACATTTCCAATGAAAAAAAATACTTAACTTTGACCTTCCGACAAATAACCCCGATATAAGTATCAGGTACTATACTTGGTCACTATAGCTCTCACAAAAAGCATCCTTTCCTCTAAAGATGGCACGTAACCATTTTTTATTTTCGATTTTTAAGTACCACTTAAGTTAATGATCGAAATCTAAAGTATGACAGACCGACAGACGGATACGACAGACCGACAGACGGATATGACAGACCGACAGACGAATAATGAGGCTTAAATTAATTCGGTGAAAGAGAGAGACAATATCTATGAGATATTGGTTTATTTATATCAATTTCATGCATAACAATGCATAAGGGCATTCAATACAATATACACTTACAATACCAAAAAGAAATACTTCAATACACAATATCCGTGAGATCATTCGGACTTCTCTGCGCGTACCCTTTACTTCGTAGAACTCGTTACAAAATCCTTAATGATCTATGCCTTAACACCTGTCCCTCGATATCTATTGCCAATGTCAGGAGGTATTAATTGATTGGCAAGTAATTTGTCTGCACTTGACTGAATTTAGAATCAACAAAGCCGTCATTCCTGCGTTTCTGAGCAGTTCTAATTTACCTACAGATTTTCCATACTACTGTTATTAGCCTTTCGAATTTTCTTTTCTCTGCTTGCTTGACTGCAATCAAATGACCGTTGTCATAGACTAAATACTAGTAATCATTGTATATAAGGTTTCTGTATACTTTACATATAAGATGGGTACAATAATACAGGTATCAAACATGTCAGTACCAGGTACAGAGGTACAAAAAAATCTGATTCAAATAAAACTT